>OZ022586.1:10380675-10418175 GCA_963669155.1 Arbacia lixula | reverse complement strand
GAGGGAAGTTTTTAAAAACTGTTATTTTTCCTTTTTTCTATTTTTTTTATGACCTGCAAAAGAGCTACCCTGTCTGTAATGGCAACCATTTTGTTTGAAAATGTTTGCATACAATTGATGTGCAAATAGGTGGGTGGGGGGCGTATTCATTCTTCATATGACTAACATCATGCAAACACACTTACAATTGAGGAGCAATGAAGAGTAGACATTGAAAAACGGGAAAAAAAAACAAGATATATGAGGATGAGGAATCAGCATATATTATACAGAATAACTCCCTCTCTCTTGAGAAAAGTCATAACTGTGCAATTTTTTACAAATGACACAAATATTCCAAGCTACATTAGCAGACAGTATATCCATGATTAATGTGGCAATGTTGTGAGTTATGATTCCATTTAGGTTTTTGTGCTCAATTGCATCCAGCTGAGGAAATGTTTCAAATGACACAAATGTCAAATGCTAGCAAATGGGAGATTCGTGCTTAATGCTCCAACAATGTAAAACAATGCTTTTATGGACGTGTATTGCACTTAATTTCGTCCAACTGTGTCAATGTTTCAAATAACACAAATGTTCTACAAACAGGAGATTCATGCTTATGCATTCAAGTTCATCTATTGTGCTCAAGTGCACCCCACCGTACAAGTGACACAAGTGTTATATGCTAGCTAGCAGGAGATCCGTGGTTAGTGCGACAACAACGTAAACAAATAATGCTTTCTAGTCTGTCTTTTGCGCTTAATTGCATCCGTGGTTGCACAGGTAAATTCCATTAAGCAAGCATTCAAAGATAACTCCTTGAAATGTAACATGGAATGCCTGTTCAACTATAGAGTAAACAAAGAATGTGCTCCATTCTCATAGAATGTTCTCCCTTTTAATCAATCCCATTACAAGAATGTATGAGATGGAGGGTGAACTTCACTACGATTCTTCACCAGAACGCACACAAACATGATCAGATTGCAGTAGGCGTATACGCACGCTCCATCTAGTACTCACCCATGTAAGGCACATGTGTATGTTCACTAGCAGCTCACTCAGCTGTGGGGTATGTAGCGATTCCAAGCAGATCTAAGAAGATATTTTTATTTTTTAAAAGGCGTCTCCACGGCGATGATATAGCTTGTATGGAGTTGGGTAGGGTAGACTGCCTGTGAGCTGAGAACAGTGGGACTGGATATTGGATGGAGGATCGAAGCGATGAAGAGTGCATTCAGCATGGAGAGTGGCTGCTAGGAGTCGTATTATGACATGCTGTAAGGCGAGATGGGGAAAAGATGCAGAATCAGATGGGAGATGCCACTCCCAGGCAACGAGTAACCACCTTACGAGCATCCTCTCTTCCCCGTCGAGGCATCAGCATATCAAGGCTCGGCGTGTGTGTGTGTGTATATGTCTGTGCGTGTGTGTGTGTTTGTGTTCCTGTGTGTGTGGGGGCAGTGATAGGCAGATATATTGGGCGATTCTTAATTTAGCTCGCTCTGGAGCTATTTTTAGATGCCGCATGCTGAATGGACGGTACGCCAACGCAGAGATAATGAGAGAGGGTGGATGCGGGAGAGAGAGAGGAGGAGATTATAGGAGGGTCGGTAGGGATGCGATGGAGAGAGAGTGAGAGGGAGGGAGGAGAGAGAAACGGAGGAAGGAGATCTATTCACTCATAGAAAAATAATTGATGATGAATAATCATGAAATTTGACAATATGGTTCTAAAAGGGAGATGCTAAATAAATATGAGAGAGGGTGGGTGCGAGAGAAATAGAGGAGGAGATTATAGGAGGGTCGGTACGGATGCGATGGAGAGAGAGTGAGAGGAAGGGAGGGGAGAGAAACAGAGGAGAGAGGAAAGGAGAGAGAGAGAGAGTATATGTAGAAATGCAATGGAGAGAGGGTGTGAGAAAGAGTGGAGAGAGAGACAGAAGAAGATCTATTCCCTCATAGAAAAATAATTGATGATGAATAAACATGAAATTTTGCAATATGATGGGAGATGAACTTGAAATGTGACAAGATGATTCTAAAAGATCGGTGCTAAAGAGATATGTAGGAGAGAGAGAGAGAGAGGGGGGGAGAGAGAGGGAGAGAGAGAGAGAGAGAGAGAGAGAGATAGGAGAGAGAGAGAGAGAGGGGGGAGAGAGGGGGAGAGAGAGAGAGAGAGAGAGAGAGAGAGAGAGAGGGGGAGGGAGGGAGGGAGGGAGAAAGAGAGAGAGAGAGAGAGAGAGAGAGAGAGAGAGAGAGAGAGAGAGAGAGAGGGGGAGGGGGGAGGGGGAGAGGAAGGGGGAGAGAGAGATGTATAGACCAAGGAATATTGACTCATAGAAAGATAATGAACATGCATATGATAAGATTATCATGAATTGATTCATGAATACAGGACATTCATCTACAAATAATGGCATACCATTCATTGAAAGCCAGGGATCCATTGCTTTTGGTAGTTCCTATACTCCAAAGTCACCATGTAAAAAATGATTCATATTAGTATTGTAATTCCACTTTTTGTATAAGCCCCTCTTTCCTAGTTGGTACCCTCATCAGGAGTAAACTTTTTTCGTTCTTTTTTTTTTTATATATTAATAAACGAGTTTGCTGGTAATGCAAGTTGATACTTTTCAGTCGATTGCGAGACTGACAGTTATTGATTTGGATATCCATGACATTGAATCAAGATGATTTGTCAAATGACCTAATGTCTATGGACAGACTCAGATACAATCAATATACCATATATATATATATCATAGAATGCAAACAATGGGGCTAGAATGGAGCGACAACCAAAGCCTCTGTATCAACCGTATCAATCTGAGAAAAAATATCTCAATTTTCGAGACCCAATGTTCTGCTGAATTTGAACTTCTTTTACCCTTGCCACAGCTCTTAAGATAAGGTTTGTGTTCTGTTTTTGTCTGGTAATGTTAACCACTCTTCCTCGTCTCCTCTGTATCTACGCAATTCGGAAAGGCGCACGATGTTTATCGCCGAGACGCAAACCCCCAAATTGCAACCCTACCAGGAATCGAGACGTGCTGAATCTGAAGAGAAATTCAAATGTAATCAGAATTTTTTAGTTTTGATCTCCAAACAAAAGGCTCGCTGTGGACACGAGATTAGGCCTCCCTCAAGTCGTAATTAGACAGTTACAGGAAGAGCGCTGTTTTTGTCGAGCGAGGTATCTCGGGCAAGGTTTACGCACTCTTTGGAGTCGTTATTTTTACCAAGTTTCTCCTCTAATTGACACGTTTCTATACTGGACGTCTTGGGACATGCGCTGATTTAGCTGCGTTTCCCCCTTGCATTATAAATGGGGGCCTTTCCAAGTCAGCTCGTAACAAAATACACCATGATAGTAGTTATTGTACTCATAGTAATACCTCAGCATGCAGTTGATATGTTAGAAATATCAGTATAACTAGTCATTTTGAGTGCAATCTGCAAGTCAGCTGATAATGTTATAGTAATGCCTAACCATACTCATATTTCTACTGTAATTAATAGAAATCTTCTAGTTGTGTGTCACATACTGCATGATATGTCTAAACAACCAAATAGTTTTTCTACTCACATTGACTAGCTATTTTCATATTTCTACAGAAACTGCATGGCAAATAATTAATATGTATGCACTTGTTTTTGATAAGATTCAGCTTGATTACAATGCTCTTACTGATAATGATTAACTTAAGTCATATTTCTACAATGCAGTATTATTACAAAGAAGTATAATATCCATATACTTGTTTTATGTCGCTGTGGTTCTTTCCAAGTCATATATTTTAAGTTTATATGATGTTATTTATTTCTTATATAAATTGTATGTACTCATATACCTGGTATAAGGTCCTTATGAAATTATTACTATATGTCGCTGTGATCCTATACTAGCCACCAAGACAAATACAGCATGATGACAGTTCTTTTACTCGTAATTACTAACTATAGTCATATCTCTATGGTAACTGTATGCTTTAGTATAATTTGAAATGTATTTGTTTTATATCATATTTATGCCTGCTTCTAACAAAATACAGTATGATTATTGATCTTGTACTCATATCATGACCAGCTATATTCTTATTCCAATCGTAAATTTATGCCATAGTATGTGTAGTACTATAGTGCAAATGTACCAATAATTTGTGAATATATTTAGTCTTTTTGATATGTGCTAATTATGTAATTAGTTGAGTTTTAATGTTGTGTTATATAATTATTACCGCTCCTTCCTCTCACTTTTAATCCTCTCTGTGCCAGATAAAATGTTCTTCTATGTAATTTGTAATCCCAACGTTGACATTTGTACATGATGTAAAGTGGATTTTACTCTTAATATGTCATATATATTTGTTTTTCTCTCATTCACCCCAGTGCCATGAGAATCCTGCTGTCCCGCCTACCACGCCCCTGGATCGTGGACGAAAAGAAGGACGACGGTTATACCGCCCTCCATCTGGCCGCGCTGAACAACCATGTGGAAGTCGCTGAGCTGCTGGTTAATCAGGTATGCATGGGACTGTGACGCAATCACTGGCTTAGCCTGACATCCAGAACTTTTTTTAATCAAAACTACAATATTCCATAAACACATCTTTGGGGTGTTTCACCAAGCTGTTCGTAAGCTAAGAACGACTTTACACACAACTGGTGATCCTTTCTTGTGCTAAATGAGATAGCCCAAATAGTTTCTGTTTTCACATAAAGGGGGTTAATTTCCATCAATCCTTTTTGACAAATCATTAACTTTGTATTCTGACACTTGTTAACAACATTTCATTAATTAACATCAGATTTGAACTTAAACTAATAGTAATCAAAGTCATTGAGAATCTGATTTACCTCAAGAAAGGGTTGTCAGTTGTGCGTAAAGTCGTTCTAAGCTTACGAACGGCTTGGTGAAACACCCCCTGGCTCCAGTAGGCTATTCATTTCTCAATCCCTTCTCCAGCTCACCCAAACAGGAGGAAATAGAATGAAAGTGTGACTAGTCTTGTGAAAGCTAGACTCTTTTGTTCTGTTTAAATTAGAAATGTCCAATATCCAAAAGTCTAGAAGCCAGGCCATACATGTTGTGGATAGGCCTTTTAGCAAGCACTTATTGTCAGTAGGGGTGAGGGGGGGGGGGGGGGGGTGGGCACATATATTAAAAAGTCAGCACAGACTCATAAACAAATGAATACACAGTGACTTGCAGTGAAACATATACTAACAAAGAAAAATTAAATTAAGAGGTGATCTGTCAACTACGACAGACTACCCAGTGATAATGCAGTCAAAGTGCAGTGATACACAATGTTAAATGAAAACAAGAGACAAAAACAAGCAAAGGAGAAAGAAAAAGAGGTTAAACAGGGAGAGGAAGGTATCACTCTCTCTTCTATTGTTAAAAGAAACTTACAGGCAAGATTCAAAATGATAATGTGTTGCTAGGTTAGGCACACAGTCGATCAGCATTCTGATTGACTTAACTTTGTTTGTCAAACTTTCAGTGTTTTTTCTCCTGTGGTACCGCTAGTGAGCATGAATTATGAATAAGTTTCAAATACTACTTGAACGACATACAATGTATTTTAGGATAATGGGTAACTTGGCAAATGTGTTATCTAAGTCTTTACAGAGTTACCCAAGCCGCTGCAACTTTCCTACAGTAGCCAACTTTTTTTTTTTTAAACATACATTCCCACTTCCTAGGTCTCGTTTGAAAAGATGTCGTTGAATAAACCAAAACTGTTTTTTCTCGGTACAGGAAACTGGCCATATAGGGTTCTCACAAGTGCGATGCATAGATTATTTCATTTACTGCCAGCCGCGTAATTAGTTTTGACAGATGTGGCTGAGATTTCTTAATAGCGTGAGCGCCCTGCTTGCGTTGTGCTACCGCAGCAGAATCCGTACCTTGTGTGTGACTGACTATGGAGGGAGGTAAATGGGAACAGTGCCAGCTGCTCACACTGGGAATAGGCCTCGCTCTTGGAGGTGTGTTCCCACGTGCCGGGGCTCTGACATCAAACCACGTTTTGAAGTGTGTTTTGCGATGCGAACTTGAGTCATGATTTAGTGGGTTATGAGAGATGGCTTCATCCTTTTAAAGGGAGTATACTGTACTGGGAAGACAAAAAAGCCTTCAAAAGGTGGTCGTGAGCAATCTTCTTGCCAATGGTTTTAAATGAGTGTAGTGTCCATTTTAGAAACTTGCTGAAAGTTATTTGCCCTCAAATGATCGATATGTGGAGAAATTAGTGATTAGATTACAAATCCTGAAAATGTTCGGCCCGAACGTTTTGATAATTTTGAAAATAATCACTACATTCTCCACATGTGGATCATTTGAGGGCAAATAACTTTCAGCAAGTTTCTAAAATGGACAATACATGAATTTAAGACCATTAGCAAGAAGATTGCTCACAGTCACCTTTTGAAGGCCTTTTTGTCTTCCCAGTAGAGTATACTCCTTTTAATGCTGTAGGCGTATATGTATGGCGCGTGTACTAAGTCAGTGGGCTTTTTCTTGTTAAGTATTGAGAGGGTTCAATGAATGGGTGAAGTGCATGTTGAACGTGAACCCTCGGCAAACACTGACCGCTGGTCAAATTGGTCATGAAGTCATGTGCGACAATGGCCAGGGAAATGTTAAAAGTCGTAGAGAAAATCCATTTCATGTCAAATTCTGCTCTACTCTGTGATTACTGGTCAAAGTGGTCAAGAAGTTGTGTTCGATGATGGCCAGGGAAATGTAGAAAGTCATCAAGTAGCTCTACATCATGTTAACATCTGCTCTGCTATGTGGCCACTGGCCAAATTGGTCAACAGATCACGTGCGAGAGAAGTTAGGCAGATCAAAAAAAAAATGTTCGAAGTTTGAGAGTAATTCTGCTTCACTTTATCAATATGTCAGAGATCATTGGGGGAAAAATACACTGGGTTCGGGCGATTTCGCCCTGGAAATGCTTAAAAGAGCCCTAGAAAATGTTAAAAATGCCCCTGAAATTCCCAAAGCATTGGCCATTGTGCTCAAAAAGAAGCCCTCAAATATATTGAATTATTTGTTTCACTGGAGATCATATGCAATAGAATTTTGTAGAATTTTATTGACTCTAAAGACGCCCTCTCGGGGTATAAGAGTACAAACAAGCATAAATAACAATATAATGTATAGCAGACTTGCAAATACAATTCATGAACATTCTACATAGTTAATTACACAGAACAAGAACCCCAAAAATTTGTATGATGTATGAAATGACACGCATGAAGAATGTAACTTAACATGAATACAACTGATCAGTGAGAATTTATGATATAGATGGTAACATTTATAATACACACTATTTACTTTTGCTATGACTTGTGAATGGATTCAAGAACCATGTTACAGGAATATAATGTGGGTAAAAATGGAGGAATACTAGCAACATGTTTGAATTCTTTGAGTCCACACATTAGATGAGCGCATGTGATAAAGCTCCGAGATCTGATTGATTGTTGTTTATTACGTACTTGTCAATAGCCATTTTGAGTGGTAAAAGCCCCTGATTTGTTTGCTTGAGCAGTAAACATGTCGTTTATCCCCATCTGCTACCTCCTCTCTCGCTTTCTCTGATTCTGTCCCTTTTGCAAATTTCTCTAAATATCTCCATCTTTTTTCTTTATCGTGTTTTCTCTCCCTCTCTGTCTCTCTGGCTTGATGACTCTTTGCTTGTCTCCATCTCTCTCTCTCTCTCTCTCTCTCTCCCTCTCTCTCTCTCCCCCCCCCCCTCTCTCTCTCTCTCTCTCTCTCTCTCTCTCTCTCTCTGTCTGTCTGTCTGTCTGTCTGTCTCTCTCTCTCTCTGTCACACATTCTTTATTTACCTTATTCTCTTCTTATCATTCTATGACTTCTTTCTGTGTGTCATTCACTCTCTATCTTTCTTTCTTTGTGAATATTTCTATTTCTCACTACTTTGTTCCATATCTCTTTATCTTAATCCCCCACCATCTCTTTGTTTTTCTATTCTCTCTCTCTGTCTCTCTCTCTCTCACTCCCTCTGACTCTCTCTAATTGTGACAATTGTTATTTCCCTCATTCTCTCTTGCTTTCTCTCTCTTCTCTTATGTTACCTCTCTTCATGTTACCCTCTCTCATTCATTTTAATGAAATTAACTTGTGTGAATGGACAATGAATAAATTTTGATTCAATTTTCTCTCTTTAATTTTCCTCCCCCTCTCTCTCTCTCTCTCTCTCTCTCTCTCTCTCTCTTCCCCCTCTCTCTTGCTTTCTGTTTCTCTCTCAGGGTCGAGCCAACCTGGATATTCAGAATGTGAACCAACAGAGTGCTCTTCATCTAGCCGTGGAAAGACAACACACACAGATCGTCAGGGTAACCACACTGTCAATAATATTTCAGATCCCTCCCCCTTTTTGTCACTGATATATTAGGCCTCTCCCCCTTTCCTTATTCCTCTCATTAATCATCAGTATTCCTCTCTCTCTCTCTCTCTCTCTCTCTCTCTCTCTCTTGTAGTCCCATTATTGAATGTGGTTATTTTACAACACAGTACTTTAATCAAGTTTGATTGACTTGCACTGTTTTACTGATTATGTGTTCATTCTGTTTAAGAATGAAATAGAAATTTTATCTCACCAGGTAATTGTTGGTGTACTAAATCATACTTCCTTATTAATACAGGGATATTGTCTCAAATTCTATGTAAAGAGAAAATACCAAAATACTTTCCATGGTAAAGATTCTACTGGTATTATTTGTTTAACCAATAACCAAGATAACAAATGATATATCACTCCATGAATGAATATTCCTTTGATTAATTATTTGTTTTGGAATAATAGGCACAGGTCTTACAATGTGTGTTTAATCATATTGCCTTTCCTAATACTTCATTACTGTGTAATGCCCCCCTCCCTCTTTAGCTGTTGGTGCGTGCTGGAGCTAAGCTGGACCTTCCAGACAAAGATGGAGACACGCCCCTTCATGAGGCACTTAGACACCACATGCTGTCTAGCTCAGACAACTAATCTTTGATCTCTCTGTAATCTGTCCCCTTCCCCCTCCCTCTCCCCCTTCTAGCTGTTGGTGCATGCTGGAGCTAAGCTGGACCTTCCAGACAAAGATGGAGACACGCCCCTTCATGAGGCCCTTAGACACCACACCCTCTCTCAGACAACTAATCTTTGATCTCTCTGTAATCCTGCCCCTTCCCCCTTCCTTTTGCCCTTCTAACTGTTGGTACGTGCTGGAGCTAAGCTGGACCTAACAGACAAGGATGGGGACACGCCCCTTCATGAGGCTCTTAGACACCACACCCTCTCTCAGACAACTAATCTTTGATCTCTCTGTAAATCCTGCCCCTTCCCCCTCCCTCTCCCCCTTCTAGCTGTTGGTGCGTGCTGGAGCTAAGCTGGACCTTCCAGACAAAGATGGAGACACGCCCCTTCATGAGGCTCTTAGACACCACACCCTCTCTCAGACAACTAATCTTTGATCTCTCTGTAATCCTGCCCCTTCCCCCTCCCTCTCCCCCTTCTAGCTGTTGGTGCGTGCTGGAGCTAAGCTGGACCTTTCAGACAAGGATGGAGACACACACCTTCATAAGGCTCTTAGACACCACACCCTCTCTCAGACAACTAATCTTTGATCTCTCTGTAATCCGTCCCCTTCCCCCTCCCTCTCCCCCTTCTAGCTGTTGGTGCGTGCTGGAGCTAAGCTGGACCTTCCAGACAAAGATGGAGACACGCCCCTTCATGAGGCCCTTAGACACCACACCCTCTCTGAGACAACTAATCTTTGATCTCTCTGTAAATCCTGCCCCTTCCCCCTCCCTCTCCCCCTTCTAGCTGTTGGTGCGTGCTGGAGCTAAGCTGGACCTACCAGACAAAGATGGAGACACGCCCCTTCATGAGGCTCTTAGACACCACACCCTCTCTCATCTCAGACAACTAATCTTTGATCTCTCTGTAATCTGTCCCCTTCCCGCTCCCTCTCCCCCTTCTAGCTGTTGGTGCGTGCTGGAGCTAAGCTCGACCTACCAGACAAGGATGGGGACACGCCCCTTCATGAGGCACTTAGACACCACACCCTCTCTCAGACGACTAATCTTTGATCTCTCTGTAATCCTGCCCCTTCCCCCTCCCTCTCCCCCTTCTAGCTGTTGGTGCGTGCTGGAGCTAAGCTTGACCTTCCAGACAAAGATGGAGACACGCCCCTTCATGAGGCACTTAGACACCACACCCTCTCTCAGCTCAGACAACTAATCTTTGATCTCTCTGTAATCCTGCCCCTTCCCCCTCCCTCTCCCCCTTCTAGCTGTTGGTGCGTGCTGGAGCTAAGCTCGACCTACCAGACAAGGATGGAGACACGCCCCTTCATGAGGCCCTTAGACACCACACCCTCTCTCAGACAACTAATCTTTGATCTCTCCGTTATCCTGCCAACCTCTTCCCTCCCCCCTTCTAGCTGTTGGTGCGTGCTGGAGCTAAGCTGGACCTTCCAGACAAAGATGGGGACACGCCCCTTCATGAGGCCCTTAGACACCACACCCTCTCTCAGCTCAGACAACTAATCTTTGATCTCTCTGTAATCCTGCCCCTTCCCCCTCCCTCTCCCCCTTCTAGCTGTTGGTGCGTGCTGGAGCTAAGCTGGACCTTCCAGACAAAGATGGGGACACGCCCCTTCATGAGGCTCTTAGACACCACACCCTGTCTCAGCTCAGACAACTCCAGGATATGCAGGATGTTGGCAAGGTAAGGAGGCAATATCTCACTTTAAGATTGGCTATGGATCACTCTGTAGAGACGAATTGATTCATCAGGGGTCAGGAGTCAAAGGTCAAAGGTCAATAAAATGTGCACAATTTGACCCATAACCCACTTCAAACTTGAATATGGATCACTGTAAAGAGATACACTAATGATATTTTAGGTCAAATTTGTTAGAGGTCAATAGTTAGACATCATGTAATTTTATTCTCTCTTTTCTCTTCGTCAATAAATCAAATTGTTTATTTTATTTTGCAGTGTCAGAGACAGATGAATAGATAAAGCAATGTGCATTTTCTCCAAAAATATGCATCCTTGTACATGTACTTGTGCATTTGATATATCATCAGAAATACATTTTTAAACACATACCTGTATGAAAAACAAATCATTCCATTGTCAAAAACAGAAAAAGAGCAATTTATGAAATTAAATTGTACTAAATATTGGGAGAGCACCTGGCACGTGCCATCATAAAATTGAAATTTCAAAATCTAATGACTTTCTCTTCCTTTTGACTGATTTTCTTCAAACCTTCACTTATTTGTTTCTTTCATGTGTCTCCTTTTGTTGAAACCAAAATAATTTAAAGGTGAACTATCCCTTTAAAAGATTGGGCACAGTGTAAACATGTATGTGTGTCATCAACATTGTCGACATCTCTCTCTCTCTCTCTCTCTCTCTCTCTATCTCTATCTCTCTCTCTATCTCTATCTCTCTCTCTCTCTCTATCTCTCTCTCTCTCACTCTCTCTCTCTATCTCTATCTCTCTCTCTCTCTCTTTGATTCCGGCAGCTCCTGATGGGGCTGGGCACCCAGTCCGGGGACAAGAAGAGCAGTGCGTCCATCGCCTGCTTCCTGGCTGCCAACGGGGCCGACCTCAACGTCAAGAACAAGAAGGGGCAGTCTCCCATGGATCTCTGCCCCGACCCCAACCTCTGCCGCGCCCTCGCCAAGTGTCACAAGGAGAAGAACAAGTGAGGGCACACTATTTTATTTTTAAACCCTTACATTACCCGCCCTTGTAAGTCCCATCGGCTTACTGCACATCTTCATGCCAACCCTGATGAAAGAGTTAGTGGATAAAGCGGGAGGGAGGGGAGGGGGCATAACTGCGTAGGATTTTGGTACATATAGAATAAAATCACTCCTATTAACAAGACTACACTACACTATTTTTTCCACACTTAGAGTGTGAGATTTTGGGTATGAGATCACTTTCTTTACAAGGGGGAGAACAAGTGAAGGCGCCATGTGTTTGAAACTGGATGGAAGGAGAGTATATTTTGTTCACATTCAGAACAGATTTATTAAAGCATGTTCAGTGCAGCAAGGGGATATTTACCATGATGTGAAGCTGATGCCAAGAGTTCAAGACAGAGAGTTGTAGCACTCCTACATCACAGGGTACAGCATTAGATAGATAGATAAATATTTAAACAAAATATGGAATGCAAAGTGAGGGCGCACTAGTATTTCCGCATTTATAGTGTGAGATTTTGGTAGATAAGATCACTTTCTTCACAAGGAGAAAAATGTTTTGCAGATCACGTGTGGACACATCACCTATCATCTGAAAATAACAAAATCATTACATCATTACTAACACTACCATTGCCTTAAAGTGTTATGGTCATTGAAGTGATTTGAATTGTGACCTTGACCTTTGACCCTCACAGTCAGTCCAACATCCTGATGAGCTGCTCTCCCACGGGTGAGCAGGAATCGCTGGAGGAGTGCATGGTGTGTTCAGACATGAAGAGAGACACGTTGTTTGGGCCGTGTGGACACATCGCCACCTGCTCCCTGTGCTCGCCCCGCGTCAAGAAGTGCCTCATCTGCAAGGAGCCTGTCCAGTCACGCACCAAGGTGAGTTCAGAGAGATGGAGGAGAAGAAGAAGGAGGAGGGGGAAAGATGAAGGAGGAAGGGGAGGGGAAGAAAGAAGGGGGAGAGGGAGAGGAAGATGTGTCTCATGTGTAAGCCATGCTCTATGGTGAGTCAGTGGAAGAAGAAGAAGAAGAAGAAGAAGAAGAAGAAGAAGAAGAAGAAGAAGAAGAAGAAGAAGAAGAAGAAGAAGAAGAAGAAGAAGAAGAAGAAGAAGAAGAAGAAGAAGAAGAAGAAGAAGAAGAAGAAGAAGAAGAAGAAGAAGAAGAAGAAGAAGAAGAAGAAGAAGAAGAAGAAGAAGAAGAAGAAGAAGAAGAAGAAAGAGGTGAGGAAGGAAGGTGGAAAGAAGGAGAGGAACAGGGAGGAGAAGGAAGAGAGGAAGAAGGAGGAAAGAAATGTGACAGAGAGGACTAAGAAACGGATAGAAGAAGAAGTGGAAGAGGAAGAGAGGCAAATGAAAGAGAGGACAGGAAATATAGAAGAATGGGAAGAAGAAATGAGGAGGAAGGAAAGTAGAAGAAGATTTTCCTCTCCTGTAAAGAGCCCTTTTAATTGTGCACCAAGGTGACTTAACATTGGAAGAAGAACAGAGAGGAGAGGGAGAAAAAGAAAAGGAGAGGATGGAGAAGGAGAGGAAGGACACAGCCATGTTTACAACTGCTTTAGATATTTCTAATCTCATCTGAATAACAAGAGTCTAGTACTCACAACACAAGTCACATGATTATTCTTCTCTTTTCTAAGTCCGTCTAAGGTGAGAAAGAAAGTGGAGAGTGAGAAATCTGCTGCAGCCAGATCCATGTATTGTTCAGTTTGCACTAGAAATGATTAGCAGCCTGAAAGCCAAGCAAGAGGAGGAGGATGGGATGAAGGAAAAGAAGACAGAAATGAAGAAATGTGGGAAGAGGGAAAGGAAGAAGGAGGGGAGAGAGGAGAGGATAAAGGAGAATTGATCACATACCAAAGTGAGGCATCAGAGACGGAGGAAGCGAGAGGAGAGGAAGATGGAAGAGAAGGCAAAATTAAGTGAATGGAAAAAGGAAAAGAAAGAAGAGGGAGGACAAAGAAATAAAATGTAGAGACAAAGGAAAGAAGAAGAGAAAGTAGAGAAGCAAGTAAGTGTAAGGTATTTAAGATTGGATTTAAAGAGGAAGAACATACAGTAGAAGATTAAACAAACAAAAATGATATCATTGCTCATTTTATTTCCGTCACTTTGAGTAACCAAATTTCAGTCTTGAATGTGCTGCACATTTAAAAATTATTTGGTATCCAGTGCTGAAGCTCGACAATGCTCACCGATCTTGTTTCTCATTTTCTTCTTTCCAGATCGAGGAGTGCGTGGTGTGCTCTGACAAGACAGCGTCAGTGCTATTCCACCCCTGTGGTCACATGTGCGCCTGCGATGGTAGGAATGAAATCCAAAGCCATTTTTGTCTCGCCTGAACAAAGTTTGGCAGAGACCTAGTAATCACTTTTCCTGTTAGTCTGTTGGTCAGTTGGTCTGTTACAAAAATGTTAAACTTTTTGTTTAACTTGCTCTCATTTCTTTATGTCTGCATCAATTGTGATCACACTTGATACAAATGATCTTTGGGTAATACCACATGTATCTTCATGAGGATGATAGGGTCAAAGGTCATCAAGGCACCATTTTAGATGTTAGGAAACTCAGCATTCTATATTGATTGCGAAACCAGGCGAGACTTGTGGTTTGCGAACCCCCTTGTTGATTTAGTTCTTTTCCAATTCTCCACACCGCCGCATATATAGGGAAAAGTTGCCTCGTAATGCACTGCGCAGCAACATCCAGATTTTTTATTGCAGTCAGGTACGCTTCCGGTCTCATTCACTAGTACACTACAAGACCAGAAGCAGACAAAGTCCTAATATGGATGTGCTGTGCATCATGGGATAACTTTTCCTTCAATTCGGTATGGAGAATAGATTGTTAAATTATAGTGTTACGGGGTGCCTTTTTCTTTACCAAGATGATGAGAATTCCCTCGACTGATAGAGTAACCAGTGGAGATGTTGTTGTTTTTTCAGAGAGCCAAGGTTAAAAAATAGGTTAATCAGTGAGCTTAGAATTCGACAGTTGAGATTTTGGGGGACATGTACTTCATCCAGGTGGCTAGGACTAGTTGGCTTTGACGAGAAAAATAGATGGGATTAGAAGCATGGGAAGAAGGAAGATTACTTGGATAAGCAGCCTGACTGACTGGTAAGCAGAGCAAGAGGCTGTTTGTCATGATTTGGAGCTGATACAAAGAACTCAGGACCGAGAGTTGTGGCACTCCATGAATTGCCATCACCTTTTGATAGGGCACTTCCCCCAAAATATTAGAACATAAATCGACTTTAAGGGGAAATTTATTGATCACTAGATTTCGAAATGAGTTTTGGGTGGGTCATCGAAACCTCAGCTCTCCTTTGATTGAAACCAAAAATCATTTCAGGGTGAAGTATCCCTTTAATACGTGAACAAATCTTTTCTTTTTGCAAAGAAATTTTAGGCATACACCCAGTAATAAGGATAGCGTGCTCCATCCTGTAAATGAACGAAAAATAAGTCAGTTTTTTTTTTCGTTCATTTACAGGATGGAGCACGCTATCCTTATTACTGGGTGTATGCCTAAAATTTCTTTGCAAATTGAAATGACCCCAGAAAGCCCTTTCACTAAAATCTAGCCGAAATCTTTTCTCGCAGGATGCGGGAGCCTGATGAAGAAGTGTGTGCACTGCCGACTGGACATTGACAAGACCATTCCGTTTGTGGTCTGCTGTGGGGGCAAAGGTAGGCAGTCTGAACTAACCCTTACATTACCAGGGCCCTGTTGCATAAAAACTACCATTAATGGTAACTGTCATCAATGGTAACTACCATGGTTACACCGCTCAGCAGCCAATCAAATTCCAGGTTCCCATAGAAGCTGCCATTGGGAGCAAAGTTACCATCAATGGTAAGTTTTATACCACAGGGCCCAGGCCAGGAAACCTCATTGGCTTACTACACATATTAATGTCAATGGTAATGAGAGAGTTAACCCTTACATTACCAGGCCTTGAAACCCCATTGGCTTACTGCACATCTTCATGCCAATGGTAATGAGAGAGTTAACCCCTACATTACCAGGGGGTGTTTCACCAAGCTGTTCGTAAGCTAACAGCAATCTTCTTGCCAATGGTCTTAAAGTCATGTGTTGTTCATTTTAATATATGAATTTAAGGCCATTGGCAAGAAGATTGCTCACGATCACCTGTTTGAAGGCTTTTTGTCTTCCCAGTACAGTACTACATGTATGTATATTCCCTTTAACCTTTACATTACAATACCTTGATAACCCCATTGGTTTACTACATATCTTCAGGCCAATGGTAATAAGAGAGTTAACCCATTTGGTGCTCGACTTTTTTATATTCCACATACTAAGAATGTTGCTATATGATTGGTCAAGAGTTGATCACGTGATGAGGCGTAGTTTTTCCTATCAGATCACCTGAGAATAAAAGTTTGTTACACTCTAGGTGATAGTACTTTTTGGTTTCGCTGATCTCTTCACTCCTCACAGTCCTAATGCGTGATTAATATTTTGAGTACGCGCGAAATAAAAGTGCGTTACACTAGGACTATCACTTGACATCTAACGCGTCCTAATACGCCTGCTAATACGCGTCCTAACGCGTGTTCCCCATGGCAGCGGCTCGGGCTTATGGAGATAAGTAAACATTACCTTTTTACGTCAAATTGACATTTTTGGTATAGATGGTTTTAGATGTGGAATGTAAAGCAAATAATCAACTTTTGGTTTCAAGCAGTGAGACGAGCTATCACTTCCTCGGCGATCTGAATGTATACGCTATCTTTCCTCAGCTGCGCTTCGGAAAGATAGCTACATCCAGATCGCCTCGGAAGTGATAGTTCGTCCCATCACCCTCACCAACGCTGATAATTTGCTTAATATATCCATAGAGACATCAGGAGGTATGCTTCTTCATGTATCCAAGAAGTCAACGTTGAGACAGTTCAATTTGTGGTCTTCTGTGTGGGAAAAAACTTGGGTGAATGGACCTTAAAGGGTTACTAAGTTAGAAAAATAAGTTCCCACTAATCTATGTAAAATCATCCACTAAAAATGAATTTCACATTCGTTTGCCGCAATGAAGTCTCATTTTGACGAAAATTTGAAAAAAAACGCATGCCTCCAGTGACGTCAGAGAAGTCAAAATGCCATAAATGCCAACGGCTTGAATAAAATATTTTATTCACGCCGTTCAAACAATACGTTACCAATGGGAACCCCAAAGCTTGTCCGGAGTTTGTTCGAGTAACAACACCTAATATTCAAAATACATTCCATCCATTGAATCTGAATGACAAGATTCAGGTGAATGCAATAACGCGTTACTACGCAGTTAGGGGGAAAGTTATGAATACATTACGAAAATGGTCTATTGTTGACTTGTGTACAATCTATGGCATCTATGACTTCTCTGACGACACTGGAGGCGTGCGTTTTTTCACATTTTCTTAAAAATTAGATTTTATTGCGGCAAACAAATGTGAAATTTGTTTTTAGTGGATAGTTTTACATAGATTAGTGGGAACTTATTTTTCTTTTTTTAGTAACCCTTTAAACTCAATGATTAGTATGAATTCTGTTTCCAGGTTGACAGGTTACTCACCTAACATTCATGTGCATCAAAAAAAATGTGAAATGTGAACAACTTGGCAAAGCAAACTCATCTGAATTAGGAGAGTATATATCTTTTTCAAGAAAAGTGGAATATGAATAGCAAAATTACAGAAAAATATAAAAGTAATTTGGCAAAGTTTGAACACATTCTAATAGATTAAGAAGATACAGACATGAGGATTTCTGTCAAGAAAAGTGGAAGTTAGTATAATTTTTTTCGTGAAAAACACATTTCCTGCTTTCCTGTGAAATCATGGTCACATGTTCTGACTCATCTTCTCATCCGGCCAGCATCAATTCATCACTTCCTAATTACTTGCGGACTTCTTGCAAGCCGCCACTGATCAACGTCTCTGATTATTCTCTTTGCCTGGAATGAAAGCAATTTTTTTCTGAGGAAAATGTTACTGAAGTTTGTGATTTAACTCATTTACTATGGGAACCTGATTATACCCGGTTTCCAAGTGTCCTACTCAGAAACGGGGACCGTGTACACCCAGTTCCCAGAAACGCTTCAGTGTCAGCTTGCTTAGAGTACTTTGTAATTATATTTGAATGTGATTGATGTGTATAATTGTCTCGCCCACCGGAGGTGAAGGCGAGACTAAGGGATCCAAATGGCGTCCGTCCGTCGTCCGTCCGTCGTCCGTCCGTCGTCCGTCGTCCGTCACAAATGTTAAAGTTTACCTGCAGGACTCTCTTTTGACAAATAACTTCACATAGGTTGCTTGGATTACAACCTAACTTGGGTCATAGATGCACTGGGGGTGCCTTCATGTTATGGTACCGTTGGAGGTCACAGGATAAGGTCAAAGGTCATTTGAGGTCATACGTTAAAGTTTACCTGCAAGACTCTCTTTTGACAAATAACTTCACATGGGTTGCTTGGATTACAACCTAACTTGGGTCATAGATGCACTGGGGGTACCTTCATGTTATGGTACCGTTGGAGGTCACAGGATAAGGTCAAAGGTCATTTGAGGTCATACGTTAAAGTTTACCTGCAAGACTCTCTTTTGACAAATAACTTCACATGGGTTGCTTGGATTACAACCTAACTTGGGTCATAGATGCACTGGGGGTACCTTCATGTTATGGTGCCGTTGGAGGTCACAGGATAAGGTCAAAGGTCATTTGAGGTCATACGTTAAAGTTTACCTGCAAGACTCTCTTTTGACAAATAACTTCACATAGGTTGCTTGGATTACAACCTAACTTGGGTCATAGATGCACTGGGAGTACCTTCATGTTATGGTGCTGTTGGAGGTCACAGGATAAGGTCAAAGGTCATTTGAGGTCATACGTTAAAGTTTACCTGCAAGACTCTCTTCTGACAAATAACTTCACATAGGTTGCTTGGATTACAACCTAACTTGGGTCATAGATGCACTGGGGGTACCTTCATGTTATGGTACCGTTGGAGGTCACAGGATAAGGTCAAAGGTCATTTGAGGTCATACGTTAAAGTTTACCTGCAAGACTCTCTTATCACACATAACTCATCACATGTTGCTACAATGGCAATCAAACTTGGATGATGGATGCACTGGGGGCACCTGCATGTTATTGTGCTGTAAGAGGTCACATGATAAGGTCAAAGGTCATTTGAGGTCATGCATTAAAGTTTACTTGCAAGACTCTTGGTGAAGGCTTCCTAACTTGTGCACAGAATTGTGTGAGCATGTGTGAGCATTACTGATGTAGATTTAGGCAAACATTACTCATGCACATCTTTTGCGTAGCAACAGAGATCGCGATATTTCTGGTTATTTTCGCAAGTGGGCGAGACACAATATTGCTAATGCCTTGTTAGTAGATGAATTGTTTAACTACTTTTTAAGACCGTATTTGTGGAAATTCCTTTGAGAAATGTTGTTCGAGAAGGATTTTACTAAAGTTTGTTTATCTCTCCCTGAAGAAAATAGTTATACCACATTTGACTTTGCGACACCTTTTTGAATGCATAAATTCCATACACACACAATGGCAGTGCTTGTGAGAAACCATTAATGATCAATAGTCACCCTTTGTTTATCAATGGTGTGACACACACTGTACACATGCATGTACAGTCAGGGCATGGGCACCACAAAATAATCTAGTTTTATGGTGTGAGCGCTATGGCAACAGCTATCCAGCGCTGAAAAGGTAGTGAAAAAAACATTCCACCATATGCATCTGCTTCTATTGTTATTTCGGGGCCACTGTAAAATATCTTTACATCCATCATCCAACACAGCTTCATGAAAAAATCCCAGTCAGCAGTCTAGTAGTATTTATTCAGTGGATTGTCCGACCATGGTGTAATTAGGAACCGGTCTACTGAAATCGAGTTGGCCAAACTCTGGGTATTGATGCTGCTGGTTCCGTTGGATGACTGCTGCCATCTATTGGCAGACTCATGTCAATCGAACGTGGTTTCTAAAAGACTGCCAGAAATATGATTTTACCAGATACTCAGCCAAATCCCCTTTTCAAACGTATAAGCCTACACTCAGACCACAGTCATAAGATTTTGTGTATCCTTTTCCCAGAATCCCTGTTTTTAAAGGGATAGTTCACCCTGAAATTAAATACCTGATTTTAATAAAAGCAGATTCATGAAAGGGAAAAATATTTATAAGGAAAGGTTTGATATAAATCCTTCAAAGGATAAGAAAGTTATGATTCTTTAAATTTCTGATTTTGCGACATCACAAGTGAGATGCTCTCCTGTATGTTGTGTATTAATTTTTTTGAAAATGTTGCCTCATTTTACTTTTGCATTTGATACATCATTAGAATTTTTTTTCTCACGTACCACGACAAAAATATTTATTTAAAACAGAAAAAGAGCAATTTGTGGATTCGTACAACACACACATTTGGGAGAACAACGCACATGTGACGCCACAAAATAAAGATTTTAAAAGATCATAACTTTCTTATCCTTTGACGGAAGATGGTGTATAGGAACGAGGTTAATGATGATCCCCTTTAACCCTCTTCCATTCGTCTTTTCTCCCCTCCAGCCCCGCCGTCCTCCCCCACGGCCGCGTCACCGCCCACCAACGTCGCCGCCAACAACGAAACGGTCGCCAAGACCAACACTAATGCCAACACCAACACTAACACGCCTACGAACACCAACACTAACACCAACACCAATACCGGTAGTGCCAACATCGCGGTGTCATCCAGCCAGAAGCCCGTCAAGATGAACAACACCAACCTGGAGGTGACAAAGCTCAAGCAGCAACTTCAGGACATCAAGGAGCAGGTGAGAACAGGGAGAACTAGTTTTAACCCTCTTATACCCCTTTTATAGTGAGTTACCCCGCATCAGGTTCGGGGTAACTCTCACTATAAAAGGTAAAAAAAAATTGAGCCCAAGTTCAAGTTAGTACGGGCTGCGAGGTGGGTGAGGTCCGCATCAGACCCGAGCTAACGTCACTTTAAAGCTTTTCTCGGTTTGTGTGCAGACTAAATTAGTGACCCATGAAGCGGGAAGAACAGCTGAAATTGGGCGCGCGTGTAAGCACAGCTGATGGGGCAATAAGTTACCACAGCAACTAGTACGGTCTCGCTCTTGTCATGGGTGGTCGAAAAAGGCAGTACAAAACGACTACCCCTGTGCTAAAGATACCCCGCCTCTGAAGCGGGGTAAAGTCAGCGTGCACTATAAAAGGGATATTACACCTGTTTTACATTGGGATTTCTATGCCCCATACAATCCTTAAGGCGTCTTGTCAAAAGTTCAAGACACAAAAGACTGCGGTTATATCTGGGAATATCGTGTGCGATCTCTTTTATGAAAGGCTCAATAGTCCCCCGTCCTTTTTAATGTACAGCCCCCAGTGTTCTTTTTGTTCAAAAGACGCGCAAGGGTCCATGCTGTAGTACTATAATATGGAATGAATGAAAAGACAGGAAGGACTATTGTTGGAACGCTGGTCTTTTCAACCTTCAACCGGTCTTTTCAACCCTCGGACCGCTATTCAGGAAAGACAGAAGTTTAAAGGACTATCCGTTCTCTTGTCTAAAAGGACGCGGCGGAGAAGGTCAACACGTTATGATTGTAAAATTGTATTTATGGAAAATGACATGAATGTATTATGATATAATACATGTATGAATATGAGTATTTATGATGAATAGTGGATTTTTTTTTTTTAAATCATGAATAATAAGATATATATTAAATTTCTTGTCTCTCTCTGCCCTCCATAGACGGTGTGTCCAGTCTGCCTGGACCGGATTAAGAACATGATCTTCCTCTGTGGTCACGGCACGTGCCAGCTCTGTGGGGATCGCATGTCAGAGTGCCCTATCTGTAGGAAACCAGTGGAGAAAAGAATCTTACTCTACTAGCCGGCATGCACCGACGCGAGAATGGATGGGTGGGACCGAAAGACGTCAATTTGGGGAATTAGTAAAGAAAGTAAAAGGATCTTTCTCAACTAGTCGACATGCCTGCACCGACGCAAGAATGGATAGGTGGGACTGAAGGATATCAATTTGTGGAATTAGTTGAAAAAAGGATTTTTCTCAATTATTCGACAAGCTTGAACTGACACGAGAATGCATGGGTGGGAGTCAGGCAAATCAATTTGGGAAATAAATCGATAAAAGGATATCTTACTCTACAAGCCGATATGCCAGCACTGACATGAGAATGGATGTGTGGGACTGAAGGAAATCAATTTAGGAATTTAGTCGTAAACAGGATCTTACTCAAGTAGTCCACATGCTTGTACCGACGTGAGAATGGATGGATGGGACTCACATAAATCAATTTGGGAAACCAGTGGAATGAATGATTGTAGTCTATTAGACTGCATGCTTGCACCGACGCAAGAATGGGTGGGTGGGACTCGAGCAAAGTGGACTTTGAATATAATTCTGAGAAACCGGACAGGAGAAAATTGTCTTAATCTATCACCAACACAAGAATGGAGAATTGGACTCGAGCAAATCAACTATGAATTGAATGAATTCAGTTGAGCAGTGAATCATACTCAACTAACAAGCATGCTTGCACCAACACAAGAATACTAGTAGAAAAATGGGGCTCAAGGAAATCAATTTTGAATATCTAGGAAACCAGTTGAGAAGACAGATACAAATAGGATTTTAACAGGATTTTGTATTTCCAACATTTCTTTTTTACAATTGGTTCATGGGTAAACTGGCATATTTCAGAACAATTTCTGATAAGAATAATACTTGCATGGATGGTGTGTTGGAGAATGAAGTGAACGTCAGTATATATAAAAAAAAAGATGTTTTTATATATTAAATGTGAGTATATGTTGGTCATAAAATAATGTAGATGTAAACTAAAATGTAAAAGCACGTTTAGTTTAGCGATGGAATATACATTTTCACCAGTCCCGTGCCTGAAAATTTGCAAAACCTGTTGAGGTCCTTGCTGATTATCGCAACAGGTTCGCTTGTTCAAGTGCAAAAATACTCAGATTAATGCATATTTATAGTCAGTACTCTCTTTGAAATACATGCCTCTCTTTCTCAACCACCGTGACGATACATCTGTGGCTATTACCCCCCTCATGTTTTGTTTTTACCTTTAATATCATTCATTTTTTGTTATGTGTGTGGGGGGTGTTTCACCAAGCAGTTCTTGAGCTAAGAATGGCTTTATGCACGACTGGTGACCCTTTCTTGTGCTAAATTAGATACCCAATATGTTCCTGTTTTAACATAATGAGAGTCAATTCTCCGCAATCCCTATCAAGTTTGACAAATCATAAACTTTGCATTGAGACAATTTTTAGCCACAAGAATTTTAATTTATAAACATCATGTTTGAACTTAAGCTGATTGGAATCAGAATCATTAAATATCTGATTTAGCACTAGAAAGGACCACCAGTTGTGCGTAAAGTCATTCTTAGCTTAAGAATAGCTTGGTGAAACACCCCCTGGTACAAAAAAAAAAGTATAGAACCATGATGGAGAGATGTGATTGTACAAACTTTGGGTTGAGAAGTAGAATTGTTGATGTTTGATATTTATTTACTTATTTTTAGAATGAGAAGAGAGAGTGCCCCCTCGTTTGCCAAAATGCTCCAACTGCATGAACCACTGTAGTATTACGCTGTGTGGCCATTTCGCTGGCCTCTTTGTAGATAACTATTGCTATTAAAATGACTAGAATTATGGTTATCATTATGTATTTTGTATTTGTAGGTAAATACTTTTGAAGCATATTGTCTCTGAATCATGTTTTACGTAGTATGCTTATTTCACAAAATAGATTGATGACATTTTTGTGTTTGCTACCTAGTTAGTTTTATTGAAGAATGTCAGTTTTGATATTCATGAAGATTGTCAGAGAAATGGGTGTTATTTATGACTAAAAAAAAGAGTGATGAAGAAATATGAAATGGAACTTAGTTGAGGACTCTAGGCTGACAACTATGATTCATGAAATTTGACCTTATCTTTTTTTTTTATTAGTTCATTGCTGTAGCTTATTCTTTATGTGGCACTTTCACAAATTCAAAAAAGATTCTGTGGATTAACATAGTATTTGGCACAAAAAGGGTGAATTGTAGTGTGAGGAGCATAGATATGCTTCTCGCTTATTAATATTTATAATGAAATTGCTTCGCTGTATTCTTGGCTGAGTGGGATAAAACTGAAAATCATCAAAATTTGCATAAGTACAATTACCGCACCAATTTGGCCAGTCTATCAAATGGATATCATGTACTACCAGAAGAGTGAAACAATTTGACTAAAAATAATGGATTGAAATTGTAATTTTTAGACTTTGAGGTCATTGATTTTGAATGTAAATCAATTTCAATGATAAAGATCTCGCTTTGAGAAAGTGTGTACTACATTATATTGTGAAAATGAAATAGTTGCTTGACATGTTTTTTTATTTGTTGTAATATTTTTGAAAAATGATGTGTAGAAATTACCCCATACCCTCATGTAACATAGTACATGTATCCCAATATTAACCTGTTGCCTACAGGAACCAAGCGGGTCATGTGTTAACCCTATGGGAATAAAAGAATTTTGGAAGCAACAGGTTAATTGATGTCTATGTGAATTGGAAGTTCTAAGAGTTAATGGATCAACATGAAGTCAAGTCTTTAATTATTTTCCAAAGTGGTATACAAAACCAAACATACATTCAACAACTACATGTATTCTGAGAAAAAGATTAACAGTACTCAGATAACATCAAAAAGCTATCAATACTGATATGGGATCCAAATTATGGGGTTGTGATTTAACACTGCATGTCCATTATAAAAAAAAAAAATTAAATGCTGCATATATGTAACTACTTTTAATTATCAGAATACCAAGTATAAAGAGGAAGTGAACGAACACAAGTGGAAGTTAGCAGTTGATTTATCCATAGGCTGTAAGGGTAAAGTGTTTCATATTCTGTGGAATAGCAATGATCGATTTGAAATGTGGAATGTAAAATGGTTTTCATCAAACCTTCATTAATATGTTTTCTTTCATGTTTCTGCTTTTATTGAAACCATCATAATGTCAGGGTTGACTATCCCTTTACTTGTCACACTTCCTCTAATGTCACCACTGAATTTTCTCTTTAATGCTAGGTCTATTGTGGCCATTAAAGTACGCATTGTGAATAACGATATGAAATAATTATGAAATTGTACTATTTTATTAATGATTTCTCATTGAAGCAACTGTTATGGTTCTTAGCATTCGCTCTGTTCGGACTGAATGTCTATGATATATATTTGGGGTAAGGTATGTGTATAGTCGTAATACATGTAATACTGTAAGTGCTATTATCAAATATTAATCAATTATGTTGCGCTTTCCTAGTCTAAGTGAGGCAGAAAGTGTTTGATCCCGTCCCTGGCCTAATCTCTTACGCAGTGGTATTCAGCTTAAGCTCTTGTGAATTTTAATCTACATGTATATTGTTATCATGTGACACCATGAGGGGTTGCTCTTAAAAAAAAACATCATGTGCCTTGATCTTCTTCAGGTGCACTCCGATCAGTCAAATTTATAAACTGTTAAGTTTGGACTGGTTTCAATATTACTGTCATAAAAAGTGTTTTCAAAAGCCTTCATCCCACGCTTTCAAATTCCAATGCTTAGTATACAATACAATACTTTTTCTATTCCTTATTTATTCTGCTCTGCCAAGCACATAGAGACAACGTACAGCGCATGAGTAATGCGCTGTACAAAATTATTTATCGTTATGATTTTTCTGGAATCTTGGCGGGGGGGGGGGGGGAGGTTTAGCCTTCCCCCAAGCCCTCCCCTTTCCTCACACAAATTTGGTTGTAAAGGGTAGTCAGTTTATCATGAGGGGAATTCTCAGCTAAACACTCTTTTTTTCTAAACGTAAAACGAATATATGTTAACCATTTGCTCTCCCCAAGGCCTCCATTTTCCTCACAAAAGAATGATTATTATCTGTGTTGACTTTTTCATAGAGGATCCTTCTCAACTGTACATATTTGACTTCAAAATGTAACACAATTATATGTACCGGTACACTTTTTGCTTTCCCCAAAACCTCTGTACAACTGTTCATTCTTTGCTTCAGAATGTTAAGAATATGTGTGAACTATTTGCTATCCTGAAGCCCTCTACTTTTCTCATTTTATTAACGATGTTATAGTACAGAGGACTTTGCAACTGCTCATTCTTCACTTCAGACTTTGAAAAAACTTTTTTTTTTTTGCTATTTGCTGACAAATCCGAGTCTATCTTATGAAGAATTATTATTAATCGCAACTTGACTTGCGATTTGTATCAATTGTAACTATGTACTGTAGAGATAGAGGATTGGACTTGCAATTAATTTAGAGCAATTGCAACTTCTTATAAGACTGGATGTCATAAGTGGTGATGGTGTTGAGATACTCTTTTTGTGCCCCTAGGAGAAACAACCAATTTTACCATCAAATACAGGACTGTCAAGTCTCCCTGATTTTGCAGGAGACTCCCTGAAAATAGACCAATATTACTGAATTGGATTTCATCACGTCACATTATGCCTCCCTGATCTCTGATGAAATTTCCCCAACTCTTCCTGATTGTTGAATTTCAATGTTGGTAGCTCTGCAAATAGACGTGTATTTATGTTAACCCTCACATTACTATTAACACAAAAATGTGTAGCAAGTTAATTAAGTTATCAGGGCTTGGCGGGGAGAAAGTTAATTAAGATACTTCATTGCATAACTTATTTGCTGATTGTTCGACATAGCTGCTCTATACTGCAACTATAATAATTACAGCTATCATGAATCTGTTATAGTGCCAGAACCCCATGTAACATATTCACGATATTATTGCTAATAAATAGACAACGCTGTAAATGAACTGTTGACTCTCCTATTTGCATCTGTATTATGAATGTATGTGATTGTGTGAGGAAAACGCCGTGATATCAATCCAATCAATTCTATTTCCCCCAAAAACAATCACTTCTAATCAGTCTATAAAAGTCATGACAACATATACAGTATTTACATATTCATGATTTCATCGAGTTCCCGATAATTAATAATACTGGGTCTGATAGAAATTGATAACCGACACTGGAGGTAACTGAAATCAAATCATATATGAAATATTAATAAGTTTAGCATAATTGTATTATCTATTGTGGCAAAGAATTTGACTGAAGTTCAGTTGAAGTATAAAGGGTGCAAATGCATGTTTTTTATCTGCTCTTCCTCGTGTTTTGTTGTAGGTTCTTTGTTTTGTTTTGTTTTGCTTTTCTTTCTAATCTACCTTATCTGAAAGATCATCTTCTTTTTCTTTCCTCTCCTTCTGTTTCTTATTCTTTTCCACTTCCTATGCTTTCTTTTTTTTCTCTCTCTTTTCTTCTTCGTCTTCTTTTCCTTCTTCTATTATCTTCTCTTATGATGCTTGTTTTATTTTATTTTTTATTTTTTTGCGGGGGGGGGGGGGTTGTCGTCTTTCTGCCCTTCTTTCTCGTCTTCTTCTTCTGTGTTCTTCAACTCCTACTTTCTCCCCTTTCTCTAATTCTTCGTCGCTTCTTGTTGTTCATCTCCTTCTTTTTCTATGTCTGCTATTTTCTCTTCTTTGTCTTCTTCTTTTTTTCTCTTCTTTTTGTTCTTTCATGCCTCTTCTCCCGTCTTATGCTTGTCGTCACTGCCTATACTGTTGTTCATCAATATTGTTCATCGTCCTCGGGGTATATATTGCGATATTAACGATTGTACGCCTACAAAGGAATGCACTCTCTTAAAAGCAAAAAGTAAGTCAAATATATTTGCTCTGTAAATGATTACAAATTGTAGATTCCCAGCCAGTATATAACAATCAATTTAACCCTGTTCTTAAAAAAAAACGACGCTACCAAACATATCATGATTATCCAGTGATAAACTATTCCTTCCTATCTTGATCTACTTGCCATTATTTCCCCTTCATCTTGAGTATATTACATGTATATACAAACCATTGGTAGCCTATGAAAGTATGATTTTTCTTTTGGAGACACGCTATCAGTTCACCTTCTTCTAACTTAAGAATATGTACCTCTTTCAAAATTCCTGAAATATTGTCATCTCTTACATACGTATAATAGATAAAATACACCGTTATACCTCAACGTTTACTTCTCAGTCGGACAGTGTATACTTCAACCAAGATAATGCATAAACAGTGGAACCTATAGACAAAGGTCACCTGTAATGTAAAGACCATAACTGAAATCATTAAGAAGCAGTCTGCAGGCATTTTTTTTTCCTGTTTAGGTCCTATTAAATACATTGTTTTGTTTCCATTGAGGTAGACAAGACTGATGGTTCAAAATCAAAGTGATAGACCACCATGAAGTTATAAGTTGGATTCAATAAATAGAAACATAAAATAAACATGCTAGTGAAAGTTTGACGAAAATTCGTCAAAGGATAAGAAAGTTATGATCTTTTAAAAATCTTAATTTTGTGACGTCACGTGCAAGGTGCTCTCCCGTTTTGTGTGCTGTATAATTCCCTAAATTGCTCTTTCTCTTTATTTGATGAAGGTTTTTTTTTTCTTCTAGAGGTCTGTGTGTGTGAATATGTGTTTCTAAAGATGTATCAAATGTACAGCTAAAATGATGCAGATTTTTTTTAAAAAAATAGCACACATTATGAGAGAGCATCTCGCATGTGACATCACAAAATCAAAACTTCAAACAATCGTAACATTTCCTCATATTTTTATTTTATATTATATTATATTAACTTAATTTCAGTGTGGATTATGCCTTCAAAATAGTCTACATGTTAAAAAATTACATCATAAAAATGGAAACAGGCAAATGTATACCATGTAGACAGATGATTCTGGGAGACAGTGGTCGTTGTAGAAAATGGACATTTTATAATTTCATATTAGCACATATGATTCCAATTCTATTGGTGCACTAGTACGTGTATGTATTGTTTTAAAGACAAAAACATGTTTTAGCCTTTATAACCAATGCATGTGACTTCCGTTATAAGGATAAATTATTAAAAGCGTCTCGAAACGAGACTGGTAGAAATCATCGTGGTTACTTTTTTTGTTCCGATCTGGGACCGTGACCGTCGAAAAACATGAAGGCCACCGTAGATGACACGATCCGATCAGTCGTAGGACTCTGCGACTGGCTGAATCACAGGTCCCTGTCATTGGATTTGTGCAAGAACGTGACGTCACGATACCATTCGTAGGCCCTTGTGACTGCAGAATCATGATAAGATCGTGTTGTATGC
Source organism: Arbacia lixula (assembly GCA_963669155.1). Classification (NCBI taxonomy): domain Eukaryota; kingdom Metazoa; phylum Echinodermata; class Echinoidea; order Arbacioida; family Arbaciidae; genus Arbacia; species Arbacia lixula. The sequence goes on along the minus strand of OZ022586.1, from coordinate 10,389,096 downwards.
GACGGTCTGTAGGAATATTGGTCGGGTAGTTCCGGGTTGATGGGGTGGTAAACGATGAATGCATACAGTATGTTCAGTAGATAATGCACCTGCTTTAAAGGAGCAGCTGTCACCGGGCTCTGGAGAAAAAGGTAAGAACGGATCTACATGTTCCTTCTTCTTCTTCTTCTTCCTCCTCCTTCTTCTTCTTCTTATTTCTTCTTCGTTTTCTTCTTCTTCCTCCTCTTCTTCTCTTTCTTCTTCTTCTTCTTCTTCCTCATCCTCTTCTTCTTCTTCTTCTTCTTCTTCTTCTTCTTCTTCTTCTTCTTCTTCTTCTTCTTCTTCTTCTTCTTCTTCCTCATCCTCTTCTTCTTCTTCTTCCTCTTCTTCTCATTCTTCTTCTTTCTCCTCCTCCTCTTCTTCTTCTTCTTCTTCTTCTTCTTCTTCTTCTTCTTCTTCTTCTTCTTCTTTTTCTACTTCTTCTTCTTCTACCTTTACTTATTTGCTTTCGCTTTCTTCGTCTCCTACTTTTCTTTCTATTTTTTTTTGCTTTTGCTTCTATTCCTTATCATCTTCTTTTTTCCTTTTCCTTGTATTCTGTTTTTTCTTTCCTTCTTCTCTATCTTCATCGGTGTCTTGTTCTTCTCTTTTCCTTGCCTTTTCGTTTTCATTTCCTTTAAAGAGAGAGAGAGAGAGAGAGAGAGAGAGAGGGGGGGGGGGGAAGTGGGGAGAATCGTACTAGCACTTCTGAAAATATTACAATTCGTGAGAGTCGATTTGAGAATTTATCACTTTTTCTTCTTCAAGCGCTTTTGTAATAATTTTGTCTCACTGATTTATCAAACAGTCCATTATCTTAAGAGGTATTTAAGAGGTTTATTAGCCAGGTCTTGGAACCAGTTTAATATGTAAATCATCAACTAGACACTTCCATCACTTCATACAGCTTATATAAATCATTTTCGAGTATGAAATATGTCTTCCATTACCTGCTTAAAATGTGACTGCATTAACAATTTTCATGGACATGTGTGAGTTGTATAAACTTGACAGCCCGTCCCTTTTTCAGATCACCACAAAACCATCGAAACATTGGCAAAACATATAGAGAAGTGTTAGCAGGCTGTATATTCATAATTTGAAACTGATACGTAGTGTAAAATTCAAATAATGCACGTAAACAACGTCTGATTAATAGTCTTTACCTCAGGCTCTTAGCAGTTTGTGTTGAAATATCTGCTTCATTGATTAATCTGTTTATTAAATCATAAAACGCATTATGAAAAAAAATTGTTCTATAGAAGGAATCATCTCCAAAGTTTGATAATTACTCATAAAATTAGGATTTCACACATGCATAATAACCACATAGATACTGTAACAAAGACTAATACTTTTTTCGTAGTACGAAAAAAGTCGGTTTGAAATTTAACGGCTGAAATTTTTACATATACAGAAAGCTTCAACATGCTATATTTTTAGAAATGGGCTTGAATCACACTTTCTTCAATTTACGATTGTGGAAGACGATTTGAAATTTTAAGCTTGCAAAAGGGACGGACAATCTTTAAGCCCAGAACATTCCCTGTGAAAGAGAAGTGAAAACAACTCAAAATGCTATATCATACCATTTTGTTTCCAAACAAAAACATAAGGGCAAAGTAAGAATAGAGGTACATGTAAAGTGCGGGAAGAACAACGAGAAACGAGTGAAAAAGAACAACATTTTAGGGTAAAGCTAAGTGATCGGTGCATGATCACATGCATGAGATTAATAAAAGAAACAAAAAGCGAAAAGGAAAAACTCCAGAGTGTTTTTATAGAAAACTCAAAAGAACTAAGAGAAACAGGATATGAAAGAAAAGGCAAAGAAGGAATAGTTTTTTTAAATGTGAAGTGTGGGTGCGGAGAAAGATAAAAAAAAAAAAAAAAGTAGAGAAAGGAAGGAGCAAGTTCGAGACATAAGAAAAGGGAGGAGGTGATGTACAGGAGAGATAATACTAGAAGAAAAGGCCAAAATATAAACAGATTGCAGAAGAAGAAATGGAGGCCAGGAAGGAACTTAAAACAATGGTGAAAGAGAAGAAGCTTGGAGAAAGAAAGAAAGAAAAGAAAATCGACCAGTGATTCTATTTGAAATTAGTAAAGCTCGTACTTCTTAGCCTTGGGTAGCATTTTGAAAGAAGCATAAGTCAAAACTAAGATAAGATAAGATGAGATAAGTCAGTTGGTGTTCTTAAAACTTATGTTAGTCAAGGCATACGCATGGTCGTAGAGTACTTAAGTCAAAACTAAAACAAAAGATCGTTCTCAGCATACCACTCCTGTTTCTTATCTCTTTCTATCGCTCATTTCAATCTGAATATCATACTTATCATTTCAAGCCGAATATTATGAATTATCCGTTCCGTCTAGTTTAGTTCCTATGAATACAGCGGAATGTTGAACTTCAGACCTATTGTCCCAATACAGATGCTGACAATGCGCGCCTCGATGCCGACAATGGGCCCCTCGGTGCTGGTGTTTGCCCTCTTGGCAGCCTGTATTCCTAGCCTTGTCTCTGCCGATGGTAAGTCACGCTTCGCCTCCTATCCATGCACCTCGATTCTTTAAAGGTATAGTTCACCCTGAAGTTAAAATGTTTCTATCAAAGCAGACGAGTGGGTGCATTATATGAGTGAAGGTTTGACGAAATTTCATATCATAACATAAGAAAGTTAGGCTATGTTTTTTTTTATTAAAGCTCCTGATTTTGTGACGTCACGTGCGAGTTGTGCTCGCATATCGGTGCGTGCTGTATGATTCCTTAAATTGCGCTTTTTCTGTTTTTGATGAAGGAGTACAAATCACTCATAGATTTACTTGTCAAAAAACAGGTATCAGATGATAAATGCATGCACTGGAAAAATGATACCTATCCCTTTGAGAAAATGTACATCTTCAAACCAGAGTAGGTCGCAAGTGACATCACAACATTAAGAATTTGAACATTCAGAAGTCTGTTAAAGGCCATATACTGTACTGGGAAGGCAAAAAAAGCCTTCAAAATGTAATTGTTAGCAATCTTCTTGCCAATGGTCTTAAATTCACGTATTGTATATTTTAGAAGCTTCCTGAAAGTTATTTGCCCTCAAATGATCCACATATGGAGTAATTAATGATAAATAATGAAATCCTCAAAGTGTTCGGGCCGGACGTTTTGAGGATTTGTGATTTAATCACTCATTACTCCAAATGTAGATCATTTAAGGGCAGATAACTTTCAGCAAGCTTCTAAAATAGACAATACATGAATTTAAGACCATTGGCAAGAAGATTGCTAACAATTACATTTTGAAGGCTTTTTTTGTCTTCCCAGTACCGTATATGCCCTTTAAGGAGAGGGGGACAAGGCCGAAGATGGATGGATGATTTAACAGCACAAAACGGCATTGTTTGGCAGAGAACAGCTCAAGATAGATTAAAATGGGAAATTGGTGAGAGGCCTTCCTCCTGTGCAGTGGAGTGACGTAAGCTGAAGAAGACGAATAATCAAGTCTCTTAAGTGATTTATTCCTTGATGTTTGTTTTTTTGTCAAACCTTCACTAATTTCTATCTGTCAGGTTTCTGCTACGAACCCAAAATAAATGTCAAGGTGGACTATCCTTTTGAAAGGTCACTTTTACGGAAATACATGTTGGCTTAGTTTTTGATGGGGTTCGTGCATCAAGAAATAAATAACCGTTTTATTAAAACATGTTTCCCATATTTAAAAGTATTTTTTTTTCTGAAGCTTTCTTGAGTTAGCTTAGAGACGCCCCTGAAAATCTTCTAGATATTCATGAGTAGTTTGTGACACCATTTGTCACTCACAAGCAGTAAAAATCAACATAACAATGCACATTATCATGCAACTCACCTAGTGAGCTGCTAATTCCCACAATATCATGACAGATTTGTATACAGTGCCACCTCACAACATTTCTTATTTTACTGCTTGGACACGCCAGATGTAGCTAATCTGAATGGTTGTAAGGTGGTATTCATTAAAAAAAAAAGGTCTGTCCTGCTATTGTGAGCATTAGTAGCTCGCTAGGTGAGTTACATGGCGTGGCAGTGGTGAACTGAGTGAATTAATCGACCAAAGGGCTGGACAACCCGCGAAATTAAAAACACGCGAAATTTATTTTACCCCGACGAGCGCGAAAAATTAATCGCGCGAAAATTTCCACTTTTACAGTACTGTGTATTATCATGTTGATCTACCGCAGGTGACTAAAGTATTCCAAACGCCCTTCCTGCCAAGAAAACTTCCAACATGAATGTTATGAATAATTGATGATGTGTGTCTATAATCTGGTGTTATCATTTAACCCTCTGACTACACAGCTAGTAAAAGTCTATTGACAAGAGTACGCATTCCATACAATCTGGTACGATTGGGTTTACCTCCTTCTGCAGATTTTGATTCGGTGCCTTCGTACGCCCTCATCATCGGCGTGCTAGTTGCACTGAAGATCCTCATCCTCGTCATTTACATCTGCCTTAAAAGGGCTTGGCGCGTTCGCATGGCTCGACAGACAACCGTGATTCAAGTAGTCGACACGCCGAACTTGGCCGGGCGCGGAAGGGGCGGAGTGCGTACCGTCGACCGCCGAGCGCTCGTGCACAACGAGACTCCTATGGCTGTCGACCCCGTGCAGGCAGGCGGGCTGAAGGGTGGTGTCCCCGTGCAAGGGCATGCAGCTCCCACTGGCAGACAACCTGTCCCGTCTCTCCCTGTGTAGAGGTAGCAGGACCCTGACTGGGAACCACCAATAACAGGGTACCACCAAATGGTACCACAGTTCGTATTTTTCTCACGTAGTTTTCCTTTTCTTTAAACGGCTTGGAACGAGTAAAATACATTTAAAAGATATGCGAAGCATATACCTAATAATGACTCTGAACTTATCCCGTAGGCCCTATGTTACAGACGTGGTGATATAGGCCTAACTATATATGTTTCTTTACTCAAAAGAAAATCATTGCTTGATCAATTCACACACGTGTAGTGTGATGTAGGAATATGTACTATTTTCCGCTGAACATTAAGGCATTCGAACATTTTTATTAAATTGTACGGAGTATGACTTTTAACTTCTTTCAGACAGAACTATCTAGAGATATGTGAAAAGCTTTTTATTTAAAGACGTAACACTGCAAACGACAGATACGTTTACTTTGATGCTAATTTACACACAGTTCAATACTTATACATGTAGCATGATAAAGATTGTATAAAGTCTTCAACTTTGTATCCAAAAGCATTGTTCTTCGAGTTTACACCATCGTTTTTTGAAACACAAATGTGCGAGAAGAAACGATTGTAAAGTGAGGGAAATATGTATTTTGATTTGGCTTTTAATACAACCTCTTGGTAATATTTAGATTTGTATGCCATATCGTTTTTCAAGATAATACCTCATGACAAGTAAAAGGGAAAAACAGTATTGCACTTACTAATAAATACTCTTTAGAAAATAGTAATTTTTCGTTAACACCATGTGGTTGTATTCTTTCAGGATGTTTGACCTACTTATGGGGTGAAGAAAGGAAATGGAAGAATGGAACGAGGGGAGATAATCATTTATTGTTGTTGTTCTAACACCCAAACAAGACTGTTTTACCCCAGAAAGCCCTTTTACTAAAATCTAGCCGAATTGTCCCTACGGCGGATTACTCATGAATATTAATGAGTCAGATTAAAAGAGACTCTTTCTGTATTTGTTTCCATGTTGTCGTGTCTTGACCCGTGAACTAGAAATAACTTCAGTGGTTAAGTCGCTGCCCGGTAAGTAGTAGATTGCAGGTTCAAATTCCGTCTGGTTCCAAGATTTGTTTTCCTGACTTCTTTTTCATTCATCTGTAGGTTGGAGCACGCTATCCTCACTACTGGGTGTATGCTTAACATTTCTTTGTAAAAAAAAAAGTTTAGTTTTAGTTTCCGTTGTTTAAATCGGATGTAATTGAAATAGAAGGAAGGATGGTGATGAGAATAGTGAGCTAGTCACAAAGAAGTCATACAACAGAGAGAAAAAGAAGGGGCGCTGTCGCTTGTCACATTCCGTGCTTTACAGTGTGGTTGATTCGGGTTATACATTCGTAGTTTTATAAACTTGTACTGGGTATTAAAACAAACTGTGGACACTTTTGAAAAACAATTAAAAATTAGTTACAACTCAAATCTACCTGAAATTCCCACACCTTAAAGTCAAGAGATGTCAATATTATGTTTTACTTTTAGAGGCACGTTTCGTGACATCTTATTTATTCTTATTTTTGTCATAATCTCTCGAATACTGATTTTAATTTTAATTTAAGACTTTCATATTTGAACTAATTTGGACATAGACATGTGTGTGTATCAGGAAATTAATTCAGAGCCCAACAATTCGCATTGTTCCCATTGCCAATCCACTAGCAACTGCCACCACAGTGTTATTACTATCTCATGATCGTTCTTGCAGAAAAGAAACTGTGGGTTGATATTTGTAATGCACAATGGACAGTGTCGTTCTTTCTTGAATCGTAAAGTTAAGCAATCACGATTGATAAGGCATGTATCTATGTGTTTGTTTCACTCTCTGTCGTAAATCTCAAAGTAAACTATCCAAGAACGCATAGAGTGATATGTTTTGTGTTGTTTGTTTTATGATTAAGTATATCATCAAGCAGAGGTATATGGTAACAAAAAATCAAGACAAATTACAAGTAAATTACGATTGAAATAAACAAATAAGAGAGAGAGAGAGAAGGGGGGGGCAGTGCGATATATAGGCAGATATAGAGAAATAGAGAGAGGGAGGAAAGAGAGAGGGACAGATACAGAGATGAGGAGAGTGGCAGAGACAGAGAGAGAGAGAGAGAAAGAAATAGGGTAAGTGTAGGGATTTGGAGACCGTAGGGAATTGGAGACCACCAAGCATGAACCCAAACCCTGGCTGTTCTTGCTGGCTGCAATTTAACTATGTGCCATCTATGGCCTCTAATAACACTGCTGCATATGTGCGATTCATTTCGAAGACTGCAATGCGTTATTTCTCCGGAAAAATTTGCAAAGTTTACCAAGGTAAATTACTTTGGTCGTAAAATTCTGCTGTGATTTAAAATCCCAAGTTTTACTGAATGTTGTGGTGTATTCAAATAGTTAGGGGTGGCTCTTAACAAACAATGTTAAATAGGAAGTTTGTTTAGCGTGCAAAACATTACAGAATACTTATGGCCATTGGGTGTTGTGAATGGGTGATGCATTGGACATTATGAATGGTGTCTGATCAGTAATGTGTGTAGGAAATGGGGGACACCAAGATGGGGTATGTTGTTGTGAATGGATTGTGTAATACGAAGACATCTAGATTGAATGTTTAATTATGTTAGTGTTGTTAATGTAAAAGTCACATTACTAATAAATATCATTTAGAAAAAAGTATCATTTTCAGTAACAACATGTGTTTGTATTCTTTCAGGACATTTCTCCCACTTATTTATAATACTTACACAAGATTGCTGTTAGCTTAAGTCGGCTTCGGTGTTTAAACCGGAAACAAATGATATAAAATGGACGTAGAAGGAGAGGGTGGTAATGATATTTGTGAACTAGTCACATTGTTAGAAAAAAATGACCATGCCAAGACAAAAAAAGCATTGACACTTCTAGTTGCATGAAAGTACAACAAATAAAAAACGTCACTACACAGAATGAAAAATCAATAGGCTTACTTTCCCCCGTTGTTCATTTCAAGTTGGAAGACACTATCATGAAACGGTTTCACATATTTGGATATTCATGTGACCATTCTAAATTGCATGCATTTCATTTTAAGTGGTTGTTTTCATGCCGAGTTTCATCAATGTGAAAGTTTCATTTCCAGAACATTATTCTGAAAGCATTTAAACATAACTTAAAGCATCTTTATTACTTTCAACCAAAAAAACACAGACATATTTTGAGCCACATTTTGTTAGACTCGTTTCAAATTAATAGTAAGTTCATTGGCAAGTGTTTGAACTAACTATAAAAATCTCATTTCCATTCAAATTGTATTTAAAGTGTCTTGATTTGTAACTGTCCCTTATTACCTTCACATGTTTATAATGAGAGACCTTTGTTGATGACGTTATTAATTCTCGCTATCTTATTAACCGGTTACGTCATGACAACAATTTTGTTACCAAATAAAGAGAAGAAGTTCCTGAACAGAATACAACAATTCCTGTATGTGTAACATATTTCATGTTTATGTAAATTATGCAAATGTGCTTAAGGGTCTCCAATTCCCCACACTTACCATATGGACAGATATGAATAAGTTAAATCAAATGAAATTAGATATAGGCAGAGACAGGTGGGAGAGAAAGAGAGTGAGAGATAGAGAGAGAGGGGGGAGAGAGAGAGAGAGAGAGAGAGAGAGAGAGAGAGA
>OZ022586.1:10365675-10378175 GCA_963669155.1 Arbacia lixula | reverse complement strand
TGTACACAATATATGGCAGAGCACCTCGCACGTGACGTCACAAAGTTACAACTTTAAAAGATCTTGACTTTCTTCTTCTTCGGGGATTATACCCAAGGCCAGCTCCGTTGCAATGCCTCGCATATCGGCAACGATCTCTTTATCGACTGAGGCAGACCCTGTTTATTACAGCTAGTCGTGGTCAATATCCATGAAATACCATAGCAATCTGTGATTGCTATTATGTATATCAATTTCAAAAGTGAAATAAAACTACTGGAATAAAACTAATTATGTTCTTCATGCATATGGTCTTTGATATCAATATATCACATACAGATTCTAAAGGGAGCAGGGGCGGTATTACACAAATATTTCAGGATCATGAGTAGTCTTGTGGAATCTATTTGCTCCCGCGCGAGGTGGAGGGCGTGCGGTACCATTTTAGTACCGCACGCCCTCCACCTCGCGCGGGAGATTACCAATGAATTAAACAATGATCCGAATAAAGATCTTAAAATATTTGTTTCATATACTTCATTAATATATCCTTTGTTCATTATTTGCATCCTTACCACGAACCTTGTTGTAGTGCCACGCTCTGACCGTTAGATATAACAAATACGAAGGAGCCCGATACATTTGCTGTTTTATTTCCTGCGGCTTGAGCAAACCTGAATAGAAATGGAAGTTGCGCCTCGGCCGCAACACCGGGAGTCCCAATGATTTTCCGCTAAACGCAAAAAAACAGCTGGAAAGAAATGTATCGCGTAGATTTTGCGTGTCGCGCTTTTACATGAGATGAACCGATTTTGAGAGGGAGGGAAAAGGGCAACGTTTTTGCAATGCGTCATGAAAAATCATCTTTTTTTCCCTCTGACGGCACGTTATAGTCCTTTTCTTCCCACTGAGCTTCTTTCGGTCTCTCTGTCTTACAAGTAGTTGAACTATTAATGGTCATGTGACACACTTTTAACCAATCAACGAACTGGACTTTATTAATGAGGGATATAATCTGAAAGGAGCTTAGATCCGAAAATGTCTTTGTAAAAACAGATGGTTAGAAAAGCATGACTGTACACATGCTATTAAAATCCCGAAATACGACAGTGAGATAAAGAGAGATAACCCTTCTAATACTACCCCCCTTCATCCACAGACAACGAAATCCTGGCTTTGATCCTGATCCCACTATGCTTCGTGCTGCTGATCCTGTACTTCTACACCAAGCCGGTCGACCCGGAAGACGAGGACGACGTCGATGTGGTGATCGACGGGTCGCTGGGGCTACCCGACGGAGAGAACACTCGGCTATAAACATACCTAAAGACAAATGGCGGGCAAAGGACTACCATTATTGTGCTTGTTATTTGTTCTTAAATTGAAATCGTATGCGAAGAGCCCTCTCTATTTACTCGAAGGACAAATAGAAATGGTTTGATTTGTGCGTGTGTGTTTGGTAAATGCGTGTGTTTGAGGGAGAGAGATACATAATTATATTTAAAGACCGAGAGATACAGGGAGAGGGTATTATAGGGAAAATGAGTGAGAGAGAGAGGGGGGAGAGGGGGAGAGAGTGTGTGTGTGAGAGAGAGAGAGAGAGAGAGAGAGAGAGAGAGAGAGGTGGGAGAGAGAGAGAGGGAGGGAGAGAAAGAGAGAAAGAAAGAGACAGAAGGGGGGGGGGGAGTGAGAGAGAGAGAGAGAGATTCCGCAGTCGAAAGGGCAATATGACGTCACCTACTTGTACAAATCCCATTTAAATCAGGGGGTCATTTATCCTTTCATAGTGCGGTCAATCTGTTATATGTTTTTTTTTTCTTTTTCGTCATTCATCAAATCGTCTTTCACTCATTAGCTATAGGTACCATTTCACTAGATGTCTTTGTATTATCATGATATATTGTATTACTGATACAGTGAAACCTGTCTATAGTGGCCACCCAAGGGAAACAAAAATTGTGGCCTTTATAGACAGGTGGATGCAATAGACAGGTTCTTGAACAAATGATCTCTCTCCAGGGCAATCATTTTAGTGGCCACTATAGACAGGTAGGCTGCTATAGACAGGTGGCCACTAAGACATGTTTGACTGTATATTTCTGGTATTGTATCATGCTATACTGTCTATGATATGTTTGTTTTGTAGATAGACTGAATCTTATAGTCCAATTTAGTTGCATGTGAATTGTTGAACGCCAGAAAAAATAAAATACATTTGAAGTTTTTAAAACGCATCCCTTGTGTTGGCTCATTGAATAAATAAGTTGATTAATGTGAATCAAAAACTGTAGGGTAGCTATTTATGACATGTACACTCAGACCGGAAGGTGTTAATCAAAAGGTCTTTAAAGAGAAAGCGAAAGAGAGATGTGTGGAGAGCGAGTGAGAGAGGGGAGGGGGTTGGGGGAAAGAGGAGGGGGTGGGGAAGTTGGGTCAATTTAATAGTGATTTCCTCGTGATGGTTTTCTCGTGATAGCAGGTAGATTTATGAATATACAAAGTATTGATTTTTTTTATCTATATGAAAGTGAAATACTCATTTTCTGAAGGTGCTTACATGAACAAGCAAGAGACAGAGAGAGAGAGAGAGAGAGAGAGAGAGAGAGAGAGAGACGGATGAGAGAGAGAGAGAGAAAGGCGAGAAGGGGAGAGGGAGTGATTGAGAGAGGGGGGAAAGGCAGGACTCAGAGGGGGAGTGAGAGAGAGAGATGGGAAAGGAAGCGACAATTTGGAAGAAGAGGAGGAAGGAGAGAGGGTAGGGTAGAGTGAAAGCGAGAGAGAAAGAGTTGGGAGAAAGGAAGAGAATGAGGAATAAAATGGAGGAGAAAGAATGGGGAGAGAGAGGAGGAGAGAGAGAGAGAGAGAGAGAGAGAGAGAGAGAGAAAGGGGGTGAAAGAAAAAGAGAGGAGGAGGTGATAGATGGAAAAGAGAGATAGAATGAAAGAGGAAGGAGGAAGAGGAACTATAGTGTGTGTGTGTGTGTGTGTGTGGGTATGTGTGTGTGTGCGTGTGTGCGTGTGTGTGTGTGCGTGTGTGGGTATGTGTGTGTGCGTGTGTGGGTATGTGTGTGTGCGTGTGTGTATGTGTGTGTATATGTGTGTGTGTGTGTGTGTGTGTGTGTGTGTGTGTCGGGGGGGGGGGGGGGGTTACCAAGAGAGAAGTGTAGGGGAAGTTGGGTGACAATGACTGCAAATTCTGGAAAGATAAATATGCAAAGTAAGCAATTTTTTCAGATCAAAGATTCCTTTGGAATTTATTAGCATAAACATGATAAAGGGTTTTTCAAATTATTATTTTCACATTTCAAATTACAATTTCAAATTACAATTTGAATTCCATCCCTAGACTCCGTACCGCATATATTATGTCATAAAACCAAATAGTGGTATCACCAACCATTTCCTAACTTGTCCTAATGTTTTTATGACACCCAATCGATTCGCGCATCATTTGTAAATTTTTATACACGTACAACGGTGTAAAAGATGATATTCTTTTGATCTGAAAAATGTACACCTTTTTAGACGTTAAAAGTGCAGAAATATACAATAGCGATATTCTGGATAATGCGTATAATGAATTCATTTGGTTACTTTATACATGTACTGACATCGTTTTGCTGCTGTTTACATCTGTAACAAATACAGAAAGGGCAATGATATATTGATTTCATTGCGTACACGCCATCAACGTATAATTCCAATGCACTTTACAATCTTAGATATCATATACACCATAATATAATATGATCCCAATGAAATTCATTAAGGATTACAAAATAACATTTCGTATCATGCTCATAGTATTTGCAGTCTGATCGTAGATATCGATAATAAAACATGTGTAACATAACTATCAAGACAAAACGTGAGTTCTAAAAATAAAACATGTACAATATAACATCATGTCAATTATATATGACAAAACTCAATCGACTCGAGCATACATTCTCATTTATATGTTTAATGCACGTACAAAGGCGTAATGAATGATATATTTTTTGTGTGAAAAGTTTACACATTTTAACGTTAAAACTGCACGATTTACAATAGCGATATTCTGGATAATACATGTATAATGGAATTCATCATTTTCAATGGTTAATTTCTACATGTTCTGACATCGTTTTGCTGCTTTTTGCATCTGTGGCTAGTACTTAGAAAGAAACGATAATGATTTATTCATGTTATATAGTACATATCACAAAAGTATACGTCAATGCGCTTTACAATCTCATACATCATATACACCATAGGTAGAATACGATCCCATTGAAATTCATGAGGATTTCAAAATAACATTACGTATCAAGCTCATATATACTCATTACGCCTGAGCTTAGATGAAGACAACAACAAATATGCAACATAATTATCAAGACAAAATGTGAATTCTTAAATTCATGTAAAGTAAGGTAACATTATGATGATCATATATTTGGCAAGACATGTATACACTTTAGTGAAAGAATATGAGAAAAAATAGTTCAAGGATTTGTGTTTGAGTTGTGTTCTGAATATGTGGAGTGTAGGCGCCCTACGGAGTATATTCCAGAGAGTGAACACTGAATCCACCGTTCTCCGTAGTAAGAACAAGTGTGGCATGGAACTTCTGATTAAATGTATACACACATCGAACAACATTTCTTTGTATCCTAAATATACGTTGTTACATTGAAAGTGGGAATTTATACCCAGTTGTACTGTGAGGAGATGCGATATATGCGATTTACACCATACAAACTTAGGCCTTTTGTATCATTATTGGTAACTTTGGTAAATTAGATTCTACCTCGGTTTCTTGCCTGCTTCACACCTGTTACATGCTGATGCATCTATGTATACTGTATGATAATTATAGTATTTCCTTTTTTCCAGACTGTGACTGCACTCAACGCACAGTACCTTATGGCCCATTAATCTATTCAATATAGAAATAACATATCCTCCCATGCACATACACAAACACAAACACACACACGCACATAAACACTACACGAAAGCACGCACACGTAGCATACCCAGACCAGATACTCTTATTATAATACACATACAAGTATCAGTGTTTTAATAGCATAAATATCGCAAAGATTTGTGTAGGGGGGGGGGGGGGATGTTTCACGACCACACCATACTGACTCCACATTAATTACTACTTCTAATATGAACCTTCACAGTGGATATAATCACTACCAAATATGACTTTATATTGAAACTGCATCCAACCAGTGCCTTCAGGATTCATAGTCAGATTTCATCTAGCATTCTTGTATTTTTATTGGAAAAGATCAGTTTTTAGAACAGTATTTTTATTTTATTTAACGCTGTCACGAATAAATCAATGTAGAAAATGCATTCATACAAACAAATCTCTCCACCTGAGATATAAAGCCCCCTTCCCCGGGCCCTTTTCCTCCCAGTCTCAGAACCAATGCTATATTGTCTCACCTGTCCTACTAACCAAGGTTTTTTTTTAAGATTGGGCAAATGAATGGATCATTCGGAAGATGTAGAGTATGTCCGGGCTACAGAAAGCCATCTCCCCACTCTTGAATTGCTGAAGATAATACCAATTTCGCGTTGGTTTTGTGATCTTGTGATTGGTGACGATGTTTCTGATCCTCCGGAGCTCACTGGTGTAATGGTCAATGCTGACCAGACCTTCCTCGTGGTTCACCCAGGCAATGATGATGGAGTCATCCTGACACACTGCAGGATAGGCATACATGTTAGCGTGGGTGATGGTGTCTACCGTGGCACCCGATGAGCTGTCGATCGTGCGCACTCCGTGATTATCACTCTTGACCACCAGCATCTTCCTTGACTTCATGGCAAATATCTGCATGGGTACATACTCCTGGCACGATATTTTCCTCACCGGCTTCCCACCAGATGAGTCAAAGACGTGGATCTTCTTGGCCTTCCTATAGCTACAGTAAATCTTATCGTCAGAATCAACAGTAATATTACAAAATCCACCTACGTCACGATTAAGCGTCTTAAAAGAATTGATGTTGCCTGATGATGAGTGGAGTGTGATCTTGTTGGAGGTATCTAGCACAACGAGTCGACCGTCTGACATGAAGCTAACACCAAAGACGTTTACGTCTGTCAGGTCACTCTCTTTTAGCTCTCCGTTAGCGTCGAACTTGAGTAGGCCTTTTCCTCCTTTACAACACCCCACGGCCATGAGCCCATCAGTCGCAGACACCACCGCGTTCATACTGCCCTTTACCGGAAGGGGCGTCTCAGCCACGAGGTCCCAGCGAGCCGAGACTCCCATTTCCAGCTTGCCCAATCCCTCGTCACTGTAGAAACGCAGCGCTTCCCCTGCCTGCGCTATCGCCTTGGGCTGCGTCTCATCAGGGTCCGGACAGCTCACGAGCTCCTTCAGATTACCGCGTACAGTACGATGAACCTCCAGTGCGTTCAACTCTAGGGGAGCTTGCGCGCTGTGCGTTATCATCCCGTCCATGGTATCAGCGTCAGCTATTTTGCTGTGACTATCACCCTCCATGCGTTGCAACATCTCGTCCAAGAAATCGATTTGCTCATCGATGTCGCCTTCTACTCCTCCTTGTTTCTCGTACAATGTCTTGATGGCATCTTGCACAGTTTTACGGGCGTCATCTTTAAGCTCTTTGCGTACGGCGCAGAGTCTCCGGCGTTGCTCGATCACGCAGTCGATGTATTTGTTTAGTTTATCTTTCTTCGTTGCTCTTTTAGCAGAAATTTCACGCGCATCTTTTTTCAGTTCGTCCTCATGAACTTTAGCCGGCACTACGCAATGTCCCACCTTGGAATGCTCATAAACTCCACATTTTAAACAAACATACTTGCAACAGTCAGTGCAGAAACTGTCTTCATCTTTGGTAGGATGAGTGTGGCATTTTCGTCGCTTCTTCGTAGATATCTTGCCAGCCGAGGGATCCGAGGCAGCAATTAGGGCGTGTCCGGAGAATTTGGCTAGCTGTAGGTCATCTATCAGCGACTTTAAAGCTAGATTTGCTTTTAGCTGACCTACGTCGCCTTTAGGTACCAGCGTTACCTGTCTGCAGACAGGACACTTGATCCTCATGCTGTCGCCACCTGGCTGTGTCTTTTGGAGAGAGTCTAGGCAGCTCTTGCATAATGTATGAGAGCAGTCCAGTATCTTGGGATCCCGGAAGACATCCAGGCAAAGCGGGCAGTTCAGGTTCTCTCTCCAAGTCTGGTCCATTGCAGCAGCCATTCTAATTTTCTACAGAGAAGAGAGCAATAAACACACAATGAACTCATTTATAGAATTGTAATGAACATTATATTTATCTTAGCTTCCTTAAGGCTCTTAACCAGTCTAATAACTAATAGTTATTGTGGTTGCAGTGAAATAATTTGAACATATTTTTATAACGTATGTAATTAAACATAAACATTTTTAAATAAGGCCAGTAGGTGATACTGCCCTAATGATGGTTGGTATGCTTGCAAGATTCTTTCGAGTTATTATGATTGCAGTCAGATAATTTGAACATATTTTCATATCGTATCAGCTGTGCCATTAAATTGAGCTTTAATTCGCTCACAAAATACTAATCACGGTAGAGCAGGATACGCAAACAAGGCGATACAAATGAAACCATGATTATAATCATGTGCCCTCACTCATGATGACAAACCTTGATTATCCAAACTCTAAAAGTATGTGGGTTTTTTTTTCAAACTCGTCGTCCGCTTTTGTTGCCCGCAAACAGTATGAGAATGTTAGGACAGTGTGGCCAATACATGATCAAATAGCCCTCAATGGGGTACGGTATATGTATGCACGTTTGTGAGCACGTATTACATGTATATGAGTGTGTATATGTCGTCTAATTTGCTTAATATCTGAGCGCCCCCCTCCCCCAACCCACTACATCATGTCCATTATGGAAAAGCTGTCTAACCGTTTGTTCAGGACCACTTTGAGGTTATCAGATCAAGTTGTCCCCCACCCCTTTCACCTTTTTCCTTTACTTTAGAACATCATTAATGTTGGTAATAGGATATAACTCGCTAAGGGGGAGAGGGGCGAGCATCACTTCTACGTTCCAACTTGTAAAGAATTTGAGGAGCAGAGCCATCTAAACACAACAAAAGTCCCTTCCCCCCTAAGCAAAATAGCATAACTTTTTATCGAAGAGGTTTTGAGCAACATAACCTGGCAGAATTGTACCTTCACTTTGACTAACTTCCGTGTGAAAATCACATCAATTCACTTAGTCATGCATGAGTGAGCACACAATAAAGACAAAATTGTCACTTTTCAAAAGTCACAAGGGTAATTTGGGCATTCTGTCACATGAACTTTTAATGACTTTCATTTCTGGTGCATAATTTATGTCTTTTCATTGTTTATCATCCATTTCTCGACACACTAACACCTATCCCGACACATAACCCATTGTTCTGGTTGAGTGAGCACAGTTTAAAAAAATATTCATCCCTCTTGAGTTTGAAACTTTTAAAAACCCTTTTTTTGTGACAAAAATAAAACTCTGGATATTTTGACGAAGATGTAACACGACCTGTAATATGAACATAAGACATCATTTTCATGTCATAGTTGAGTGAATACACTTTAAAAATCGCACAAGAAATGCCAAAACGCATTGTTAAAACGACATAAACAATTACCGTTGTGACTTTTGAAAAGTGACAATTTTGCCTTTAATGTGTGCTCACTCATGCATGACTGTGTGAATTGGTGTGATTTTCACACGGAAGTTAGTCAATAAGTAAAGCTACAATCCTGCCAAGTTATGTTGCTCAAAACCTCTGCAGTAAAAAGTTATGTTATTTTCCTTAGGGGGGACTTAATTTTTGTTGTGTTTATTTGGCCAACTCGGTTCCATTCGGTTTCAACATGGCGTATATTATTTTGCTATTTGCTTGCCCAACAAAGCAACACGCGCTTTGTTGTGTCCTCTTGAAACCGAGTTGGCCAAACGGCTCTGGTGAGTAGTTTCTTATTCCGCCCTCATTGTTGGATTGAGGAGAGTGGAACCTGGGAGTGGGGTGATGGGGGAACGTAATTCAAAGATTTTGCCAGAACAGCCAAAATACTTCCGAAATGTGCCCCCTCTTGCCCTCTTGAGAGGATAAAAATGCTCCTCCAAAAACAGAGTGTTTCTCTTCAAATATGAAATGTAACCCCCCCCCCCCCCCCCCTAAATGGCAAACTAACCTTAAAATGTGATAAAGTTGCACAATGACAAACGTCAAGAATACCGTTGTTACCTAACAATATCATATTTGCCTATTCATTTGTTTTGAAGGGAAGACAGCAACAGTTAACTAACATGACAAATTCATCAGGGAGCAAACACACCAGCCTCTTAAAGGATGTTGACATTGATGCAATTGTCAATATAGAACAAAAAATGACCACTTCATGGGGTCATCTTTGGTCGTACAAGAGTATTCAAAATATGTCTTACATTATCATTCTTAGAATCATGAACATCACAACTTATTTTTCTTAGTTTTCTGATCAGCTAGCTTATGTTTGATTTCCTTATTTATTGACAAATAATAAGGATTACCAGCCATCCGCGCTTTTAGAATTATGAAAGAGTATCGTTTAAAAAAAGATAAGCAACGTCAAAGGCTATACCATTACAATTTGAACTATGTCATATCTATCTACATGAACACCATTGCGGGTTATGTGCCGTTCCGCAAGTAGGTACGGCTATGTGTAGACAGAGAAAATCTGCACAAGCTCCCGATTCGCTTCGGTGAATAAAACTAAATAATAAAATATACAATAAATACATTTTCCGAATTGAACATTTTCCAGTTCAAGACGCCATAGATTCACAAGAGCAAAATGAACCTTGTTTTTTGGTGGACACGTTTATCACACAGTAAACCTTTTTGTGAGCGATCGGAGCGAGGGACCTGCCAAAAGAAATCAGTTAAATGGACCCAAAATCATATTTCTTGTTATATTTTGGTGTCACAATGGACACTTTGGATGCGTGTAAAGGCCCATTCCTGACGGCAGGGGCGTGTATCAAAGATGACATCATCATTGAAAATATTCTTTGTTAGAAAATCAGTTGGACAGACATGTATTTTATCAAGAATGTAGTTAGCATCATTGAAATGCTACCCATTACACAAGAGGTATTTACTAAACGTCTGCTTGTCAGCTTTGCTGAACGAAATCAGGATTTAAAGAAATGGTAAATTACATGGTTAACTTTACGTGGTTAACTTTCAAAAAAGTTCCATTTTGCATTGGGTAAGGAGACTGGGCCTGGCAGGCTAAGTATGGTTCTTGTCTTATATTTGAATTCTTCATCACTGTTGAGTGTAATATGTCACAAACTGGTATTAGATAGTATTGGTGTCGATCCCGGGATGTAGGGCAGATATACCACCTACCCCTCGTAATAAATATATAAAATATGTTGCCTCTACAATAACACCCCCCCCCGACCCCCCCCCCTCACTTCTCTCTCCACAAACACACACACACACACACACACACACACACACACACACATACAAAATATTTCAAGATTGTAGGATTAAAAGGAGGTTAGGATATATAAAATACCAAGACAAATGTATAGATCGTTTCCGATACTAGTGAACCTAAAGTGTTAAGCATTTTTTTTTCTCAACAAACGATTATATGTACCGTATGTGGAAATGTACGCAAACGTTTGCAAAAGTGAACTTCTTCCAACACAGAGAAAGATTTATTTTGAATAATATTTTTAGAATGCGAATAACAAGAGGTAAGACTTTCTCAGCACCCAATGTGCTTCTCAACTTGCTTGGCGCAAGTTAACAAGCAAATTTCAATAGCCCTCAATGAGGTACGGTACATGTATGTGTGTGTGTGTGAGTATGTATCACATGTTTATTAGTGTGTATCTGTCATCTCATTGCTTTAAATCTGAGCGCCACCCCAGCCCCCCCCCCCCCCCCCCCCCTACCCTCCCTCCTTCCACTCCGGGGTCGGAGGGATCGCAAGCGTGTTTCAAAAAAATGTCCAGTAAAGGGGTACTTTTTTGCGGGACAAGTCCGGCCCGCGAATTGTAAAAAAAGGGTGTATTTGACTTTTCACACGGAGATGTCTTTCAAAGGGGGGTGTTATTTTTTTTTTTCTCTCTCTCTCTCCTCTCTCTCTCTTTGGACTCCTCGGAAATTTTAAAAGGGGGTTATAATATATCTTGAATATCATAGAAAAGTTGATCTCGGAATAAAATTTCTGAAATTCCTGCTAGTTTTGAAAGCTCACTCAGGAATATTTCATTTTAAAAAGTAAAAACATTGGTCCCCCACAATCGACTCGATAGTACGGACCTTCTCGAAATCTGCGAGAGGAGACTAGTAGTCTAACGCGTGCCAGTACGGTATTGTGCTAGTATTTATACGGTATCGACACGATCGGCTTGTTTACTATCAGGTATGCTATGATATTATGAAACCTATACAGGATGTCCTAAAAAGGCCTCTCCTCTGATCCAGGTTGTTATAATTGATTTTCTTTTTGGGACATCTTGTACGTAATTGATTCAGTTTCTAACCTCCTGAGAAATGTATTGTAATGACAGCTTAGCTGAGATGAAAGGGGGGGGGGGCTGTCTGTTCCTGAGTAAGGGTGTTGTAATAAAGAGCTCACCTGAGATTAGGGGGGTACTAGAACATTGAGCAGTGTTCCGGGGTTAGGGGGGTCCTCCCAAGGCAGGAAGAGCCCGCGAAAAGCCCCGCGAAAGGCCCGCGAAAAGGGGGTTCAGAAATGTTGGCAGACCTGAGATAGGGGGTGCCTTTTCAAAGAGAGGGAACGGGCAGAGGGCGTACCCTAAATAAACACTGAGAGGTGGGGGGGGGGATAGGTGGTTCCCACAAGCAGCCATATTTAGAGGAAAACAATAAAAAACGTCTGCATCGGACTACCATCATGACGTCAGGGAACCTCTATTGTAATGACAGCTTACCTGAGATGACGGCGGGGGGGGGGGGGGGGGGGGGGTTGGTTGTCTTTCCTGAGATAGGGTTGGAATGAGAGCTCAACTGAGATTGGGGGGTGTACATTGACTAGTGTTCCGGATTTATAGGGTCTCAAAGGCAGGAAAAGCCTGCGAAAAAGTTCCCAAAAGGGGGGGGGGGGGGAGGGGCAGAAATTTTGGCAGACCTGAGATAGGGGGTTGCTTTCAAAGCGAGGAACGAGCATATGAGTACCCTAAATAACACTGAGTGGGGAGGCCGTCTAAAAATGATAAGCAACGTTTAAGGCTATACCATTACAATTTGCATCATGTCATATTTATCTACATGAACACCATTGAGGGTTTGATATTACCGTTCCGCAAAGTAGGTGCGGCTATGTGTACACAGAGGAAATCTGCACAAGCGCCCGATGCGCTTCGGTGAAACTTGTCAAAAAGCAGGTTTCTTTGGCATTCAGAGGTTTTAATTTGAATATGAATAATTTTTTGAAGACACCTCAAACAAGAATGTGCAGAATATAAATAGAATTGCCTG
>OZ022586.1:10339301-10365475 GCA_963669155.1 Arbacia lixula | reverse complement strand
ACACTCACACACACACACACACACACACACACACACACACACACACAGACACACACAGGCACACACACACACACACACACACACGTACACACAAACATACACACAGACAGACTCACACACACACACAGACACACACACAAACATACACACAGACAGACACACACACAGACACACACACAGACACACACACATATACACACACATACAGACGCCTACACACATACACACACACTCTCTCACTCACACACATACATACACACACAAACACAGACACACACACAGACACACACATACACACACTATAGTTCCTCTTTCTCCTTCCTCTTTCTTTCTATCTCTCTTCTTCCCTCTGCCACCTCTTCTATCTTTCTTTAACCCCCTTTCTCTTTGTCTGTCTGTCTGTCTATCTATCTCTCTTTACTATCCACTCTCTCTATCTCCCCCTTCTTCCTATCAATAGTCTCTTTCTCCTCCTTTGTCTTCCTCTTTCTCCTCCTTTCCCCTACTCCGAGTCCTGCCTTTCACCCCTCTCTCCATCACTCCCTCTCCCCCCCCCCTCCCTCTCTCTCTCGTTCATTCTCTCTCTCCATTTCTCTTTCACTTTCTCCCTCTCTCTCTCTGTTGCTCTTTCTCTCTTTCTCTTTCACGCCCCCCCCCTCTCCCTCTCTCTCTTTCTTTTTCTCTTTCTCTCCCTCTCTTTCACCCATCTTTCTCTCTTTTACCCCTTCACCCCTCCCTTCCTCTTCCTCTCTTCAGTGTTTAGTGTGTTAATGATTCAAAGATCGCTTTTTTAAAATAGTTTAGTTGTCGTGGCAGTCATGAGGCTGTGATGCCATACACTTACTTTCCTCCTGTTTCTTTGCATGCTTTGATACCTCCAAGAAACGTATTTTCTTTTTTCTTGACCAATGTTGCTTATTTATGTAAGCACCTTCAGAAAATGAGTATTTTACTTTCTTAAAGATAAAAAAAACCAATACTTGGTATATTCATAAATCTACCTGCTAGTATAAGAGTCAAAATCCCAGTCCTTTTTCAAATACTTTGGCAACATGGTGACTTATTGTACATGCATGCATGTGAACACATGTTACCACTAGTAACATAGTATCAAATTCTTTTTCACAACAAAATAAAATCAATTTCTTGGAGAAAGAGAAGATCTTTTGGACTTACAAACCTGCAGAATAATTAGTAAAGTAAGTTTATGACACCACAGCCTCATGATTGAGTTGCCATTTTGCCTCCAAACTAGCTTCATGTCACCCATTTTTTTCTCTTTAATCATGTTAGTTGTCTGATTAGCCTCAAATGATTTTGCTCTGCTTCTCAGATTTTACTGCTTTTACTTCCATCACGAGGAAAAACACGAGGAAAACACTATTATATTTGACCCACCTCCCCCACTCCCCCTCCTCCCAACCACCCCCTCCCTTATATTCCCCCATTCATCTCTCTATACATCTCTCCCTCTATCCATACATCTTTCTATCGCTTTCTCTTCAAGGTCCTTTTGATTAACACCTCCCCGTCTGAGTGTAGATGTCCTCAATAATAGCTATTTGTACAGTTTTTAATTCACATCAATTAACTTATTCATTCTATGAGCCAACACAAGGGATACGTTTTCTAGAAAATTAAATCCACATACTGTATATTATTTTTCTGGCGTTCATACATAGTTGCCCATTTACCTAGACGTGACCTTCAGTGAGACCTAGTGTAACAATTCACATGCAACTAAAGTACATGTGCAGGATATTAGACAGTAAAATATCAGTCTATCTACAAAATAAACATATCACAGACAGTATAGCATGATACAATACCAGAAATATATCAGGAATACACGATATCATGACAATACAAAGATATCTAGTAAAATGGGACTTATAGCTAATGAGTGAAAGACGATTTGATGAATGACGAGACAGAAAAAAAAAACACGTAACAGATTGACGGCACTATGAAAGGATAAATGACCCCCTGATTTAAATGGGATTTGTACAAGTAGGTGACGTCACATTGCCCTCTCGACTGTGGAATCGTGGCAGAGTCATGTCATCTACGGTAGCATTTAGACAGTCGTATCCACACACGTACAACTCAGGTGTGATAAGAACCGTACTAACGGTTTTCCATTTATTTTAGGGAGAAGGGCTATATCAAGGTACTGAATAGGTCCACGAATCAATATGACGGCTGTGTTTCAAGGCACAGCTAGCAGGATAGTACTCTGATCGACAATCAAAAAACGGTGTTTGGTTCAATCATCTCAACACAAGCACACGCACCTGATTTATCATTTTGGAGTTAAATTATGTTATTGAATACAAGTCAGATCTCCAGGCACAACATTGGAACAACATCCCACCCTAATTCGCTCACCCACACATCTCTCTCACTCACTCTCTGTCTGTCTCTGTCTATGTCTGTCTGTCTGTCTCTCTCTTGATCTTTCTCTCGCACACTCTTTCTCTCTCATTATCTCTCTCTCTCCCTGACTTTCTCCCCCCCCCCTCTCTCTCTCTCTCTCTCTCTCTCTCTCTCTCCCTTTCCCCCCTCTCCCTCACTCTATAAATTAATTCTCCCTCTCTGTATCTTCCTGTCTTTCAATCTTTGTATCTCTCTCCTCACACACACGCACTTACCACACACACACACGCACAAATCAAACCATTTTTATTTATCCTTTAAGTAGAAAGAGAAGGTTCTTCCCACTTGATATCAATTTGAGAACAGATAACAAGCACAATAATGGTTGCCCTTTGCCCCGCCCTTTGTCCCTAGGTATGTCTAGGTAGCCCCGGCGACACGTCGATCACCACATCAACGTCGTCCTCGTCTTCCGGGTCGACCGGCCTGGTGTAGAGGTACAGGATCAGTAGCACGAAGCATAGTGGGATCAGGATCAAAGCCAGGATTTCGTTGTCTGTGGATGAAGGAGGGTAGAATTAGAAGGGTAATTACTTGATGTGTCATGTGTGTATTTATTCACAAGTTATACACACATATCCAAAAGAGCGTCATTTAGTCTGGCACGCAAAGGGTGAACTCTCTATATCTCACTGTCATATTTCGTGATTTTAATAACATGTGTTCAAGGATGGCTGTCTAACATACAAAGGGTTAACTCTCTATATCTCACTATCATATTTCGTGATTTTAATAACATGTGTACAAGCATGCTTCTCTAACATACAAATGGTTAACTCTCTGTATCTCACTGTCATATTTCAGGATTTTAATAACATTTGTACACGCATGCTTCTCTAACACGAAGGGATAACTCTCTATATCTCACTGTCATATTTCAGGATTTTAATAACATGTGTACAAGCATGCTTCTCTAACACGAAGGGTTAACTCTCTATATCTCACTGTCATATTTCAGGATTTTGATAACATGTGTACAAGCATGCTTTTCTAACATACAAATGGTTAACTCTCTATATCTTACTGTCATATTTCAGGATTTGAATAACATGTGTACAAGCATGCTTCTCTAACACGAAGGGTTAACTCTCTATATCTCACTGTCATATTTCAGGATTTTGATAACATGTGTACAAGCATGCTTTTCTAACATACAAAGGGATAACTCTCTATATCTCACTGTCATATTTCAGGATTTTAATAGTATGTGTACAGGCATGCCTCTCTAATACATAAATGGGTAACTCTCTATATCTCACTGTCATATTTCAGGATTTTAATAACATGTGTACACGCATGCTTCTCTAACACATAAATGGTTAACTCTCTATATCTCATTGTCATATTTCAGGATTTGAATAACATGTGTACAAACATGCTTCTCTAACATACAAATGGTTAACTCTCTATATCTTACTGTCATATTTCAGGATTTTAATAACATGTGTACACGCATGCTTCTCTAACACGAAGGGTTAACTCTCTATATCTCACTGTCATATTTCAGGATTTTGATAACATGTGTACGAGCATGCTTCTCTAACACACAAAGGGATTTTCTCCAGGGTTCGGATTATTGGAGAGGGCTTCGAGAACTGAGTTGCCCTTTTGCTTCGATTTTGATAATAATAATGTAGTTATACCATGGTTACATATACAGAATGTCAAGACTGAAAATATTTTAAAAAGAGGTTATCTCTATCAGTGTCGGTACAATCACCAAATATTTCGTTAGTTTCAGGTTTACTGGCAAGTTCAATTTTGCAACAGTTTTCTACCATTTACCCCACACAGTACAAATAATTGTGAGTTGAGAAGAAAATTGAGAACCATACTGCTTTGTTCTTAGCCTGTCAGGCCTAGTCTCCTACTCCAATGCAAAATGGAACTTTAAGTTAACCATGTAATTTACCATTTCTTTAAATACTTATTTCATTCAACAACGCTGACAAGCAGAGATTTAGTACATACCCATTGTGTATTGGGTAACATTTCAATGATGCCAACTACATTTTTGCTAAAATATGTCAAACTGATTTTCTAACAAAAAAATATTTTCAATGATGATGTCATCTTTGATACACGCCCCTCGGATAGTCCCTGACATAATTACACGTGTGCGACCATATAGGGCCCTAGCCGTGACAAGTGTGCAATCCCGGCATGCAATTCTGAACACATGACTTGTATTACAGGCAAGCTATTTATATCTTGCACATTGTTGTTTGACGTGACATCAAAATAATACTCATATTTAAATTAACACTCTGAATGAAAAAAAAAACACCTGCTTTTGACAAGTTTTAACGAAGCGAATCGGTGGCGTGTGCACATTTTCTCCGATTACACATAGCTGTACCTTCTTGGGGCACGGTACATCAAAACCCGCAATGGTGTTCATGTAGATAGATATGATATGATACAAGTTGTAGTGGTAAAGGCTTTGACGTTGTCATCATTCTCTAGACGATAAGTGACGATAAGTCCTTTTAGAGCCCGGTAAGTTTCTAAAACTTGTTTTTGGTCCATTGATACATGGATATGTCAATACGTAGTTTTTATTGTAAGATCGAGATTGCAAACATGCGCTAGCTCATCAGGAAACTAAACTTAAGCAGTTACGCTGTTGCAAATTATGATGCAAGACATTTGTGTGTACTAGTAGGCATTCAATGCAGTCCATATTCACTATATAAAAACAAATGTATATTTAACTGAAGTGGCATTAACTTTTGTAACAATGAATGTGTTAATAGTATGGAGCGAAGAAAACAAGTGAGAGCCCCAAATTGCCTATGACAGGGGTGCCGGTCCCGGGGGTGGGGGGGGGGGGGGTGGGGGGGGAGGGGGGGGGTGGGGGAGGGGGGGGTGGGGGAGGGGGGGTTGGGGGAGGGGGGTGTATGTGTGTTTGTGTGTGTGTTGTGTGTGTGTGTGTGTGTGGTGTGTGTGTGTGTGTGTGTGTGTGTGTCTGTGTCTGTGCGGGAGGGGGTGCTATACGACTATCCCCCCATATATTTTATATTCATAAAATACAACAAAATATCAGTATTTAGGCTCTCTGCAGTGAATTCGATAAGCTCTCTGCAGTGAATTCGATAAATGTATGAAAAGGGACAATTTCAACGCAGAAATACAACACAAATGAAAGATTGCTTTTTAAACTAGTTGATCTTTGGTTCGCAATTTTTCTATTCTAAACGTGAACGCTGTCTCTTCTATCTGCCGTCAAAACTGGGGCCTAACACGTATGCAAATTGTCCGATGTGACAACAATACGTGAACAAGAAATATCATTCAGAAAAAAATAGTAAGGGGGTTCAACTTCTGATAGGTGGGGGGGGGGGGTGGAACCCCCCCCCCCGGCCCCCGCGCCCAAGTAAGCGCCTGTACAAGACCTAAAATAGTGTGGGGGGACATTTGATCTTGTGTCCCCCCCCCCTCCCCCCGGGATTCCTGTCCATGCTTGAGTCCATTTCATTCGATTTAGGAAAGGTGTGTTGGAGGAATGGGGTGACATTCAAGTACTATTCTGACCATTCTTTTATGTTGCGTTACGAGGGTAACTTTCAAGATTAGGAATAGTTGGACCATACGGGGTAACAATTGTGTAAGAATGGCAAAATTAGGACAATGACTAAATGTTTAGCACTGCTTGTGGTTAGGGAGGGTCGAAGTCTTCCAAGAAAAGATTCCAAATTGGTACATATATATGCTTTTTCGCATGATACTTGTCGAGTTTTATCGGGTTTTTACTCGTACTGAAGGCTCTTTATTAAATGTGGTGCATTGATATAACATTTTAAAGCATACTACGATGGAGTTCAGCTGTCTGAATAACATGTTGTATTTGCTCCAATGAAAACCTTGTGAATAGAAAAACTACTTACAAATACCTGGTCAGGTGGAAATGTCACTCAATAAGCTATTGTAAACGTCAAGCCTCTGGAAGATGAGAAGAATATTGGGTGCGGAGAAAACATCTTCTCTCGCTAAAATATTCACAATTTAAAAATGTATTTCAAAATTAATCTCTCTCTGTGTTGGTAGAAGTTAACTTATGCAAACGTTCTCTTACATTTCCACACACGCTACATACATAAGAAGAAAATTGCTAGACATTTTAGGTTCAATAGTATCGTAAACGATTCATAAATTTTGCCTTTGTATTTATTTATTGAGAATAAAATCCCTCCCCCCCCCCCCCACACACACACATACACAAACATACTATTTAAAGGTTATAAGATTATTTTCAATGATGATGTCATCTTTCATACACGCCCCTGGGATAATCCCTGACATAATTACAGGTGTGCGACCATAGGGCCCTAGCCGTGACAAGTTTGCAATCCCGGCATGCAATTCTGAACACATGACTTTTATTACAGGCAATCTATTTATATTCTGCACATTCTTGTTTGAGGTGTCTTCAAAAAATTATTCATATTCAAATTAAACCTCTGAATGCCAAAGAAACCTGCTTTTGACAAGTTTCACCGAAGCGCATCGGGCGCTTGTGCAGATTTCCTCTGTGTACACATAGCCGCACCTACTTGCGGAACGGTATATCAAACCCCTCAATGGTGTTCATGTAGATAAATATGACATGATGCAAATTGTAATGGTATAGCCTTAAACGTTGCTTATCATTTTTAGACGGCCTCCCCACTCAGTGTTATTTAGGGTACGCATATGCTCGTTCCCTCGCTTTGAAAGCAACCCCCTATCTCAGGTCTGCCAAAATTTCTGCCCCTCCCCCCCCCCCCCTTTGGGAACTTTTCGCAGGCTTTTCCTGCCTTTGAGACCCCTATAAATCCGGAACACTAGTCAATGTACACCCCCAATCTCAGTTGAGCTCTCATTCCAACCCTATCTCAGGAAAGACAACCAACCCCCCCCCCCCCCCCCCCCCCGCCGTCATCTCAGGTAAGCTGTCATTACAATAGAGGTTCCCTGACGTCATGATGGTAGTCCGATGCAGACGTTTTTATTGTTTTTCCTCTAATATGGCTGCTTGTGGGAACCACCTATCCCCCCCCCCCACCTCTCAGTGTTATTTAGGGTACGCCTCTGCCCGTTCCCTCTCTTTGAAAGCACCCCCTATCTCAGGTCTGCCAACATTTCTGAACCCCCTTTTCGCGGGCTTTCGCGGGCTTTTCGCGGGCTCTTCCTGCCTTGGGAGACCCCCCTAACCCCGGAACACTGCTCAATGTTCTAGTACCCCCCTATCTCAGGTGAGCTCTTATTACAACACCCTTACTCAGGACAGACAGCCCCCCCCCCCCCCCTTTCATCTCAGCTAAGCTGTCATTACAATACATTTCTCAGGAGGTTAGAACTGAATCAATTACGTACAAGATGTCCCAAAAAGAAATCAATTATAACAACCTGGATCAGAGGAGAGGCTTTTTAGGACATCCTGTATAGGTTCATAATATCATAGCATACCTGATAGTAACAAGCCGATCGTGTCGATACCGTATAATACTAGCACAATACCGTACTGGCACGCGTAGACTACTAGTCTCTCTCGCAGATTTCGAGAAGTCCGTACTATCGAGTCGATTGTGGGGGACCAATGTTTTTACTTTTTAAAATGAAATATTCCTGAGTGAGCTTTCAAAACTAGCAGGAATTTCAGAAATTTTATTCCGAGATCAACTTTTCTATGATATTCAAGATATATTATAACCCCCTTTTAAAATTTCCGAGGAGTCCAAAGAGAGAGAGAGAGAGAGAGAAAAAAAAAATAACACCCCCTTTGAAAGACATCTCCGTGTGAAAAGTCAAATACACCCTTTTTTTACAATTCGCGGGCCGGACTTGTCCCGCAAAAAAGTACCCCTTTACTGGACATTTTTTTGAAACACGCTTGCGATCCCTCCGACCCCGGAGTGGAAGGAGGGAGGGTAGGGGGGGGGGGGGGGGGGGGCTGGGGTGGCGCTCAGATTTAAAGCAATGAGATGACAGATACACACTAATAAACATGTGATACATACTCACACACACACACATACATGTACCGTACCTCATTGAGGGCTATTGAAATTTGCTTGTTAACTTGCGCCAAGCAAGTTGAGAAGCACATTGGGTGCTGAGAAAGTCTTACCTCTTGTTATTCGCATTCTAAAAATATTATTCAAAATAAATCTTTCTCTGTGTTGGAAGAAGTTCACTTTTGCAAACGTTTGCGTACATTTCCACATACGGTACATATAATCGTTTGTTGAGAAAAAAAAATGCTTAACACTTTAGGTTCACTAGTATCGGAAACGATCTATACATTTGTCTTGGTATTTTATATATCCTAACCTCCTTTTAATCCTACAATCTTGAAATATTTTGTATGTGTGTGTGTGTGTGTGTGTGTGTGTGTGTGTGTGTTTGTGGAGAGAGAAGTGAGGGGGGGGGGGTCGGGGGGGGGTGTTATTGTAGAGGCAACATATTTTATATATTTATTACGAGGGGTAGGTGGTATATCTGCCCTACATCCCGGGATCGACACCAATACTATCTAATACCAGTTTGTGACATATTACACTCAACAGTGATGAAGAATTCAAATATAAGACAAGAACCATACTTAGCCTGCCAGGCCCAGTCTCCTTACCCAATGCAAAATGGAACTTTTTTGAAAGTTAACCACGTAAAGTTAACCATGTAATTTACCATTTCTTTAAATCCTGATTTCGTTCAGCAAAGCTGACAAGCAGACGTTTAGTAAATACCTCTTGTGTAATGGGTAGCATTTCAATGATGCTAACTACATTCTTGATAAAATACATGTCTGTCCAACTGATTTTCTAACAAAGAATATTTTCAATGATGATGTCATCTTTGATACACGCCCCTGTAGGTGAGCGGCGAAAGGCCAAAAAGTGGCTTATTTCTTGTACTTTAATGCACCCACCTGGAATAAAGCAACAACATACCTCATTTTAATGAAAATTTTGTGAATTTTATGAAAATGACTGTTAAAGTTGCGGAAACTTGTAGCATCACCATGGAAACCAGCACTGAATAGACCACGCCCATTTTTACAACAAATATAATTATAGTACCATTAATAGCTACATGCGAATTTCATTATCATAAAAACAACTAAATATATGTTTTCATATGCTAGAAACACAGTAAATGGTGTAACATATTCCTGCCTGATATTCGAAAATGATTTAAAGTCGATATTGATGAAAAAGCGTTGCCTAGCAACATAATTTCTCCTAGCAACCATTTTACCATTGTGTAAAAGCTTGAATTTTCATTTTGTAAAGTGATTTTTCTTTTAAATTCCAAATTAACAATTATATTTATCACTAATTTCATTGTGGTGGACATTATTTTGATCCCTAAGTCATCTTTGCAAGAAAGGATAAGCATTTTAACCCTTACATATGGTATAGGTATGTTTAAAATTATGCCTAGCCGAACCCAAATTTTCATGAGAATTAAGTCTTGGGCTCATTCTGCACACTAAATTTAGCTATATAAGAAATTCAAACTTCCATAGGTTTAATAATAATGTATTCACAGTTTTAAAAGATAATACAAAGCATAATGAGGTTATTCTTGATGTTGCAATGCATTTAGAAAATATGATTATCCGTGATCCGTTGCTTAGCAACAGTATTTTACCTAGCAACCATGAATTTGACATGTAAGAAAAATATCTTAGACTTTCCTTGCAATTTTCTGCGTCATAGCGCCTGTTTCAGCTGATATGTAGTTGGCCTTATATATATGTAGAAATTACATATACTTTAGAGTAGTCACGTTTATAACTATGTTGCCTAGCAACAGTATTTTACCTAGCAACCATGCATTTAACCTGTATAAAGAATAATATCTAAGACTTTCTTTGCAATTTTCTGCGTCATGGCGCCTGTTTCACTTTTGATATTTAGTTTGCATTATACATGAAAAAAAATTGTATACTTTAGAGTAGTTATGTTTATAACTCTGTTGTCTAGCAGCAGTACTTTCCTTGTAACCAAACATATGACATATATATTTTATTTATTTCCTGGACAAATATTTGCATGCAAAAAAGACTGTTGTTCCCGGTTATTCTAATTGTTGCAACATATTGAGGGGAAAAGGAAATCAAATGGGGAATTCAGTCACCATGATGGTGCGATATACATCATTTTACATAATTCGTAGATACCATTTCGTTGCTTAGCAATATCATTTCCCTACCAACAATACATTAACGTACAGTGTATATCATTTACCACTTTTTGACACCTTTTACATACTTTGTGGTGCAGTAAATAAGATATGTATGCAATTAACAAGGTAACATACGTTGTCACAGATTGATTGATTCATTGATTGATTGATAGAGATTAATGACACTACCAACACTTGAGTGTCATATAAGTGTCGAAAATCTGGAAATATTTACATTACACAGTAAAAGTTTCCCTAATGGCATTTACAAATTATACAAGCTGGATTATGAACTATCAGTAAAAAATCATATGTTCACTACTTCACCGGGATAACTTCCCTGCTCTTTACGTAAAGAGATCCAGATTCTTTAAACATATAAATGGTATAAATCTCCTTTACACAGGACTGATGGCTTGAAGTCTCCTCTGAAAGACTATATAGGCACTAAGAATAAAAAAAAAAACTTACTCAAGGGCAAACCTGTTGTGATTGGGATTCAAACAATTTCCTACTTAAAATCTGATGAAAAGATAAATCTCTTTGATAAAATTTATATATTAAAATCATATGATTGTGATACATCTCTAAACAATGTCTTAAGATCAGGAACATCATAAAACTTACTACGAATATGAGAAAAACTTTCAAGGAGAATCTGTTTAACCGTAAGTATACTGTTACATGGTGTGCATCGAGGTGGATTTGCTGCTGCAAATGAATATGCATGTATCAAGTGAGAATGACCAATACGACCACGGGCCAACACAATGTGTTCCTGTCGTTTAGCTAGTGAGAGAGTAGTTTGTGATTCAAGTCTTGGTTGATGTTGATTAATTTTTTTATTAGGATTTAGTTTCCATGATGTTTGCCATTTGTTTCCATATCCAGAGCTTCTTTTGCCAACTTATCAGCTTTCTACTTTCCTTGAATGCCCGTATGACTTGGTATCCAAACAAATATTACTTGTTTACCTAGTTTACTGATTTTAGACAGAGTTTCTTAAAACTGGACAATGTGCTGATGTTTATGATTTCTACCTTGTAAAGCCACTGAACGAGACATATAATCAGTATAAATAGCAAAGTGTCTCCTGACAGAGTTCTCGACAAAAACCTAAAGCCATTTTCATAACTGACAACTCAGCAGTATAACTGTCAGGCAATCTAACTTGCCTTTGTATAAGACCACTAAGGCACTATAACAGGCCGCACTGCTTTATTATATCTTTTGATCCATCTGTATACATGTAGATTGCACCGTCTTATTTCTCCAAACTTATTTATTAAGACTAAATCACTCGACAAACCCTTTTTAGATATTCTTAATGTAAAATCAATTACTGGTTCAACAATCATCCAAGGTTGGATGAAGAAATAAGACGATAATTTGTTGGCTTAGATGCATCTTTAACAGGCTTCAGAATAGGGATAATGGTAGCTTCCCGCCACCAATCTGGAAAATCACCCGTTCTCTAAATTGTATTTGATATAGAACTACAAGAGATGTTTCTGATAGATGTTTAAAAAATTGATAATGAATTTCATCTGGACCACTTCTAGTGTCATGACACTTACTGAGCGAGTTTTTCAACTCAGAGATAGAAAATGGGATATTGTAAACCTTTACATCATTTGACAGAAAAAATGAGTTCTTGATTTTTGGCTTGAGTTTTATAAATCTGAAATGCAGGAGAGTAATGATTAAATGATGAGTTATGTTTGAATTCATCTGCCAGTAATTCAACAATATCTGTCCTTTCTGTACATTTAATATAATTTGATTTGATAAGATAAGGTAAAGAAGTACTCAAATGTTTGCCACATATTTTCCTTACCATTTCGCACACTTAATTCATGTGAGTATGAATATTCAATTTAGAAACATAATTCCTGCAAGATCGTCGTTTATTTATTTCTAATGATCTTACATGTTTTTGCTCGTATTTCTCGATATTTTCGTAAGTTTTCATTATTCTGATGTTTTTAAAATTTCATCAAGGCCTTATTACGAAATTTAACAGCATTTTTAAAATCAGCATTAAACCAAAGATTACTTTTTTGATAAGAAGAACCTGATTTGGGTATCGTATTGGTAGCTATATTGAGTAATATATGAAAAAAAAAAAAGCAAGGGGATCCGCTGTATCCTGAATGTTCTCATTATTGATATGTAGTAAACATTGATTTGAGAAAGGATCCACATTTGCTTTGAGAAGTTGCCATTTAGGAACGTTTTCCTCTGGCAAAGGTCTTACAATTTCAATAAGGATAGGCATGATAGGAGAGTGATCGCTACCACATTGTTCACTATGGACGCTCCATTGAAAATCCATACAAAACATTAGGTGAACAAATAGATAGGTCAATAGCCGTCATGGAACTGGAAGATGGATGGAGATATATAGGATAAAGATTATTAAAAACATAAATCAAAGTGTTCAAGCATTGGTTCAACGATATTACCTAATCTATTTGAATTCTGACAGCCCCAAATAGACCTGTGATCATTAAAGTCCCCTTACTAAAAAAAAAGATAAACAGGGAGTTGATTGACTAGTGTATCTAATTCAACTTGTGAAGGCCCATATCTAGGTGGATTATATTGAACATACAGTAAAAGGGCAGTGAAGAGTAATCTTAGCTGCAACAGCTTGGACATTAAATTTGATGTTCAAGAGTGGAATTCCCTTCTTAATCAGCATTGCTGAACCTCCAATAGGTCTACCATCTACCAAGGAAGTACTAGTTTTAGTAGACATATCATAGTCCCTAAATGATATATTATCTGAGTCACTCAGAAATGTTTCTAGTAGACACATATAACATACAGATTACGGTTAATCAAAAGACACTTGATTTCCATTTAATTAGGTTTTAGTCCTCTACAGTTCAACTGAACAACTGTTATCTCTTGTCCATGATAATACGTCTAAGTATTATCTAATTTCTGGACCAGTTTAATTTTAGAGGAGGGCTAATGAATTGGAGAAGCATCCATATTTTCATCTCCCTTAATTGCTAAAATATCACACTTCCTTTTTTAATTACCACTGAATCATTTAACTTTGATTTTAACACGCTTAAATAAGGCGTACCTTTCTCTTTAGCTGCTTGTTTTTTGTTTCTGGACTTCTTCAAGTATTTCTAGCGGAAGGATCCCGTGACGACTTCAGTGATCATCCTCAATCTTATTCTGCCCCTTCCTCTGTTGATCTGGTTTTAGAGTTGGAGGTTTAGGTTTCTCTGTATTTGTTGCTTTTTATTTTCGAGAACCACAGGGAAATCACCATTTAACCAGGCTATGTTAGTTCCAGCCCATAATCTTCTGTACACCCCTGGATATTACAATGCTAAGCTTAGGCCTGGTGACGCACTGTTCACTTGCAACGAGTCCAACAGAACTGGAATGTACTTGAAGGATTTCGTGGAACAATTTAACCTTGTTGCCACTAACACAAGATACCAGAATCAAGCAGGTAGACTATGGACACACCACCGCCCAAACAGAGAACTTGTTCAACTGGACTATATTCTGGTCAGAAAGAAGTGGATTAACAGCATTAAGAACTCAAGAGCCTACAACACTTTTGAAGCTGTTAAGTCTGATCACAGAATTGTCTCTTGCAGGAGCCAGATAGGTTATTGTCAGAGTGAACCCCCTCCCAGAGATCCCATGAAATCAATTGACTGGAGGAAGGTATTGGGGGGTCCAAAGCTTTGTGAGCAGTATTCCGTAGCAGTACATAACAGGTTCAACACTCTTGTTGATGAGCTTGAAGATAAGAACTTCAGCACAATATATGGTGTCCTCACTTCAGCCAACAAAGAAATTACATTTAAGATGATACCTAGAAGAAGAAAGAAGAAGACTATTACCTTTGCCCTAGACGACAAAGTCAGCAAAGCCAGAGAAAAACTTAATTCTGCAGCCAAGAAGCACCATACTTAATCCACCAGAAGCTCAAAGCAGCACCTTGATGCTGCTAAGACTGCACTTGATGATGCTCACGCTGTGGTGCTTGAGGAGCATGTTAAATCCAAGGCTGAAGCGCTTGACACCCTACATCTTAAACACAAGCATGCTGCTGCCTGGGGGGCCCTGAGGGAGCTGACTGATAAAAAGGCTATCCAACCTATCAGAATCAAAGGTGAAACAACTGAAGAACGCCTTGACACATGTTTTCAGCACTTTAGTTCTCTACTTGGCAAGCCAGTTCAGAATAACACTAACCTTGATGAACCTTTTTTCAATCACGAGATAGAGATACCCTTCCCATCCAGACTGAACCTTTCACTATAGAGGAGCTTGAGATTCGCATGAAGAAACTGAACAAAACCAAGACACCTGGTCCCGACAACATTCCTGCAGTAATCTGGAAGAATCCACTATTCCATGATCAACTGTTAGAATGTTGTAATAACACCTACGTGATAAATAAACCAGCTGCCTTCTCAACATCATTCATCATTCGTCCACCAAAGAAAGGCGACCTCCAACAACCCCAAAACTACAGAGGAATCACACTGTCACCATTGGCCGCTAAGATCTACATCTCTCAACAGAATCACTCCTCACATAGATCCCATTCTCAGACGGAACCAGAATGGTTTTCGCAAACGCAGATCAACACTACCTCAGATACTTGCCCTCAGAAGAATCATAGAAGAGTTGAGAATTTCCAAGAAAAAACCCTCAATTGTGTTTGTAGATTTTTCCAAGGCTTTTGATAGTATAAACAGAGAAGTAATGCTGCATATTCTCGCCAACTACAGTGTCCCAGATGAGACTGTCAAGGCAATTGCCATCATGTATGATAATCCATATAGCTTTGTGCAGACCGTGGATGGGCCCACAAAGGAGTTTCTTACAACTACTGGAATCCTACAAGGAGATACATTTGCTTCCTATCTCTTTGTAGACGTAGTTAATTACATCCTTAGACAGAGACTTGACATCATGAATGACAAAGGACTCACCATCAAACCCAAGCGTTCTAGACGTCATCAAAGTGAGTATCTCATAGACCTTGACTACGCAGATGATCTAGCTCTAACAGCTGATCTGATATGTGGTGCAAAAGATCTACTAGTTATAACAGCACTTGAGAATGCTGCAGACAAAGTCGGCCCTACATCTAAATGCCAATAAGACAGAATATATGACCGTCAACGAGGAAATTGATCATCAACCTATCTGCACTACAGATGGTAGCACACTCAAAGAGGTCAAGGACTTCAAGTATCTAGGATCCTATGTTGCCAACAGCAAGAAAGACTTCCTGTCGCGAAAACAACAAGCTTGAAATGCCTGCAATAAATCACACAACTTATGACAATTTGGTATCTCCATTTCAACCAAGCTGAAATTCTTAAGAGCCTGTGTAGAGAGTATCCTGTATTATGGATCTGAGACCTGGACCATGAAGAAAGAACTACAGGATAGACTGGATGGCATCTACACCAAACTTCTTATGCGAATTCAAAACATATCCTGGCGCAAGCACAAGACCAAAGCACAGATATATGGACATATCCCTCCAATTTCATCTTTTGTTGCCCAACGCCGTGCACGATTTGCTGGTCACTGTCATCGTGCGATCAATTAAGTAGTCTCAGACGTCACATGTTGGAAGTTACTGTGCGAAAAGGGGGGTCGTCGTCCCCGTAACTACATTGATGTGATTGCTCGAGAGATCCAGCAGGATCCATCTGACATCCCCAACTTAATGACAAACAGGGACATTTGGCGCTACATGGTGAACAGCAGCTCGGCTGCGGCCGTTAGATGTATTTTGGGTAGTGGCTGTAGTTTTAGGTTGTTTAGTTACTTTAGGCTGTTGTTGTTGTTCAGTACTTTGTTTAGCCTTATCTGCATATGAACAATTTTTAGCATGTTGAGTTTAATACAGCTTCCGAGCTTCAGGTTAAGAACGGTTACCCATGTGCAGCTTTCAGTTCTTGAATTCTTTTCTCCTCGATCCATTTGGGACAAGACTGTGCATTGGCAGGATTACTGCCATTACAATTGATGCACTTTGATGAACCTGGACAGGTAGAACTATTGTGGTCATCCTCGCCACATTTTTCACAACATTCTTTCTGTTAACAATTACTTCTGAAGTGACTGAATTGTTGGCATTTGAAGCAGTGATTGGGGTTTGGGATGTAAATATGGAGGAATGGTGGGCCTGTTGAATGTTAAGAACAAAGTTATTACTTGGTTTTTTTAACTCCATTTTGATTGATTGTCACTCTATTGACATCGTTTACCTGCTGATCAGCTAGTTCCTCAAGAATTTCGTAATTGTCACAATTCTTATAAGTTCAGGGCATCAAACTACCCCTTTACAGCCTTGAGTGAATAAGTAGCATGACCACCTCTCTTGACTTCCACCAGAATATCTCCTGATCTTAATCGATTAATTTCACAGATCCAGCCAATGACTCGACACCTTTATGTCTATCAAATGGTGATAGTTATAGTGGTTTATTGGGATCACTACTCTGAGTTACCAATGTGAAAATGTGGAAACTTGACTGACTCAGCACCATCATTGCATTCACTTCTGCTCAGCTTGTTTCATTGTATACTGCTTTATTTTCAATTCAGCACCATTATCTCCCCACCCACCATGAGAGTCCAGCAAGGGGCGTCATATAGATATACAAAGATTATCACTTATACTGACGCCAAAGATACAGCGGGTTATACTCAGCATGAACCAAACCTCACCCTGATTGACCTGTTAAAGCAGGTGACTTTTCAGATACTACACTAAACTATACTAAACTCAAATCCACATCATTCGATACCAAACAATGCAGAACGGAAAAAATACATCCAGAAACCAGCTAAAAACCAGCTAACCAGCTAAAATAGCACCTTAGGGCTGATCACCAATAGCCGATTGACTTAAACCAGGCCTATAAAACCTCCCAACTAGGTGAATCCAGGGCCAAAATGATGTGTTGTTTCAGGAGAACCGCAGTCACACCATCCACTCAATCATTAGGATCCTATTCTCCCCAAACACGGGTCGCAGTCCACGGCAAACAGACTGTCCCTTTTAGTCGCCTCTTACGACATGAAGGGAATACAGCGGGCCTATTCTTCCCCGAACCCGGAATATTATCCTATCGAATCGATACAGATGGACAACAAGTCATGTAATGTGTTTCAATTTATACGTTGCATTCCTGAAGTCAAAACCTCCATTTCAATCTATATGTTGTATTCAGTAAGTATTCATACTGTTCTCTACCCATAAATCAATGGGCTGTTGTTCGGACATTTGTACTCCAGTAAACGTGAAATAACCATCTATATGCATTCCAAATGTGTGGTTGCTAGGCAAAATGTTGTTACCTGGCAACAAAAAAGTACTTATGCATGACCTTGCAGTATTTCAACTGTGTGCATTAGAAAGTTAGCGTAGTATTTAAAGCAAAATCTGGCCATATCATAAACAAAAAATTGGCAAGAAAAGGTGAAAATTGCCATTTAAATATATGTCATGTGTGTGGTTGGTAGGCACAATATTGTTGCTAGGAAACAAAATAGTATCCATAAATGATTTTTAGGTACATGTATTTCAAATGTCAGGTGAATGTGTGCACCAGCAAAGTTATCTGAGTTTTCAAAGTAAAACTGTCCATGTTATAAGCAGAATTCTGCAAGAAATGGTAAAATAACCATCTAAATATATGTCATTTATGTGGTTGCTAGGGAAATATGCTGTTGCTCGGCAACATTATAGTATCCATGGATATTAATATTAAGCTTTTAAAGTGTTTGCACCAGTGGTGCACTGTTAACTGAGTGTTTACAGGAAAAAAACAGCCAAATAAAATGGAAAATCCCCAAGAAATTGTCAATAAGCCTCCAGAAATGATGGGTGTTGGGTGGTTGCTAAGTAAAGTATCATTGCTAGGCAACAAAACAGTCTGCATGCATAATATCTTTATTTTCATCGCATTATCTAGGTTAATTGAATCACACTTTGTTGATATTTTGAAATTAAACATGCATCATTGTTCAACCCTTGCATGTTGTATTGTTCACAGCTTGATTCACTCTAAATGTACATAATTGATTAACAAAACGTAATTTTCATGAAAATTGTGGTTTTGTTAGGCTTAGTCTAAAACACGTCTGCATTATGTTTTATGGTTTGAATACTCATTTTTCTTGAATTGAATGTTAAAGATGCACAATTAAGTACATGACATTGTATATAATCAATCAGAGTATCTTAAAATATGCTTTTTGAAAAGATATGTACTTTAAACCAAAAGAATCAAGCCTTTATGCAAGGATGAAATGGTAACTAAGGAAAAGTATGTTGCTAGGCAACCCTATTTGAGAAATGTTCACTTTTTTATTAATGTTCAATTGTTAGGAAGGTTTATGTGGTTCAATTCACTATGTTTTAAACATTAAAAAGCATGTACTCTTTTGTACTTATCACAAAATATAAACCAAATTATTTTTGGTACTATGTTTGCATTTCTCGCAAAAAAGGGGGCGTGGTCTATTAAGTGCTGGTTTCCATGGTGATGCTACAACTTTCGGCAATTTTAATGGTCATTTTCATAAAATTCAGAAAATTTTCATTAAAACAAGGTATGTTGTTGCTTTATTCCAGTTGGGTGCATTAAAGTCCAAAAATTTGGCCTCTTGCCGCTCACCTACTGCCGTCAGGAATGGGCCTTTACACGCATCCAAAGTGTCCATTGTGACACCAAAATATAACAAGAAATATGATTTTGGGTCCATTTAACTGATTTCTTTTGGCAGGTCCCTCGCTCCGATCGCTCACAAAAAGGTTTACTGTGTGATAAACGTGTCCACCAAAAAACAAGGTTCATTTTGCTCTTGTGAATCTATGGCGTCTTGAACTGGAAAATGTTCAATTCGGAAAATGTATTTATTGTATATTTTATTATTTAGTTTTATTCACCGAAGCGAATCGGGAGCTTGTGCAGATTTTCTCTGTCTACACATAGCCGTACCTACTTGCGGAACGGCACATAACCCGCAATGGTGTTCATGTAGATAGATATGACATAGTTCAAATTGTAATGGTATAGCCTTTGACGTTGCTTATCTTTTTTTAAACGATACTCTTTCATAATTCTAAAAGCGCGGATGGCTGGTAATCCTTATTATTTGTCAATAAATAAGGAAATCAAACATAAGCTAGCTGATCAGAAAACTAAGAAAAATAAGTTGTGATGTTCATGATTCTAAGAATGATAATGTAAGACATATTTTGAATACTCTTGTACGACCAAAGATGACCCCATGAAGTGGTCATTTTTTGTTCTATATTGACAATTGCATCAATGTCAACATCCTTTAAGAGGCTGGTGTGTTTGCTCCCTGATGAATTTGTCATGTTAGTTAACTGTTGCTGTCTTCCCTTCAAAACAAATGAATAGGCAAATATGATATTGTTAGGTAACAACGGTATTCTTGACGTTTGTCATTGTGCAACTTTATCACATTTTAAGGTTAGTTTGCCATTTAGGGGGGGGGGGGGTTACATTTCATATTTGAAGAGAAACACTCTGTTTTTGGAGGAGCATTTTTATCCTCTCAAGAGGGCAAGAGGGGGCACATTTCGGAAGTATTTTGGCTGTTCTGGCAAAATCTTTGAATTACGTTCCCCCATCACCCCACTCCCAGGTTCCACTCTCCTCAATCCAACAATGAGGGCGGAATAAGAAACTACTCACCAGAGCCGTTTGGCCAACTCGGTTTCAAGAGGACACAACAAAGCGCGTGTTGCTTTGTTGGGCAAGCAAATAGCAAAATAATATACGCCATGTTGAAACCGAATGGAACCGAGTTGGCCAAATAAACACAACAAAAATTAAGTCCCCCCTAAGGAAAATAACATAACTTTTTACTGCAGAGGTTTTGAGCAACATAACTTGGCAGGATTGTAGCTTTACTTATTGACTAACTTCCGTGTGAAAATCACACCAATTCACACAGTCATGCATGAGTGAGCACACATTAAAGGCAAAATTGTCACTTTTCAAAAGTCACAACGGTAATTGTTTATGTCGTTTTAACAATGCGTTTTGGCATTTCTTGTGCGATTTTTAAAGTGTATTCACTCAACTATGACATGAAAATGATGTCTTATGTTCATATTACAGGTCGTGTTACATCTTCGTCAAAATATCCAGAGTTTTATTTTTGTCACAAAAAAAGGGTTTTTAAAAGTTTCAAACTCAAGAGGGATGAATATTTTTTTAAACTGTGCTCACTCAACCAGAACAATGGGTTATGTGTCGGGATAGGTGTTAGTGTGTCGAGAAATGGATGATAAACAATGAAAAGACATAAATTATGCACCAGAAATGAAAGTCATTAAAAGTTCATGTGACAGAATGCCCAAATTACCCTTGTGACTTTTGAAAAGTGACAATTTTGTCTTTATTGTGTGCTCACTCATGCATGACTAAGTGAATTGATGTGATTTTCACACGGAAGTTAGTCAAAGTGAAGGTACAATTCTGCCAGGTTATGTTGCTCAAAACCTCTTCGATAAAAAGTTATGCTATTTTGCTTAGGGGGGAAGGGACTTTTGTTGTGTTTAGATGGCTCTGCTCCTCAACTTCTTTACAAGTTGGAACGTAGAAGTGATGCTCGCCCCTCTCCCCCTTAGCGAGTTATATCCTATTACCAACATTAATGATGTTCTAAAGTAAAGGAAAAAGGTGAAAGGGGTGGGGGACAACTTGATCTGATAACCTCAAAGTGGTCCTGAACAAACGGTTAGACAGCTTTTCCATAATGGACATGATGTAGTGGGTTGGGGGAGGGGGGCGCTCAGATATTAAGCAAATTAGACGACATATACACACTCATATACATGTAATACGTGCTCACAAACGTGCATACATATACCGTACCCCATTGAGGGCTATTTGATCATGTATTGGCCACACTGTCCTAACATTCTCATACTGTTTGCGGGCAACAAAAGCGGACGACGAGTTTGAAAAAAAAACCCACATACTTTTAGAGTTTGGATAATCAAGGTTTGTCATCATGAGTGAGGGCACATGATTATAATCATGGTTTCATTTGTATCGCCTTGTTTGCGTATCCTGCTCTACCGTGATTAGTATTTTGTGAGCGAATTAAAGCTCAATTTAATGGCACAGCTGATACGATATGAAAATATGTTCAAATTATCTGACTGCAATCATAATAACTCGAAAGAATCTTGCAAGCATACCAACCATCATTAGGGCAGTATCACCTACTGGCCTTATTTAAAAATGTTTATGTTTAATTACATACGTTATAAAAATATGTTCAAATTATTTCACTGCAACCACAATAACTATTAGTTATTAGACTGGTTAAGAGCCTTAAGGAAGCTAAGATAAATATAATGTTCATTACAATTCTATAAATGAGTTCATTGTGTGCTTATTGCTCTCTTCTCTGTAGAAAATTAGAATGGCTGCTGCAATGGACCAGACTTGGAGAGAGAACCTGAACTGCCCGCTTTGCCTGGATGTCTTCCGGGATCCCAAGATACTGGACTGCTCTCATACATTCTGCAAGAGCTGTCTAGAATGTCTCCAAAAGACACAGCGAGGTGGCGACAACATGAGGATCAAGTGTCCTGTCTGCAGACATGTAACGCGGGTACCTAAAGACGACGTATGTCAGCTAAAAGCAAATCTAGCTTTAAAGTCGCTGATAGATGACCTACAGCGAGCCAAATTCTCCGGACACGCCCTAATTGCTGCCTCGGATCCATCGGCTGGCAAGATATCTACGAAGAAGCGACGAAAATGCCACACTCATCCTACCGAAGATGAAGACAGTTTCTGCACGGACTGTTGCAAGTATGTTTGTTTTAAATGTGGAGCTTGTGAGCATTCCAAGGTGGGACATGACGTAGTGCCGGCTAAAGTTCATGAGGACGAACTGAAAAAAGATGCGCGTGAAATTTCTGCTAAAAGAGCAACGAAGAACAATAAACTAAACAAATACATCGATTGCGTGATCGAGCAACGCCGGAGACTCTGCGCCGTGCGCAAACAGCTTAAAGATGACGCCCGTAAAACTGTGCAAGATGCCATCAAGACATTGTACGAGAAACAAGGAGGAGTAGAAGACGACATCGATAAGCAAATCGATTACTTGGACGAGATGTTGCAACGCATGGAGGCTGATAGTCACAGCAAAATAGCTGACGCTGATACCATGGACGGGATGATAACGCACAGCGCGCAAGCTCCCCTAGAGTTGAACGCACTGGAGGTTCATCGTACTGTACGCGGTAATCTGAAGGAGCTCGTGAGCAGTCCGGACCCTGATGAGACGCAGCTAAAGGCGATAGCGCAGGCAGGGGAAGCGCTGCGTTTCTACAGTGACGAGGGACTGGACAAGCTGCAAGTGGGAATCTTGGCTCGCGAGAACCTAGTGGCTGAGACGCCCCTTCCGGTAAAGGACAGTATGAACGCGATGGCTTCTGCGCCTGACGGGCTCATGGCCGTGGGGTGTAATCCAGGAGGAATACACAAGTTCAATGCTAACGGAGAGCTAAAGGAGAGTGACCTGACAGACGTAACAGTCTGTGATGTTGACTTCATGTCAGACGGTCGACTCGTTGTGCTAGATACCTCCAACAAGATCACACTCCACTCATCATCAGGCAACATCAGTTCTTTTGAGACGCTTAATCGTGACGTAGGTGGATATGGTAATATTACTGTTGATTCTGACGATAAGATTTACTGTAGCTATAGGAAGACCAAGAAGATCCACGTCTTTG
Organism: Arbacia lixula; assembly: GCA_963669155.1. Classification (NCBI taxonomy): domain Eukaryota; kingdom Metazoa; phylum Echinodermata; class Echinoidea; order Arbacioida; family Arbaciidae; genus Arbacia; species Arbacia lixula. Next base: position 10,342,056 of record OZ022586.1, on the reverse strand, counting down.
ACTCATCTGGTGGGAAGCCGGTGGGAGAAATATCGTGCCAGGAGTATGTACCCGAGCAGATATTTGCCATGAAGTCCAGGAAGATGCTGGTGGTCATGAGTGCTAAGAACGAAGTGCGCATGATCGACAGCTCATCGGGTGCCACGGTAGACACCTCCACCCAGGCTAACATGTATGCCCATCCTGCAGTGTGTCAGGATGACTCCATCATCATTGCCTGGGTGAACCACGAGGAAGGTCTGGTCAGCATTGACCATTACACCAGTGAGCTCCGGAGGATCAGAAACATCGTCACCAATCACAAGATCACAAAACCAACGCGAAATTGGTATTATCTTCAGCAATTCAAGAGTGGGGAGATGGCTTTCTGTAGCCCGGACATACTCTACATCTTCCGAATGATCCATTCATTTGCCCAATCTTAAAAAAAAAAACTTGGTTAGTAGGACAGGTGAGACAATATAGCATTGGTTCTGAGACTGGGGGAAACGGGCCATGGGAAAGGGGCTTTATATGTCAAATGTAGAGATTTGTTTGTATGAATGCATTTTCTACATTGGTTTATTCGTGACAGCGTTAAATAAAATAAAAATGATGTTTTAAAAATCAACCTCTTCAATTGAAAATACAAGAATGTTAGATGAAATCTCACTATGAATCCTGAAGGTACTGGTTGGATGCAGTTTCAATATAAATTCATATTTGGTAATGATTTTATCCACTGTGAAGGTTCATATTAGAATTAATAAGTACTGTGGAGTCAGTATGGTGTGGTCGTGTAACACCCCCACCCCCCTCCCCCTACACAAATCTATGCGATATTTATGCTATTGAAACACTGATACATGTATGTGTATTATTAAAAGAGTATCTGGTCTGGGTATGCTACGTGTGCGTGCTTTCGTGTAGTGTTTATGTGAGTGTTTTGTTTTGTGTGTGTGTTTGTGTTTGTGTATGTGCATGGGAGGATATGTTATTTCTATATTGAGTAGATTAATGGGCCATAAGGTACTGTGCGTTGAGTGCAGTCACAGTCTGGAAAAAAGGAAATACTATATCATACAGTATACATAGATGCATCAGCATGTAACAGGTGTGAAACAGGCAAGAAACCGAGGTAGAATCAAATTTACCAAAGTTACCAATGATGATACACAACACCTAAGTTTGTATGGTGTAAATCGCATATATCACATCCCCTCACAGTACAACTGGGTATAAATTCCCCTTTTCAATGTCAGAACGCATATTGTGGATGAAAATGTTATTTCATGTGTGTATACATGTAATCATAAGTTCTATGCCACACGACTTCCCACTACGGAGAACGGTGGATTCAGTGTCCACTCCGTAGGGCGCCCATACTCTGCATATTCATAACACAACTCAAACACATCCCTGTGCAAAGTAAATCCTTCAAAGTATTATTCATTCTCATAATCATTTAGTAAAGTATATGCATGTTTTGTCAAATTTATTATCATCATGATATTACATTACATCACATAATTTTGAGAATTCACAGTTTGTCTTGATAATCATTTTACATGTTTTTAATCCTAAGGTAAGCCCAGGCTGTTAATGAGTATAAGCATGATACCTAATATTTTGTTATTCTCATTAATTTCAATGGAATCGTATTATAACTATGGTGTATATAATGCATGAGATTGTAAAGCGCATTGACGCATACTTTTATGATATGTACTATATAAAATGAATAAATCATTGTTTCTTAAGTATCATTAACAGATGCAAAAAGCAGCAAAACAATGTCAGTTTATGTATAAAGTAACCACTGAAAATGACGCATTCAATAATATTATCTAGAATATCGCTATTGTGAATAGTGCAGTTTTAACGTTAAAATGTGTAAACTTTTCAGACCAAAAATACCATCCGTTACGCCTTTGTACGTGCATTAAATATATAAATGACAATGTATGCGCGAGTCGATTTAGTTTTGTCATATATAATTGACATGATGTTATATTGTACGTGTTTTATTTTAGAACTCACGTTTTGTCTTGATAGTTATGTTACACATGTTTCATTATCGATATCGACGATCAGGCTGCAAATAGTATGAGCATGATATGAAATGTTATTTTGTAATCCTTAATGAATTTCATTGGGATCGTATTATACCTATGGTGTATATGATGTCTAAGATTGTAAAGTGCATTGAGATTGTGTGCACTCTATGATATCAATATATCATTCCCATTTCTTTCTAACTACATGTATTTGGTACAGATGTAAACATCAGCAAAACGATATCAGTACATGGAGAGAGTAACCGCATGAATTCATTACACACATCATCCAGAATATCGCTATTGCATATTCTGCACTTTTAACGTTTAAAAAGGTGTACATTTTTTCAGATGAAAAGCATATCATCTTTTACACCGTTGTACGTGTATAAAAATTTACAAATGATTATTCTTTATGCGCGAATCGATTGACTGTCATAAAAAGATTAGGACAAGTTAGGAAATGGTTGGTGATACCACTTTGGTTTTATGACATAATATATGCGGAACGGGGTCTAGGAATATAATTGAAATTGTAATTGGAAATTGTAATTTGAAAAACCCTTTATCATGTTTATGCCAATAAATTCCAAAGGAATTTTTGATCTGAAAAAAGTTGTTCACTTTGCATATTTATCTTTCCAGAGGTTGCAGTAGTTGTCACTCCACTTCCTCTACACTTCCCTCTTGGTACCCCCCTCCCCCACCACCCCCAACAC
>OZ022586.1:10320004-10339101 GCA_963669155.1 Arbacia lixula | reverse complement strand
TAAATATGTTTTTGTAACTCATCGCTTATTGTTTATATGTGTCTATAGTATATCTTTATATTGTTGTGTTATTGTGCTGCTGGAAAGCAAATTTCCATGATTTTGGACTGAATAAAATATCTTGTATCTTTTATCTTGTAACATTACCCTAGGTAAATCAAGCTAAATGATAAAATAGATAATAATAAATACATTTTCTGAATTGAACATTTTCCAGTTCAAGACGCCATAGATTTACAAGGGCAAAATGAACCTTGTTCTTTGGCGAGCACGTTATCATACGGTAAACCTTTTTGTGAGCGATCGGAGCGAGCGACCTGCCAAAAGAAATCAGTTAGATGGACCCAAAATCATATTTCTTGTTCATGTATTGTTGTCACATCGGACACTTTGTATGCGTGTTAGGGACCAGTTTTGACGGCAGATAGAAGAGACAGTGTCCCCCTCCCCCTCTAAAATTTATCACGTTTAGAATCGAAAAGTTGCGAACCAAAGATCAACTAGTTTAAAAAGCAATCTTTAATTTGTGCTGTATTTCGGCGTTAAAATTGTCCCTTTTCATACATTTATCGAATTCACTGCAGTGAGCCTAAATACTGATATTTTGTTTGTATTTTATGAATATAAAATATATGGGGGGTGGTCGTATAGTACCCCCTCCCGCACACACGCACACATACACAGAGACACACTTATTTTTTTCCATATTGTTTATTCACTTAATAAGAATTTCCATTTTCACTTTCACTTTATAACAATTTTACTTTCAATTTCACTTTATAACAATTTCACTTTATAACTTTATAACTTTATACACACACACACACACACACACACACACACACCCGGGACCGGCAGCCCTGTCATAGGCAATTTTGGGCTCTCACTTGTTTTCTTCGCGCATATTATTAGCACAATCATTGTTACAAAAGTTAATGCACTTCAGTTAAATATATATTTGTTTTTATATAGTGAATATGGACTGCATTGAATGCCTACTAGTACACACAAATGTCTTCCATCATAATTTGCCACGTCGTAACTGCTTAAGTTTAGTTTTCTGATGAGCTAGCTCATGTTTGCAATCTCGATCTCACAATAAAAACTACGTATTGACATAGCAATGGACCAAAACAAGTTTTAGAAACTTACCGCGCTCTAAAAGGACGTATCGTCACTTATCGTCTAGAGAATGATGACAACGTCAAAGCCTTTACCACTACAACTTGTGTCATATCATATCTATCTACATGAACACCAGTGCGGGTTTCGATATACCGTGCCCCAAAAAGGTACAGCTATGTGTACTCGGAGAAAATGTGCACACGGGTTTTTTTAGCATAAATAAATAGCTTGCCTGTAATACAAATCATGTGTTCAGAATTGCATGCCGGGATTGCACACTTGTCACGGCTAGGGCCCTATGGTCGCACACCTGTAATTATGTCAGGGACTATCCCAGGGGCGTGTATCAAAGATGACATCATCATTGAAAATATTTTTTGGAGAAAATCAGTTTGACATATTTAGCAAAAATGTAGTTGGCATCATTGAAATGTTACCCAATACACAATGGGTATTGTTGTTGAATGGAATAAGTATTTAAAGAAATGGTAAATTACATGGTTAACTTAAAGTTCCATTTTGCATTGGAGAAGGAGACTAGGCCTGACAGGCTAAGAACAAAGCAGTATGGTTCTCAATTTTCTTCCCAACTCACAATTATTTGCACTGTGTGGGGTAAATGGTAGAAAACTGTTGCAAAATTGAACTTGCCAGTAAACCTGAAACTAACGAAATATTTGGTGATTGTACCGACACTGATAGAGATAACCTCTTTTTAAAATATTTTCAGTCTTGACATTCTGTATATGTAACCATGGTATAACTACATTATCATTATCAAAATCGGACATAGCGGAAGCAAAAGGGCAACTCTGTTCTCGAAGCCCTCTCCAATAATCCGAACCCTGGAGAAAATCCCTTTGTGTGTTAGAGAAGCATGCTTGTACACATGTTATTAAAATCCTGAAATACGACAGTGAGATATAGAGAGTTAACCCTTTGTATGTTAGAGAAGCATGCTTGTACACATGTTATTAAAATCCTGAAATATGACAGTGAGATATAGAGAGTTAACCGTTTGTGTTAGAGGAGCATGCTTGTACAAATGTTATTAAAATACTGAAATATGACAGTGAGATATAGAGAGTTAACCCTTTCTGTTAGAGAAGCATGTTTGTATACATGTTATTAAAATCCTGAAATATGACAGTGAGATATAGAGAGTTAACCCGTTGTGTGCCAGACTCAATGACGCTCCATGAGATAATACACACATTACACATGAAGTAATAACCCTTCTAATTCTACCCCCTTCATCCACAGACAACGAAATCCTGGCTTTCTACTTGATGAATAAATAGAAATGGTTTGATTTGTGCGTGAGTGTTTGGTAAGTGCGTGCGTGTGAGGGAGAAAGATACATGATTGAAAGACAGAGAGATACAAAGAGGGGGTATTATAGGGAGAATGCGTGAGAGAGAGGGGGGGAAGGGAGAGAGAGAGAGAGAGAGAGAGAGAGAGAGAGAGAGAGAGAGAGTGAGGGAGAGAGATGTAGCGATAATGAGAGAGAAAGTGTGTGAGAGAGAGAGAGTGAGAGAGATAGAGAAAGAGAAAGACAGAGAAAAAGAAAGAGAAAGAGAAAGAGAGAGAGTAAAAGAGAGAGAGAGAGAGAGAGAGAGAGAGAGAGAGAGAGAGAGAGAGAGAGAGTGAGAGAGATATGTGGGTGAGCGAATTAGGGTGGGATGCTGTTCCAATGTTGTGTTTGAAGATCTGACTTGTATTCAATAACATAAATTAACTCCAAATGTTAAATCAGGTGCGTGTGCTTGTGTTTAGATGATTGAACCAAACATCGTTTTTTGATTGTCGATCAGAGTGTTATCTTGCTAGCTGTGCCATGAAACACATCCGTCCTCATGTTGGTTCGTGTACCTCACAGTACCTTGATATAGCCCTTCTCCCTAAAATAAAAGGAAAACCGTTAGAACGGTTCTTATCACACCTGAGTTGTACGTGTGTGGATACGACTGTCTAGAGGCTACCGTAGATGACATGACTCTGCCACGATTCCACAGTCGAAAGGGCAATGTGACGTCACCTACTTGTACAAATCCCATATCAGGGTGTCATTCTGTATAGTGCCGTCAATCTGTTACCTGTTTTTTTTTTCTGTCTCGTCATTCATCAAATCGTCTTTCACTCATTAGCTATAAGTCCCATTTTACTAGATATCTTTGTATTATCATGATATAGTGTATTCCTGATATATTTCTGGTATTGTATCATGCTAGACTGTCTGTGATATGTTTGTCTTGTAATAGACTGATATTTTACTGCCTAATATCCTGCACATGTACTTTAGTTGCATGTGAATTGTTACACTAGGTCCTACGGAAGGTCACGTCTAGGTAAATGGGAAACTATGTATGAACGCCAGAAAAATAAAATACATGGATTCAATTTTCTCGAAAACATATCCCTTGTGTTAGCTCATTGAATAAATAAGTTAATTGACGTGAATTGAAAACTATACAAGTAGCTATTATTGATGACATCTACACTCAGACGGGAAATTGTTAATCAAAAGGACCTTGAAGAGAAAGCGATAGGAAGATGTATGGATAGATAGAGAGATGTATAGAGAGATGAATGGGGGAATATAAGGGAGGGGTGGTTGGGAGGAGGGGGAGTGGGGGGAGGTGGGTCAAATATAATAGTGCTTTCCTCGTGTTTTTCCTCGCGATGGAAATGAAAGCAGTAAAATCTGCGAAGCAGAGCAAAATCATTTGAGGCTAATCAGACAACTAACATGATTAAAGTGAAAAAAATGGGTGACATGAAGCTAGTTTGGAGGCAAAATGGCAACTCAATCATGAGGCTGTGGTGTCGTAAACTTACTTTACTAATTATTCTGCAGGTTCTTAAGTCCAAAAGATCTACTCTTTCTCCAAGAAATTGATTTTATTTTGTTGTGAAAAAGAATTTGATACTATATATGTTACTAGTAGTAACATGTGTTCACATGCATGCATGTACAAGTAGTCACCATGTTGCCAAAGTATTTGAAAAAGGACTGGAATATTGACTCTTATACTAGCAGGTGGATTTATGAATATACTTAGTATTGATTTTTTCATCTTTATGAAAGTAAAATATCTTTCTTGGAGATATCAAAGGATGCAAAGAAACAGGAGGAAACTAAGTGTATGACATCACAGCCTCATGACTGCCATGACAACTAAACTATTAAAAAAAGCGATCTTTGAATCACTAACACATTAAACACTGAAGAGAGGAAGAGGAAGGGAGGGATGAAGGGGTGAAAGAGAGAAAGATGGGTGAGAGAGAGGGAGAGAAAGAGAAAGAGAAAGAGAGAGAGAGAGGGGCGAGAGAGATAGGTAGGGCGTAAAAGAGAAAGAGAGATAGAGCAACAGAGAGAGAGGGAGAGAGAGAGAGGGAGAGAGTGAAAGAGAAATGGAGAGAGAGAATGAACGAGAGATAGAAGGAGAGAGAGAGAGAGAGAGAGAGAGAGAGAGAGAGAGAGAAGGAGTGGGAGAGAGAGGGGGAAGTGTAAAGAGAGGGCACATTTACAATTACACAGACGAATTACAACCATGAAAGAAAGAGAGGGAAAAGGGGTGGGAGAGAAGGGGGAAGGGGAAAGAGAGAGACGGATGAGAGAGAGATAGATAGATAGAGTGAGAGAGAGAGAGAGAGAGGGAGAGAGAGAGAGAGAGAGAGAGAGAGAGAGAGAAAAGGGCGAGAGAGAGAGAGAGAGAGAGAGAGAGAGAGAGAGAAGGGCGAGAGGGGGAGAGGGAGTGATGGAGAGAGGGATGAAAGGCAGGACTCAGAGGGGAGTTAGAGAGAGGGATGGGAAAGGAAGCGACAATTGGGAAGAAGAGCAGGAAGGAGAGAGGGTAGGGTAGAGTGAAAGCGAGAGGAGAGAAAAGAAGAGAAAGAGGAAGAAAATGGAGGAGAAAGGGGACATTGATAGAAAGAATGGGGAGAGAGAGGAAATAGTAGAGAGAGAGAGAGAGAGAGGGGGGGTGAAAGAAAAAGAGAGGAGGAGGTGATAGAGGGAAAAGAGAGATAGAAAGAAAGAGGAAGGAGGAAGAGGAACTCTAGTGTGTGTGTGTGTGTGTGTGTGTGTGTAAGTATGTGGGTGTGTGTGTGCGTGTGTGCGTGTGTGGGTATGTGTGTCTGCGTGTGTGTTTTTGAGTGTGTGTGTGTGTGTGTGTGTGTCGGGGGGGGGGGGGGCGTTACCAAGAGAGAAGTGTAGGGGAAGTTGGGTGACAATGACTGCAAAATCAAGAAAGATAAATATGCAAAGTAAGCCACTTTTTTCAGATCAAAGATTCCTTTGGACTTTATTGGCATAAACATGATAAAGGGTTTTTCAAATTATTATTTTCAAATTTCGAATTACAAATTCCAATTACAATTTCAATTACATCCCTAGACTCCGTACCGCATATATAATGTCACGAAACCAAATAGTGGTATCACCAACCATTTCCTAACTTGTCCTAATCTTTTTATGACACCCAATCGATTCTCGCATGAAGTATAATCATTTGTAAATTTTTATACACGCACAATGGTGTAAAAGATGATATTCTTTTGATCTGAAAAATGTACACCTTTTTAAACGTTAAAAATGCAGAAATATACAATAGCGATATTCTGGATAATGCGTATAATGAATTCATTTGGTTACTTTATACATGTACTGACATCGTTTTGCTGCTGTTTACATCTGTAACAAATACAGAAAGGGCAATGATATATTGATTTCATTGCGTACACGCCATCAACGTATAATTCCAATGCACTTTAGAATCTTAGACATCATATACACCATGATATAATGTGATCCCAATGAACTTCATTAAGGATTACAAAATAACATTTGGTATCATGCTCATAGTATTTGCAGCCTGATCGTAGGTATCGATAATAAAATATGTGTAACATAACTATCAAGACAAAATATAACATAATGTTAATTATATATGACAAAACTCAATCGACTCGCGCATACATTGTCATTTATATATTTAATGCACGTACAAAGGCGTAATGAATGATATATTTTTTGTGTGAAAAGTTTACACATTTTAACGTTAAAACTGCACTTTTTACAATAGCGATATTCTGGATAATACGTGTATAATGGAATTCATCAGTTTCAGTGTTTAATTTCTACATGTTCTGACATCGTTTTGGTGCTTTTTGCATCTGTGACTAGTACTTAGAAAGAAACGATGAGTTATTCATCTTATATAGTACATATCACAAAAGTATACGTCAATGCGCTTTACAATCTCATACATCATATACACCATAGGTAGAATACGATCCCATTGAAATTCATGAGGATTTCAAAATAACATTACGTATCAAGCTCATATATACTCATTACGCCTGAGCTTATAGATGAAGACAACAACAAATATGCAACATAATTATCAAGACAAAATGTGAATTCTCAAATTTATGTAAGGTAAGGTAACATAATGATGATTATATATTTGACAAAACATGTATTCACTTAAGTGAAAGAATATGAGAAAAATTAGTTTAAGGATTTGTGTTTGAGTTGTGTTCTGAATATGTGGAGTGTAGGCGCCCTACGGAGTATATTCCAGAGAGTGGACACTGAATCCACCGTTCTCCGTAGTGGGAACAAGTGTGGCATGGAACTTCTGATTAAATGTATACACACATCGAACAACATTTCTTTTTATCCTAAATATACGTTGTTACATTGAAAGAGCGAATTTATACCCAGTTGTATGCTGTGAGGAAATGCGATATATGCGATTTACACCGTACAAACTTAAGCCTTTTGTATCATTATTGGTGACTTTGGTAAATTAGCTTCTACCTCGGTTTCTTGCCTGCTTCACACCTATTACATGCTCGTACATCTATGTATACTGGTTGATAATTATAGTATTTCGTTTTTTCCAGACTGTGGCTGCACTCAACGCGCAGTACCTTATGGCCCACTAATCTACTCAATATAGAAATAACATATCCTCCCATGCACATACACAAACACAAACACACACACGCACACAAAACAAAACACTCACATAAACACTACACGAAAGCACGCACACGTAGCATACCCAGACCAGATACTCTTATCATAATACACATACATGTATCAGCGTTTCAATAACATAAATATCGCACAGATTTGTGTTAGGGGGGGGGGGGGGATGTTTCACCACCACACCATGCTGACTCCACATTACTCATTTCTTCTAATATGAACCTTCAGAGTGGATATAATCATTACCAAATATGACTTTATAATGAAACTGCATCCAACCTGTGCCTTCAGGATGCTGCACCTGTTGCCATGGTATTTACCACTGCAGGTAAGTTTGAATAATTGAGAACCTATATGCAACATGGCCCTGATCTCATACACAGGAAATCTACACGAGGCTGGAAATAGACATCGCACACAAAAACATCTCAATGAAGCTTTGTGGTACATTATGGAATGATTCTGCCTTATATGCGGTTTTGGAGAATTCAAATTTATTCATTTTTATTTTATGTTTTTTTAAGATTGGGCAAATGAAATGGATCATTCGGAATATATGTAAGAGTATGTCCGGGCTACAGAAAGCTATCTCCCCACTCTTGAATTGCTGAAGATAATACAATTTCGCCGTTGGTTTTGTTATCTTGTGATTGGTGACGAGGTTTCTGATCTTCCAGAGCGCACTGGTGTAATGGTCAATGCTGACCAGACCTTCCGCATGGTTCACCCAGGCAATGATGATGGAGTCATCCTGGCACACTGCAGGATAGGCATATATGTTAGCCTTGGTGATGGTGTCTACCGTGGCACCCGATGAGCTGTCGATCGTGCGCACTTCGTTCGTAGCACTCTTGACCACCAGCATCTTCCTTGACTTCATGGCAAATATCTGCACGGGTTTATACTCCTGGCACGATATTTCCCTCACCGGCTTCCCACCAGATGAGTCACAGACGTGGATCTTCTTGGCCTTCCTATAGCTACAGTAAATCGTATCGTCAGAATCAACAGTAATATTACCAAATCCACCTACGTCATGATTAAGCGTCTCATAAGAACTGATGTTGCCTGATGATGAGTGGAGTGTGATCTTGTTGGAGGTATCTCGCACAACGAGTCGACCGTCCGACATGAACGATGCACTTCGGACATTCACGTCTGTCAGGTCACTCTCCTTTAGCTCTCCGTTAGCATTGAACTTGTGTAGGCCTCTTCCTCCTTTACAACACCCCACGGCCATGAGCCCGTCAGGCGCAGACGCCACCGCCTCCATACTGTTCTTTACCGGAAGGGGCGTCTCAGCCACTAGGTTCTCGCGAGCCAAGATTCCCACTTCCAGCTTGCCCAATCCCTCGTCACTGTAGAAACGCAGCGCTTCCCCTGCCTGCCCTATCACCTTTGGCTTCGTCTCATCAGGGTCCGGACAGCTCACGAGCTCATTCAGATTACCGCGTACAGTACGGTGAGCCGCCAGTGCGTTCAACTCTAGGGGAGCTTGCGCGCTGTGCGTTATCATCCCGTCCATGGTATCAGCGTCAGCTATTTTGCTGTGACTATCAGCCTCCATGCGTTGCAACATCTCGTCCAAGTAATCGATTTGCTTATCGATGTCGTATTCTACTCCTCCTTGTTTCTCGTACAATGTCTTGATGGCATCTTGCACAGTTTTACGGGCGTCATCTTTAAGCTGTTTGCGCACGGCGCAGAGTCTCCGGCGTTGCTCGATCACGCAGTCGATGTATTTGTTTAGTTTATCTTTCTTCGTTGCTCTTTTAGCAGAAATTTCACGCGCATCTTTTTTCAGTTCGTCCTCATGAACTTTAGCCGGCACTACGCAATGTCCCACCTTGGAATGCTCATAAACTCCACATTTTAAACAAACATACTTGCAACAGTCAGTGCAGAAACTGTCTTCATCTTTGGTAGGATGAGTGTGGCATTTTCGTCGCTTCTTCGTAGATATCTTGCCAGCAGGGGGTTCCGAGGCAGCAATTAGGGCGTGTCCGGAGAATTTGGCTAGCTGTAGGTCATCTATCAGCGACTTTAAAGCTAGATTCGCTTTTAGCTGACCTACGTCGCCTTTAGGTACCAGTGTTACCTGTCTGCAGACAGGACACTTGATCCTCATGCTGTCGCCACCTGGCTGTGTCTTTTGGAGAGAGTCTAGGCAGCTCTTGCATAATGTATGAGAGCAGTCCAGTATCTTGGGATCGCGGAAGACATCCAGGCAAAGCGGGCAGTTCAGGTTCTCTCTCCAAGTCTGGTCCATTGCAGCAGCCATTCTAATTTTCTACAGAGAAGAGAGCAATAAACACACAATGAACTCATTTATAGAATTGTATTGAACATTATATTTATCTTAGCTTCCTTAAGGCTCTTAACAAGTCTAATAACTAATAGTTATTGTGGTTGCAGTGAAATAATTTGAACATATTTTTATAACGTATGTAATTAAACATCTTTAAATAAGGCCAGTAGGTGATACTGCCCTAATGATGGTTAGTATGCTTGCAAGATTCTTTCGAGTTATTGTGATTGCAGTCAGATAATTTGAACATATTTTCATATCGTATCAGCTGTGCCATTAAACTGAGCTTTAATTCGCTCACAAAATACTAATCACGATAGGTCAGGATGCGCAAACAAGGCGATACAAATGAAACCATGATGATAATCATCGCCACTCTAAAAGTATGTGGGTTTTTTTTTTTTCAAACTCGTCGTCCGCTTTTGTTGCCCGCAAACAGTATGAGAATGTTAGGACAGTGTGGCCAATACATGATCAAATAGCCCTCAATGGGGTACGGTATATGTATGCACGTTTGTGAGCACGTATTACATGTATATGAGTGTGTATCTGTCGTCTAATTTGCTTAATATCTGAGCGCCCCCCCCTCCCCCCACCCACCCACTCCATCATGTCCATTATGGAAAAGCTGTCTAACCGTTTGTTCAGGACCACTTTGAGGTTATCAGATCAAGTTGTCCCCCACCCCTTTCACCTTTTTCCTTTACTTTAGAACAACATTAATGTTGGTAATAGGATATAACTCGCTAAGGGGGAGAGGGGCGAGCATCACTTCTACGTTCCAACTTGTAAAGAATTTGAGGAGCAGAGCCATCTAAACACAACAAAAAAAGTAAGTCCCGTCCCCCCTAAGCAAAATAGCATAACTTTTTATCGAAGAGGTTTTGAGCAACATAACCTGGCAGAATTGTACCTTCACTTTGACTAACTTCCGTGTGAAAATCACATCAATTCACTTAGTCATACATGAGTGAGCACACAATAAAGGCAAAATTGTCACTTTTCAAAAGTCACAAGGGTAATTTGGGCATTCTGTCACATGAACTTTTAATGAGTTTCATTTCTGGTGCATTATCATCCATCTCTCGACAAACTAACACCTATCCCGACACATAACCCATTGTTCTGGTTGAGTGAGCACAGTATATTCATCCCCCTTGAGTTTGAAACTTTTAAAAACCCTTTTTTTTTTGTGAAAAAATAAAATTCTGGATATTTTGACGAAGATGTAACATGACCTGTTAATGTGAACATAAGACATCATTTTCATGTCATAGTTGAGTGAATACACTTTAAAAATCGCACAAGAAATGCCAAAACGCATTGTTAAAACGGCATAAACAATTACCGTTGTGACTTTTGAAAAGTGACAATTTTGCCTTTAATGTGTGCTCACTCATGCATGACTGTGTGAATTGGTGTAATTTTCACACGGAAGTTAGTAATAAGTAAAGGTAAAATCCTGCCAAGTTATGTTGCTCAAAACCTCTGCAATAAAAAGTTATGTTATTTTGCTTAGGGGGGACTTAATTTTTGTTGTGTTTTATTTGGCCAACTCGGTTCCATTCGGTTACAACATGGCGTATATTATTTTGCTATTTGCTTGCCCAACAAAGCAACACGCGCTTTGTTGTGTCCTCTTGAAACCGAGTTGGCCAAACTCTCTCTCTATATACGGCTCTGGTGAGTAGTTTCTTATTGTTGGATTGAGGAGAGTGGAACCTGGGAGTGGGGTGATGGGGGAACGTAATTCAAAGATTTTGCCAGAACAGCCAAAATACTTCCGAAATGTGCCCCCTCTTGCCCTCTTGAGAGGATAAAAATGCTCCTCCAAAAACAGAGTGTTTCTCTTCAAAAATGAAATGTAACCCCCCCTCCCCCCTAAATGGCAAACTAACCTTAAAATGTGATAAAGTTGCACGATGACAAACGTCAAGAATACCGTTGTTACCTAACAATATCATATTTGCCTATTCATTTGTTTTGTAGGGAAGACAGCAACATTTAACTAACATGACTAATTCATCAGGGAGCAAACACACCGGCCTCTTAAAGGATGTTGACATTGATGCAATGCTCAATATAGAACAAAAAATGACCACTTCATGGGGTCATCTTTGGTCGTACAAGAGTATTCAAAATATGTCTTCCATTATCATTCTTAGAATCATGAACATCACAACTTATTTTTCTTAGTTTTCTGATCAGCTAGCTTATGTTTGATTTCCTTATTTATTGACAAATAATAAGGATTACCAGCCATCTGCTCTTTTAGAATTATGAAAGAGTATCGTTTAAAAAAGATAAGCAACGTCAAAGGCTATACCATTACAATTTGAACTATGTCATATCTATCTACATGAACACCATTGCGGGTTATGTGCCGTTCCGCAAGTAGGTACGGCTATGTGTAGACAGAGAAAATCTGCACAAGCTCCCGATTCGCTTCGGTGAATAAAACTAAATAATAAAATATACAATAAATACATTTTCCGAATTTTCCAGTTCAAGACGCCATAGATTCACAAGAGCGAAATGAACCTTGTTTTTTTGTGGTGGACACGTTTATGACACAGTAAACCTTTTTGTGAGCGATCGGAGCGAGTGACCTGCCAAAAGAAATCAGTTAAATGGACCCCAAATCATATTTCTTGTTCATATTTTGTTGTCACAACGGACACTTTGGATGCGTGTAAAGGCCCATTTCTGACGGCAGGGGCGTGTATGAAAGATAGCATCATCATTGAAAATATTCTTTGTTAGAAAATCAGTTGGACATATTTTAGCAAGAATGTCATTAGCATCATTGAAATGCTACCCATTACACAAGAGGTATTTACTAAACGTCTGCTTGTCAGCTTTGTTGAACGAAATCAGGATTTAAAGAAATGGTAAATTACATGGTTAACTTTCAAAGTTCCATTTTGCATTGGAAAAGGAGACTGGGCCTGGTAAGCTAAGTATGGTTCTTGTGTTATATTTGAATTCTTCATCACTGTTGAGTGTAATATGTCACAAACAGGTATTAGATAGTATTAGTGTCGATCCCGGGATGTAGGGCAGATATACCACCTACCCCTCGTAATAAATATATAAAATATGTTAACAAGCAGGTTGATGGGGGTTGCCTCTACAATCACACTCCCCCCCCCCCACACACACACACACACCCTCCTTTCTCTCTCCACACACACACACACACATATACAAAATATTTCAAGATTATAGGATTAAAAGAAGGTTAGGATATATAAAATACCAAGACAAATGTATAGATCGTTTCCGATACTAGTGAACCTAAAGTGTTAATCATTTTTTTCTCAACAAACGATTATATGTACCGTATGTGGAAATGTACGCAAACGTTTGCAAAAGTGAACTTCTACCAACACAGAGAAAGATTTATTTTGAATAATATTTTTAGAATGCGAATAACAAGAGGTAAGACTTTCTCAGCACCCAATGTGCTTCTCAACTTGCTTGGCGCAAGTTAACAAGCAAATTTCAATAGCCCTCAATGAGGTACGCTTCATGTATGTGTGTGTGAGTATGTATCACATGTTTATAAGTGTGTATCTGTCGTCTCATTGCTTTAAATCTGAGCGCCACCCCCAGCCCCCATCCCCCCCCCCCCCCCTCCCCCTCCCTCCTTCCACTCCGTAGTCGGAGGGATCGCAAGGGTGCTTCAAAAAATGTCCAGTATATGAGTACTTTTTTGCGGGACAAGTCCGGCCCGCGAATTGTAAAAAAGGGTGTATTTGACTTTTCACACGGAGATGTCTTTCAAAGGGGGTGTTATTTTTTTTTCTCTCTCTCTCCCTCTCTCTCTCTCTCTCTTTGGACTCCTGGGAAATTTAAAAAGGGGGTTATAATATATCTTAAATATGGAAAAGTTGACCACGAAATAAAATTTTTGAAATTCCAGCTAGTTTTGAAAGCTCACTCAGGATTATTTCATTTTAAAAAGTAAAAACATTGGTCCCCCACAATCGACTCGATAATACGGACTTCTCGAAATCTGCGAGAGTAGTAGTCTACGCGTGCCAGTATACAAATGATGCACAGGTTTGAGTGGGTCAGTAGGAATTGTGTACACAAGGTAGCTCTGAATTGCCTGAACCCACGAGGCGAAGCCGAGTGGGTTTCGGGCAAAATTCAGAGCTACCGCGTGTATACAATCCTACTGACCCACGAAATAAACCTGTGCATCGTCTGTTTTATAGAATGGGCCCCAAAATCTAATAAAAAAGGGAAAAATCTCTGTCAACCTCATTTACCGGATGCATGGAAAAATCATGCGTCCGGTAATTACCGGATGCATGGTTATGACAAAATCATGCATCCGGTAATTACCGGATGCATGGTTATTGACCAATCAGATTGCAGATATCCATCTTCATCATCAATGATCATCAATGATTGGAATCATCAAAATCTGCCAAGACTAAAAATTATTGACTTTTCACATAGAGAAGTGTCCAAATAACACAGCTAAAATGTGAGATGATTTTCTCCATAGACCATGTCAGGTGGAGAAATAGAGTCTGCATGTATAGAACTACCAAGTTCATCACGCTTTTATTTGATAACAATCATTTAAACGACGTAGTCATATCAGAAAAGACAGATTTACTGCGAATGTCCAGGGTGGCATTGAGTGCCCATGAACGTATTCGCAATGTACGTTAGTGGGCAAATCACCGCAGCAACGTCTCACACAGTGCTTCGACAGCGTAGAATTCAGTCATGAGTTTGTCCATTTCTCCGTTCGAAATATCTTCCAAATTTACGTGTTTCACCTCTGCAAAGCGTTTGAATGTAGACAATGAGTATTCGATGATTTGATTTAAATGTGTACTTACTGAAAGCGTCTGAATCGTCCAAAATTTGTTTCAATTCTTCATCTCACTTTATCGGAGTTTCTCGTGATTCTTGGGTGCCGCCATTAGCGTAAGCAGCATTGGTATCGATCATGTTAATTCTCGGTATCGCGATATCGTTTTGATATCGTGTTGATATCGCGTGCTGCCAGTAAAAAAAAATTACACGTTAATTAGGGGTAATTAACCAATCGGATTGCAGAGATTCTGACACCCATTCTATAATACGGTATTATGCTAGTATTATACGGTATCGGCACGATTGCCTTGTTACTATCAGGTATGCTATGATATTATGAACCTATACAGGATGTCCTAACAAGCCTCTCCTCTGATCCAGGTTGTGATCATTGATTTCTTTTTTTTTCTAACCTCCTGAGAAATGTATTGTAATGACAGCTTAGCTGAGATGAAAGGGGGAGGGGGGGGGGCTGTCTGTCCTGAGTAAGGGTGTTGTAATAAGAGCTCACCTAAGATAGGGGGGTATTAGAACATTGAGCAGTGTTCCGGGGTTAGGGGGGTCTGCCAAGGCAGGAAGAGCCCCCGAAAAGCCGGCGAAAGCCCGCGAAAAAAAGGTTCAGAAATGTTGGCAGACCTGAGATAGGGGGTGCTTTCAAAGAGAGGGAACGGGCAGAGGCGTACCGTAAATAGAGGGTTCCCACAAGCAGCCATATGAGAGGAAAAACAATAAAAACTTCTGCATCGGACTACTATCATGACATCAGGGAACCTCTATTGTAATGACAGCTTACCTGAGATGACGGCGAGGGGGGGGGGGGGGGGGGGGATAAGGTTGTCTTTCCTGAGATAGGGTTGGAATGAGAGCTCAACTGAGATAGGGGGTGTACATTGAGTAGTGTTCCGGATTAATAGAGGGTCTGAGATAGGGGGTTGCTTTCAAAGGGAGGGAACGAGCATAGGCGTACCCTAAATAACACTGAGTGGGGAGGCCGTCTAAAAATGATAAGCAACGTCAAAGGCTATACCATTACAATTTGTATCATGTCATATTTATCTACATGAACACCATTGCGAGTTTTGATGTACCGTGCCGCAAGTAGGTGCGGCTATGTGAACACAGGGCAAAGCGCACAAGCGCCCGATTCGCTTCGCTGACACTTGTCAAAAGCGGGTTTCTTTGGCATTCAGAGGTTTAATTTGAATATGAATATTTTTTGAGGACACGTCAAACAAGAATGTGCAGAATATAAATAGTTTGCCTGTAATAAAAGTCATGTGCACAAAATTGCATGCCGGGATTGCAAACTTATCACGGCTAGGGCCCTATGGTCGCATACCTGTAATTATGTCAGGGACTATCCAGGGGCGTGTATGAAGATGACATCATCATTGAAAATATTCTTTGTTAGAAAATTAGTTGGGCATATTTTAGCAAAATTGTAGTTGGAATTATTTAAATACCCATCACGCAATGGGTATGTTCTAAACTTCTGTTTGTTAATACTAAATACGGCATGTTCTAGTCAGCTTTGTTGAATGAAATCAGGATGTAGATAAGTGGTAAATTACATGGTTAATTCTTAAGTTCCAGTTTGCAATGGGTATGGAGACTGGTCCTGACATGCTATGTATGGTTCTTGTGTTATATTTGAATTCGTCATCACTGTTGAGTGTAATATGCCACAAACTTGTATTAGATAGTATTGGTGTCAATTCCCGGATGTAGGGCAGATATACCACCTACCCCTCGTAATAAATATATAAAATATGTTAACAAGCAGGATGATGGGGGTTGCCTGTACAATCACCCCCCCCCCCACACACACACACACACACACACACATACACACACCTACTAATTCAAAGTTATAAGATTAAAAGAAGATTAGGATATCTTCAGATGTAGCAATTCTCAATACAAAAATACAAAGACAAAATTTATAGATCGCTTCCAAAACTAGTGAACCCTAAAATGTCTAGCAGTTTTTTTTTCTCAACACACGAGTATTTGTACCGTGAATGGAAATGTAAGAGAATTTTTGCAATAGCTAACTTCTACCAACACAGATAGAGATTAATTTTGATTGATTTTTTAAAACTGTGAATAATTTAGTGAGAGAAGATATTTTCTCAGCACCCAATATTCTTCTCAACCTCCAGAGGCTTTGAAGTTTACAATGGCTTATTAAGTGACATTTCCACCTTACCGGGTATTTGTAAGTAGTTTTTCTATTCACAAGGTATTCATTGGAGCAAATACAACATGTTATTCAGACAGCTGAACTCCATCGTAGTATGCTCTAAAATGTTATATCAATGCACCATATTTAATAAAGAGCTTTCAGTACGAGCAAAATCCCGATCAAACTCGACAAGTGTAGTGAGAAAAATCATATACATGTACCAATTTGGGATCCTTTCTTGGGAGACTTCGACCCTTCCTAACCACAAGCAATGCTAAATCTTTAGTGATTGTCCTAACTTTGCCATTCTTACACTATTGTGACCCCGTATGGTCTAACTATTCCTAATCTCGAAAGCTACCCTCGTAACACAACATAAAAAGAATGGCCAGAATGTATGTCACCCCATTCCTCCAACACACCTTTCCATAATCGAATGAAATGGACGCAAGCATGGACAGGAATCCCGGGGGGAGGGGGGGGGGGACACAAGATCAAATGTCCCCCCCCCCCCACACTATTTTAGGTCCTGTACAGGCGCGTACTTGGGGCGGAGACGGGAGGGGGGCGTTGGGGTTCCACCCCCCGCTATCAGAAGTTGACACCCCCCTAATTTTTTTCTGAATATATTTTTTGGAGCTATTATATCTATTTATATATTATTCTTTTTGAATGGAGGATTTAGTGGGGTTAACCCCCCCCCCCCCCCCCCATTGCTGTATCTTTTTTTTAAATTGTTTATTTATATATATTTTTTTCTTTTCCTTTTGTCTCCCCAGAGGGCGGTCTGCTAGACGGTCGTTACCCCCCCCCCCCCCCCACACACACACACACACACACTGAGAGCACATTTAGACACTGGGCGGGATAAAACAAAATTATGGAAAAGTCATCATCAGCACTCCCCCCCCCCCCCCCTCCCACCCCCACCCCCGAGTGGTGAGGCCACATCATTATATAACTACATTTTTCATGAAGTTAAGCAAGCAACATAACTACCGTACCCATAGTGCAACGAACTTTGGTGTCACTGTGCCTTAGTTAAAGCTCAGTCAGAAAAAAAAATCTCCCACGAAAGGTCAATACTATGGAAGGCTCTACCAAATAAAGTTTAATTTGCAAAGGCGAAACAGTTATTCACTGTCTTGTACCGGAGGAGGAATCAAATAGCCTATATTGATCTGACACATTACTTTACCTGTGTTCCTTTCATATTTCTATGATTTATGCCTATTCCACGTGAGTTTATTGACGATTGTGCCAATAAATTTCTAAGTTTCTGCTGCTACCGATGTGTCATGTATTTTGGGGGGTATTTATTATGTATTATTTTTTGTTGTAAAACAGGGCCCTTTAAAAAGAGTGTCACAATCACTGACAATGCTACCCTGGGTAAATCAAACTAAATAATAAAATGAATATAATAAATACATTAAATAGATTTTCTGATTTGAACATTTTCCGTTCAAGACGCCATAGACTTACAAGAGCAAAATGAACCTTGTTCTTTGGCGATCACATTATCATACGGTAAACCTTTTTGAGAGCGATCGGAGCGAGCGACCTGCCAAAAGAAATCAGTTAAATGGACCCAAAATCATATTTCTTGTTCATGTATTGTTGTCACATCGGACAATTTGTATGCGTGTTAGGCCCCAGTTTTGACGGCAGATAGAAGAGACAGCGTTCACGTTTAGAATAGAAAAATTGCGAACCAAAGATCAACTAGTTTAAAAAAGCAATCTTTCATTTGTGTTGTATTTCTGCGTTGAAATTGTCCCTTTTCATACATTTATCAAATTCACTGCAGAGAGCCTAAATACCGATATTTTGTTGTATGTTATGAATATGAAATATATGGGGGGATGGTCGTATAGCACCCCCTCCCGCACAGACACACAGACACACACACACACACACACACACACACACACACACACACACACACAAACACACATACACCCCCCTTCCCCATCCCCCCACCCCCTCCCCCCCCCCACCCCCCCCCACCCCCCCACCCCCGGGACCGGCACCCCTGTCATAGACAATTTGGGGCTCTCACTTGTTTTCTTCGCTCATACTATTAACACAATCATTGTTACAAAAGTTAATGCACTTCAGTTGAATATACATTTGTTTTTATCATAGTGAATATGGACTGCATTGAATGCCTACTAGTACACACAAATATCTTGCATCATAATTTGCAACAGCGTAACTGCTTAAGTTTAGTTTCCTGATGAGCTAGCGCATGTTTGCAATCTCGATCTTACAATAAAAACTACGTATTGACATATCCATGTATCAATGGACCAAAAACAAGTTTTAGAAACTTACCGGGCTCTAAAAGGACTTATCGTCACTTATCGTCTAGAGAATGATGACAACGTCAAAGCCTTTACCACTACAACTTGTATCATATCATATCTATCTACATGAACACCATTGCGGGTTTTGATGTACCGTGCCCCAAGAAGGTACAGCTATGTGTACTCGGAGAAAATGTGCACGAGCGCCCGATTTGCTTCGGTAAAACTTGTCAAAAGCAGGGTTTTGGGGCATTCAGAGTTTTGATTTGAATATGAATATTATTTTGAGGACATGTCAAACAAGAATGTGCTGGATATAAATAGATTGCC
>OZ022586.1:10095004-10315004 GCA_963669155.1 Arbacia lixula | reverse complement strand
TCCAGAGAGTGAACACTGAATCCACCGTTCTCCGTAGTGGGAACAAGTGTGGCATGGAACTTCTGATTAAATGTATACACACATCGAACAACATTTCTTTGTATCCTAAATATACGTTGTTACATTGAAAGAGGGAATTTATACCCAGTTGTATACTGTGAGGAAATGCGATATATGCGATTTACACCGTACAAACTTAAGCCTTTTGTATCATTATTGGTAACTTTGGTAAATTAGATTCTACCTCGGTTTCTTGCCTGCTTCACACCTATTATATGCTCGTACATCTATGTATACTGTATGATAATTATAGTATTTCGTTTTTTCCAGACTGTGACTGCACTCAACGCACAGTACCTTATGCCCCATTAATCTACTCAATATAGAAATAACATATCCTCCCATGCACATACACAAACACAAACACACACACACACAAAACAAAACACTCACATAAACACTTCACAAAAGCACGCACACGTAACATACCCAGACCAGATACTCTTTTAATAATACACATACATGTATCAGTGTTTCAATAGCATAAATATCGCACAGATTTGTGTAGGGGGAGGGGGGGGGGATGTTTCACCACCACACCATACTGACTCCACATTACTCATTTCTTCTAATATGAACCTTCACAGTGGATATAATCACTACCAAATATGACTTTATAATGAAACTGCATCCAACCAGTGCCTTCAGGATTCATAGTCAGATTTCATCTAGCATTCTTGTATATTTAATGGAAAAAGGTCGAATTTTAAAACAGTAATTTTATTTTATTTAACGTTGTCACGAATAAACCAATGTAGAAAATGCATTCATACAAACAAATCTCTCCACCTGAGATATAAACCCCCTCTCCCCGGGCCCTTTTCCTCCCAGTCTCAGAACCAATGCTATATCGTCTCACCTGTCCTACTAATCAAGTTTTTAAGATTGGGCAAATGAATGGATCATTCGGAAGATGTAGAGTATGTCCGGGCTACAGAAAGCCATCTCCCCACTCTTGAATTGCTGAAGATAATACCAATTTCGCGTTGGTTTTGTGATCTTGTGATTGGTGACGAGGTTTTTGATCCTCCGGAGCTCACTGGTGTAATGGTCAATGCTGACCAGACCTTCCTCATGGTTCACCCAGGCAATGATGATGGAGTCATCCTGACACACTGCAGGATGGGCATTCATGTTAGCCTGGGTGATGGTGTCTACCGTGGCACCCGATGAGCTGTCGATCGTGCGCACTTCGCTCCACGAACTCTTGACCACCAGCATCTTCCTTGACTTCATGGCAAATATCTGATTGGGTAGATACTCCTGGCACGATATTTCCCTCACCGGTTTCCCACCAGATGAGTCAAAGACGTGGATCTTCTTGGGCTTCCTATAGCTACAGTAAATCTTATCGTTAGAATCAACAGCAATATTACCCAATCCACCTACGTCATGATTAAGGGTCTCATAAGAACTGATATTGCCTGATGATGAGTGGAGTGTGATCTTGTTGGAGGTATCTAGCACAACGAGTCGACCGTCCGACACGAAGATAACACCAAGGACTTTTACTTCTGGCAGGTCACTCTCCTTTAGTTCTCCGTTAGCATTGAACTTGTGTATACCTCCATTCTTACATCCCACGGCCATGAGCCCGTCAGGCGCAGACGCCATCGCGTTCATACTGTTCTCTACCGGAAGGGGCGTCTCAGCCACTAGGAACTCACGAGCCAAGACTCCTACTTGCAGCTTGCCCAATCCCTCGTCACTGTAGAAACGCAGCTCTTCCCCTGCCTGCCCTATCGCCTTTGGCTGCGTCTCATCAGGGTCCGGACTGCTCACGAGTTCATTGAGATTAGCGCGTACAGTACGGTGAGCCGCCAGTGCGTTCAACTCTAGGGGAGACTGCGCGCTGTGCGTTATCATCCCGTCCATGGTATCAGCGCCAGCTATCTTGCTGCGACTATCAGCCTCCATGCGTTGCAACTTCTCGTCCAACTTATCTATTTGCTCATCGATGTCGCCTTCTACTTCTCCATGTTTCTCGTGCAATGTCTTGATAGCATTTTGCAAGGTTTTACGGGCGTCATCTTTAAGCTGTTTGCGCACGGTGCTGAGTTTCCGGCGTTGCTCGACCACGCAGTCGATGTATTTGTTGAGTTTTTCGTTCTTCGTTGCTCTTTTAGCAGAACTTTCACGAGCATCTTTTTTCAGTTCGTCCTCATGAGCTTTAGCCGGAACTACGTCATGTCCCACCTTGGAATGCTCATAAACTCCACATTTAAAGCACACATACTTGCAACAGTCAGTGCAGAAACTGTCTTCATCTTCGGTAGGATGAGTGTGGCATTTTCGTCGCCTCTTCGAGGATATCTTGCCAGCCGAGGGATCCGAGGCAGCGATTAGGGCGTGTCCGGAGAATCTAGCTAGCTTGGAGTGAGCGTCTTGACATGATTCGCAGAAGAAGTCGCCACAGTCCGCGCAGAACGAAGCAGCATCCGGTTTCTCGTCTGAGGCGCAAGCCGTGCAGGCTTGCCCTCGTTTGTGCATATCCTCAATTAGAGACTTTACAACTAGATTTCCTTTTATCTGACCTACGTCGCCTTTAGGTACTCGCGTTACCTGTCTGCAGACAGGACACTTGATCCCCATGTTGTCGCCACCTGACTGTGCCTCTTGGAGAGAGTCTAGGCAGCTCTTGCAGAATGTATGAGAACAGTCCAGTATCTTGGGATCCCGGAAGACATCCAGGCAAAGTGGGCAGTTCAGGTTCTCCCTCCAAGTCTGGTCCATTGCAGCAGCCATTCTAATTTTCTACAGAGAAGAGAGCAATAAACACACAATGAACTCATTTATAGAATTGTAATGAACATTGTATTAATCTTAGCTTCCTTAAGGCTCTTAACCAGTCTAATAACTAATATTTATTGTGGTTGCAGTGAAATAATTTGAACATATTTTTATAACGTATGTAATTAAACATAATTTTTTTTTAAATAAGGCCAGTAGGTGATACTGCCCTAATGATGGTTGGTATGCTTGCAAGATTCTCTCGAGTTATTGTGATTGCAGTCAGATAATTTGAACATATTTTCATATCGTATCAGCTGTGCCATTAAACTGAGCTTTAACTCGCTCACAAAATACTAATTACGGTAGAGCAGGATGCGCAAACAAGGCGATACAAATGAAACCATGATTATAATCATGTGCCCTCACTCATGATGACAAACCTTGATTATCGCAACTCTAAAAGTATGTGGGGTTTTTTCAAACTCGTCGTCCGCTTTTGTTGCCCGCAAACAGTATGAGAACGTTAGAACAGTGTGGTCAATACATGATCAAATAGCCCTCAATGGGGTACGGTATATGTATGCACGTTTGTGAGCATGTATTACATGTATATGAGTGTGTATCTGTCGTCTAATTTGCTTAATATTTGAGCGCCCCCCCCCCCCCCCCACCCACCCACTCCATCATGTCCATTATGGAAAAGCTGTCTAACCGTTTGTTCAGGACCACTTTGAGGTTATCAGATCAAGTTGTCCCCCACCCCTTTCACCTCTTTCCTTTACTTTACTTTACATTAATGTTGGTAATAGGATATAGCTCGCTAAGGGGGAGAGGGGCGAGCATCACTTCTACGTTCCAACTTGTAAAGAAGTTGAGGAGCAGAGCCATCTAAACACAACAAAAAAAGTAAGTCCCCCCTAAGCAAAATAGCATAACTTTTTATCGAAGAGGTTTTGAGCAACATAACCTGGCAGAATTGTACCTTCACTTTGACTAACTTCCGTGTGAAAATCACATCAATTCACTTAGTCATGCATGAGTGAGAACACAATAAAGGCAAAATTGTCACTTTTTAAAAGTCACAAGGGTGATTTGGGCATTCTGTCACATGAACTTTTAATGAGTTTCATTTCTGGTGCATAATTTATGTCTTCTTATTGTTTATCATCCATCTCTCGACACACTAACACCTATCCCGACACATAACCCATTGTTCTGGTTGAGTGAGCACAGTTTAAAAAAATATTCATCCCTCTTGAGTTTGAAACTTTTAAAAACCCTTTTTTGTGAAAAAATAAAACTCTGGATATTTTGACGAAGATGTAACATTACCTGTTAATATGAACATAAGACATCGTTTTCATGTCATAGTTGAGTGAATACACTTTAAAAATCGCACAAGAAATGCCAAAACGCATTGTTAAAACGGCATAAACAACTACTACCGTTGTGACTTTTGAAAAGTGACAATTTTGCCTTTAATGTGTGCTCACTCATGCATGACTGTGTGAATTGGTGTGATTTTCACACGGAAGTTAGTCAATAAGTACATGAAGTAAAGGTACAATCCTGCTAAATTATGTTGCTCAAAACCTCTGCAGTAAAAAGTTATTTTGCTTAGGGGGGACTTAATTTTTGTTGTGTTTATTTGGCCAACTCGGTTCCATTCGGTTACAACATGGCGTATATTATTTTGCTATTTGCTTTCCCAACAAAGCATCACGAGCTCTGTTGTTTCCTCTTGAAACCGAGTTGGCCAAACTCTCTCTCTATATACGGCTCTGGTGAGTAGTTTCTTATTGCGCCCTCATTGTTGGATTGAGGAGAGTGGAACCTGGGAGTGGGGTGGTGGGGGAACGTAATTAAAAGATTTTGCCAGAACAGCCAAAATACTTCCGAAATGTGCACCCTCTTGCCCTCTTGAGAGGATAAAAATGCTCCTCCAAAAACAGAGTGTTTCTCTTCAAATATGAAATGTAACCCCCCCCCCCCCCTCTAAATGGCAAACTAACATTAAAATGTGATAAAGTTGCACGATGACAAACGTCAAGAATACCATTGTTACCTAACAATATCATATTTGCCCATTATTTTATTTTGAAGGGAAGACAGCAACATTTAAAGAACATGACTAATTCATCAGCCAACAAACACACCAGCCTCTTAAAGGATGTTGACATTGATGCAATGCTCAATATAGAAAAAAAAACTGACCACTTCATGGGGTCATCTTTGGTCGTAGAAGAGTATTCAAGATATATCGTACATTATCGTTCCTTACATCATGAACATCACAACTTGTTTTACTTAGTTTTCTGATCAGCTAGTTTATTTTTGATTTCCTTATTTATTGACAAATAATAAGCATTACCAGCAATCCGCGCTTTTAGAATTATGAAAGAGTATCGTTTAAAAAAGATAAGCAACGTCAAAGGCTATACCATTACAATTTGAACTATGTCATATCTATCTACGTGGACACCATTGCGTGTTATGATGTACCGTTCCGCAAGTAGGTACGGCTATGTGTAGACAGAGCAAATCTGCACAAGCTCCCAATTCGCTTCGGTGAATAAAACTAAATAATAAAATAAACAATAAATACATTTTCTGAATTGAACATTTTCCAGTTCAAGACGCCATAGATTCACAAGAGCGAAATGAACCTTATTTTTTGTGGTGAACACATTTATCATACAGTAAACCTTTTTGTGAGCGATCGGAGCGAGCGACCTGCCAAAAGAAATCAGTTAAATGGACCCAAAATCATATTTCTTGTTATATTTTGTTGAATGCGAATAATAAGAGAAAAGACTTTCTCAGCACACAATATTCTTCTCAACTTGATTGGCGCAAGTCCATGAGCAAATAGCGCTCAATGAGGTACGGTACATGTATGCGTGTGTGTGAGTATGTATCACATGTATATGAGTGTGTATCTGTCGTCTCATTGATTGCTTTAAATCTAAGCGCCAGCCCAACCCCCCCCCCCCCCCCCCCTCCCTCCTTATACTCCGGGGTCGGAGGGATCTCATGCGTATTTTTTTGCGGGACAAGTCCGGCCCGCGAATTGTAACACACACTCGAATCCTGTATTAACAGGTGATTACTAGGTCTCAGTCAAACTTCATTCAGGCGAGACGAAAATACACCGTGATGTTAACGAAACACGAGAGGGTTAACGAGGGGTGTTTCATTTATCAAACAGTGTGCACATTCCCAAACCTTCTAGTTATGTTGTTTGAATCAATCGCCAAACTTCAGAGGATTTAATCGTATAGGCACACGGTAATACGCACCTTGAGGTACACAAATTACAATCAAAAGATCAATATATGATATAGTATATACATGTGAAAAGACATCATTTACATTGTCAACTCATTCAACATCTGATATGATTATGAGTATGAGTTGTATGGTGATATAATACGTATAAAACCTAGGCTACGTCGTACACTGCGCTAACTCGTGCTATCGGGGCTAGATTGAAGAGTGGAAATATCAGCTCACGGTTGTTTTTTCGCAAATTCTGGGTCATTTTCTTTCGTTAAAATTTTGATTTGGGTCTTTAACTACCTAAAGATATACATGTTAATATGTTAAAAAACTAAAATACATATTTCCTACTTCCCATTTTTTTTTCAGGCAATGCCCTGGTAAGAGTCTGTTGACACTTACGTATAAAAGACGATGAGGATCACATGTGTAATCAACACCACCTCACAAGGGTGATAGTCACTGATAAAACTTTTAACGTGTCATTTGGATAGCGGGTCGGGATACCCCACCTTCTACCTCCATTGAAAGAAATGCATAGGATCATGTGGCTGAAAGTGGTGGGGTATTTTTTTAACGCAGCAATTTCGTAATGTGTTTTAATGTTTCTGTGCTTTTATCAAGCGCGAGCGGGGCATGTAGACGGACAAAAACAGACATTATGTTGTTGTAAAAGTTGTTAAGAAAGTATAAACACTCACATGAAACAAAATGGTTACTTGGTGAATGGTTATTAAAAAAATGCAAGTAACGAGACTACAATTCAATGGTTATTCATGTACAGGGTCTACACTTCATGGGATTAACCTTTATTGCTGCTAATATAGTAGACTATGCAATTACATACGAAATCAAGGTAAAATAGAAATCAGTGAAAAAAAAAGAAAACAAGGAAGAAGTTCGATGAGGGGGAGGAGTAGAACGATTATTTACAGTAAGCAGCAGAAAAAGACAAAATACCAACCCCCCTCCCCCCCCCCCCCAAAAAAAAAAAAAGAAAAAAAAAATAAATCCTGCAAATCATGTGCCACTAGATGGCGCAACAAGATATTAATCCGAAAATAAAAAATAAAATAACTTCGCTTTGAATGACGTCAGGGTATTTCCCCGACTCCAAATAATTCCAGTTGTCTACGGAGATAAAATGAAACTGAAATCATGACACACACACGTTCATTAGATATCTCTAATAAACTACAGCATGACTCGAGATACTAAAGTTATTACAAGGTGAGCACATCGTGGAAATGGTGGAAGGAAATGGTGAAAGAAAACAGCGAGTGAGTCTACAAAATGCTAATAGCAAGCAAATACATATTGCGTGACGTAGATCTACTCTAGTCTAGCTCATCGTGTATTGTTACCTGAAATTGAAAACTGCTTAGACTCTCCTTGCTAAATGTTGCCTCTGTGTGTTTCGAATGGCAAGTCCATATAAGCACTGAATATTATTTGTATCCAATACAATAATAATTCGAGATGATTACCAGAGAAGACATCGGGAAAAGACGCATCGGATAAGCACAATTGATAATGAGAGACAGTGCGTGATCGATACTCGGTAGTGAGCGTGCTCTTCATGTGAACAACGTGCGCTCTTGGACTTCACCATGACATACTGTAGTACAGTCATGCATGCATGTAGTATTGGCATCTCAGATAAGTAAACATGTAACGCGCCAACGCGGGAACGCCCCAAAACAGTAGCCTTCTGTCAAGGTGTCAGTGTGTTATATTATGATGTTAAAATACAAAATGCTGTATTTTTCGTCGCAGTGCTACTCTTACCACCTCTGATGTTAATATTACTATTACTGATATTGCCACTTCTATTACCACAACTTATATTACTCCTACTGCTACTAGTACTCCTCCCAAGGGCGCCGCAAGCGCTTATTTTTCTGGGGGGGGGGGGGGGGGAGAGGAGCAAAAGGAGTTCTAGTCCACCACCACCACACACCCCCTCTCCCTCATGGGCCCCCCTAACAGTTCAAACAGAATATCAAATTATTCTCAATCATTCTCAAATAATTGTTAATTATTAGAAGACCCAAAGAATGAAACAATGAAAGCACGTTTCTCGTCTAAACTTTTTCAAAACTATGAAAACGAAAAGGAGCACTTACATAAATACATTTAATGTATAGATGGTCGCCTCGCGTCCTTCGACGAGTTTGCCCCGTGTCACCTTGACACATACCTTTAGTAAAACCTCTCATTTTCCTTTTCTCCAAAGTTTACTAGATATATCACTCAATCTTTTATTGTTCGAACAGTGTGGTCACTTGTAAGCTTTTACTGAATACAAACCCTGTATACATTCTAAAGCGCTCACTCACTCTGCTTGTACTTACACAAATTAATTGTTTTCATAAGTTATTGTCCTTCGCAGTGAATTTGTTACTATGTTTTTTTTTCCAAAAAAAAATGTTTTTAAATGCTCCATAAACGCAACTTTTATACTCCATTTTTGCAAAAAGTCCCTACCGTTGGGACACACCCTGCCCCCGGTTGGTTGCTTCGTTCCCTCACCGAGGATCTCACACTGTCACATAAATGTGCCCCTGTCAAGATTGTGATGCCCCCTAAAAAAACACCAAACAACAACACTAATAGTGTTCCAGCACCCCTGACTCCTATACTACTACGACTACTTCTTCTGTTACTATTCCTAACAATACACTACTACTTCTAGTACTACTAATCCAAATACTACTACTACTACTAACTACTACTACTCCTTTAGTTCTTCCTCATTATAGAGCAATTGTTGATACAACAATCAAAATGAAACACCACAAATAAATATAAAACCTCGGAATATTCGTTTTTATGTCACCTTTTAAGATCACAGGTATCTCACGATCATTTGTCAATTTCTGAATCAAAGCATTAAATCAGCTGTGGCGGGGTAAAGGGTTTATATGTTAAAGATTACTGCATTGAAGGCAAAATCTACAAAAAAGCTTAACAAAAATTTCATATTGCTGATGATCATTTCAGCATTCCGTAGATCAAAAGCAAGCCTAAGTATGCCAACATTTTAGCACTTTTTAATGTAACAAACTCAGTGTTCGCATATTTTCCTTTTTAAAGATTATCAACTGTCCGTTTGATTGAGATGTTTTATGTGTTGTGATATGCAATATTTGCATTAATCAACACCTTTTTATAATATTCAGACAGTAAATCGAAGAATATCATGTTTGCCTAGACGAGCATAAACATGGTATCATTAAACACGTGTAGGACCAAATGGAAAGCATGTAAAAAATTATTTAACAGAACAAAATGGGAAATTGATATCACAACAATCGTGACTGAAACAGTTCGTTTTGCATCAAGCCATAGAATAATCAATGTTTCAAACAATGCTACATATTTGAATTGTCAATATATGAACCTGATATTCAATTATTAATTGCAGAGTTTCGTGAGAAAGTCTATTAATTTGTCTAAAAATTCCGATCCGGTTTCAATACAAGAGATGTCACTGATATCTGGCATAGCATTCTCTTCGAGTTTAGAATCATTCATACTAGCGTGAGTTCTAAATGAGAATCTCATGCAGAAACAGATCCCTGGTCATTATCACGTCACAAATAAACCAGTGTTCGCCCTGAACATGTTAAGCGTTGAAGAAATAAAATGAAATAAAACGTCTGGTACCAAGCCTAGTTTCACCCACTAGTTTCAACTGTACTACACTGTACTGCAATGGTGGCTAGACTGTCACTATGCAGAATTAAATTGAGTGGGAAAACCCGAATGGATTGCGAAATGTGAAGAGGTAGCGGGGAAAACCCATTGTGATCACTCGGAGTAAAAAAAAAAAAAAAAGAATGGATGTGACTGTGACATATGATATTATCATGTCTGGCTTACACAGACATTGCGGTGAATATAAAATCATGTCAGACAAAGTAAAGAGATCCTAAATATTAAGATCTTACTTACTTAACCTACGTAAATGGGTTCACCTCTGAGTTTTTGAAAAATATATCTTCCTTCAGATTAGATATTTTGGTCATATCCTATTCATATTTGATAATGATTGATTAGATTCTCAATAAATATGCAATCCGTCATCTTTCAATCTTGTGAGCATTGTTGTATGTTATATGTTTTCTGATGTGTTTTCAGGTGTGTGTGTGTGTGTGTGTGTGTGTGTGTGTGTGTGTGTCTGTCTGTCTGTTTGTGTGTTGTGGATGTGAGAGAAAAAATGAAAACACAGAAAAAATACAGAGAGAACGTGAGGAGAAAGAGGGAAAGAGGAAGAAGGGAAGAGGGGAGGGCGAGAGAGAGTGAAAGAGAGAGAGAGAGAGAGAGAGAGAGAGAGAGTGAAAGAGATAGCTGTAGAGAAGGGTGGGCAAAGGTGTTTTTTCTGTCTGTCTGTCTGTCTGTCTGTCTCACCCACCGAGTTTCTCTCTCATTCTCGTTATCTCTTTGTCCATTTCTCCGACCCATATCTACACGATGTATGTTACTATATTGTGCACTTTACGTAGGCATAGTTGCATTTGTTCACCTTCCCAGTACCAAGGTATGAAAACCACAGTAACATTGGTTTGCTACTTGTACACGTGCCTATGGGACTTACAGGGTTTTATATCATTTGTTGTCTACCCTCAACATGTACCATGCTTTTACGTTTTATCCTAGTTTTACGTCATAATATTTGATCATAATGATAACATAATGATATCTATTTACTTGGTATATGCTATATGTATTTGACAGAGACAATAATGTAAAGGAAATGCAACGATAAAGACCAACTATGATCATATATTAACATCATAAAGACTCATGATAATACCACAGTAACCGATATAAAATGAGATCCCCATTCATCAACACACACTCGAATCCTCCATTTACAATTACTGTTCTTTATACCAGTATTACATAACACAATTCAAATCAGATTTTTTTTTTTATAGAGCAAGTTAAAACGAACTTTCAGGAAAATGACGCACATGGCCTCATATCATATACACTTTTGACCTATTGATAACCTTTGACCTCATCATCCTCATCAACACACATGTGGTATTATCCAAGGCTCATTTGTACTTAGTATGAACACAACTGATGCAGACAAAAATAAATGAGGGCAAGTTATTAAAACTTCAACATTTTTTAAGAGACCAAGAGACTAGCATAATTTGACCTTTTGACCCCTAGATGATCTTTGACCTCATCATCCTAATATCACGCTGTGGTATCACCCAAGGTTCATTTGTACCAAGTATGAACACAACTGATGTAGAAATAAAGAAATTAGAGCAAGTTAACCCAAAACGTTAACATTTTTGTAACAGACTTACAGGTGATTACTAGGTCTCAGTCAAACTTCATTCAGGCGAGACGAAAATACACCGTGATGTTAACGAAACACGAGAGGGTTAACAAGGGGTGTTTCATTCATCAAACAGTGTGCACATTCCCCAAACCTTCTAGTTATGTTGTTTGAATCAATCGCCAAACTTCAGAGGATTTAATCGTATAGGCACACGGTAATACGCACCTTGAGGTACACGAATCACAATCAAAATATCAATGTATAATATAGTACATACATGTGAAAAGACGTCATTTACATTGTTAACTCTGTCAACATATGATATGATTATGAATATGAGTTGTTTGGTGATATAATGCGTTTAAAACCTAGGCTACGTCGTACACTGCGCTAACTCGTGCTATCGGGGCTAGATTGAAGAGCGGAAATATCAGGTCACGGTTGTTTTTTTTCGCAAATTCTGGGTCATTTTCTTTCGTCAAAAGTTTAATTTGGGTCTTTAACTACCTAAAGATTTACATGTTAATATGTTAAAAAACTAAAATACATATTTCCTACTTCCCATTTTTTTTTCAGGCAATGCCCTGGTAAGAGTCTGTTGTCACTTACGTATAAAAGACGATGAGGATCACATGTGTAATCAACACCACCTCACAAGGGTGATAGTAAGCAAATCATCAACGTCGGTGAAGGTAATGGGACGAAATATCACTTCCGAGGCGATCTGGATGTAGCTATCTTTCCGAAGCTTTTAGCTGAGGAAAGATAGCGTATACATTCAGATCGCCGAGGAAGTGATAGTTCGTCTCATTGCCTGAAAACAAGAGTTGATTATTTGCTTTATATTCCACATCTGATACCAACAATCTATAAAATAAATGACAATTTAACGTACAAAAGCATTCGTGTCAGTGCGCCTACATATTCACGCGACGCTCCGAAACCCGGAAGCAAATTGACTTTGTGCACGTAATTGCTATATAGACTCTACAAATTCCAACGAACACAATGACATGTTGATGCTAATTTGTAAGATTTTGACGGAAAAGCAAGAAGTAATCAAAATTCTCTTACCTGTGCGGTATCGGTGAGAACATAGATCCTCCGAGAATACTCTTCATAATTGTAATTGATTACAGGCAAGTGAAATTCTAGGTCAATTTTGGTACGAGGTGGTAGAGAATTGCACACTTGCTTTGGTGAAATACTGTGTGGGGGAAATGGAAGGCTTGCACTGCTTTGTACGTACGCGCGCGGCGCAGCGCGCTATAACCAAATATTTTAATTTCCGCGCGCGCACCGCGGTGTCGTCTGCGCCGATAGTCCGAGCTACGCACTTTTATTTCGCGCGTACTCAAAATATTGATCACGCGTTAGGACTGTGAGGAGTGAAGAGATCAGCGAAATCAAAAAGTACTATCACCTAGAGTGTAACGAACTTTCCTTCTCAAAAAAGTACTATCACCTACAGTGTAACGAACTTTTCTGCTCAGGTGATCAGATGGGAAAAACTACGCTTCATCACGTGATCAACTATTGACCAATCATATAGCAACATTCTTAGTATGTGGAATATAATCACTGATAAAACTTTTAACGTGTCATTTGGATAACGAGTCGGGATACCCCACCTTCTACCTCCACTGAAAGAAATGCAGATTGCATAGGATCATGTGGCTGAAAGTGGTGGGGTATTTTTTTTTAACGCAGCAATTTCGTAATGTGCTTTACTGTTCCTGTGTTTTTATCAAGCGCGAGCGGGGCATCTAGACGGACAAAAACAGACAAAATTATATGTTGTTGGAAAAAGTTCTTAAGAAAGTACAAACACCCACATGAAACAAAATGGTCACTTGTTGAATGGTTATTCAAAAAGATACAAGTAACGAGACTACAATTCAATGGTTATTCATGTACAGGGTCTACACTTCATGGGATTAACTTTTATTGCTGCTAATATAGTAGACTATGCAATTACATAGGAAATCAAGGTAAAATAGAAATCAGTGAAAAAAAAAGAAAACAAGGAAGAAGTTCGATGAGGAGGAGGAGTAGAAAGATTATTTACAGTATGCAGCAGAAAAAGACAAAATACCAACCCCCCTCCCCCCCCCCCCCCCCCAAAAAAAAAAAAAAAAAAAAATCCTGCAAATCATGTGCCACTAGATGGCGCTACAAGACAATAATCCGAAAATAAATTATTAAGAAGAGCCATGACGGAGGCTACACCGCGCTTTGAATGACGTCAGGGTATTTCCCCGATTCCAAATAATTCCAGTTGTCTACGGAGATAAAATGAAACTGAAATCATGACACACACACGTTCATTGGATATCACTAATAAACTACAGCATGACTCGAGATACTAAAGTAATTACAAGGTGAGCACATCGTGGAAATGGTGGAAGGAAAGAAAACAGTGAGTAAGTCTACAAAATACTAATAGCAAGCAAATACATATTGCGTGACGTAGATCTACTCTAGTCTAGACTAGTCATCGTGAATTGTTACCTGAAATTGAAAACTGCTTAGACTCTCCTTGCTAAATGTTGCCTCTCTGTGTTTCGAATGGCAAGTCCATATAAGCACTGAATATCATTTGGATCCAACACAATAGTAATTCCAGATGATTACCAGAGAAGACATCGGGAAAGGACGCACCGGATACATACATGACATATAAGCACAATTGATAATGAGAGACAGTGCGTGATCGATACTCGGTAGTGAGCGTGCTCTTGAATGTGAACAACGGGCGCTCTTGGACTTCACCATGACATACTCTACAGTCATGCATGCAGTATTGGCAGCTCAGATAAGTAAACGTGTCACGCGCCAACGCGGGAACGCCCCAAAACAGTAGCATTCTGTTAAGGTGTCAGTGTGTTATATTATGATGTTAAAATACAAAATGCTGTATTTTTCGTCGCAGTGCTACTCTTATTTTTCTGGGGGGGGGGGGGGAGCAAAAGGAGTTCTTGTCCACCACACCACCACCACCACCACGACCCCCCCCCCCTCTTCCTTATGGGCCCCCCCCCCCTAACAGTTCAAACAGAATATTCAATTATTTTCAATCATTCTCAAATAATTGTTAATTATTAGAAGACCCAATGAAAGCACGTTTCTCGTCTAAACTTTTTTCAAAACTATGAAAACGAAAAGGAGCACTTACATAAATACATTTAGTGTATAGGTGGTCGCCTCGCGTCCTTCGACGAGTTTGCCCCGTGCCCCCTTGAAACATACCTTTAGTTAAACCCGTCATTTTCCTTTTCTCCAAAGTTTACTAGCAATATCAGCCAATCTTTTATTGCTCGAACAGTGTGGTCACTTGTAAGCTCTTAATGAATACAAACCCTGTATACATTCTAAAGCGCTCACTCACTCTACTCGTACTTACTCAAATTAATTGTTTTCATAAGTTATTGTCCTTCGCAGTGAATTTGTTACTATGTTTGTTTTCCAAAAATGTTTTTAAATGCTCCATAAACGCAACTTTTATACTCCATCTTTACAAAAAGTCCCTACCGTTGGAAGGGGGGGGGGGTATCCCCCTCCCACACCCTGCCCCCTGTTGGTTGCTTCGTTCCCTCGCCGAGGATCTCACACTGTCACATAAATGTGCCCCTGTCAAGATTGTGATGCTCCCTTAAAAACACTAAACAACAACACTAATAGTGTTCCAGCACCCCTGACTCCTACTATATACTACTACGACTACCTCTTCTGTTACTACTCCTAACAATACACTACTACTTCTAGTACTACTACTACTACTACTACTACTACTAACTACTACTACTCCTATAATTCTTCCTCATTATAGAGCAATTGTTTATACAAAAATCTCGGAACATTCGTTTTCTTTGTCACCTTTCAAATGCCGCGTTTAATGTTAATTAAAAATGTTAGCAATGTTTTGCTGAATTTCGTAAAAACGCAACACCAAGGTGAACGTGTTTATGGAGAAAAAAGTAACTTGAAAAATCTAAGCACCCACATTACCTCCACCATATAAGAATTGAAGCTTCTTATTCTATGTTTTTGAGTTGCAAACTGTCAACATTAAGCTGGAAAACCTGAAATATTTGCTTGTTATTTCGTTGTTAGAAGTCTTGCCCCGACGGTTTGTTACACCCACAAATGTAATAATCGCCCACAAATGTAATAACGCCCACAAATGTAATAACACTTTACCCACAAATGTAATAACGCCCACAAATGTAATAACACTTTACCCACAAATGTAATAATTTCACCCACAAATGTAATAATGCACTTTACCCACAAATGTAATAATTTTGAACCACCCACAAATGTAATAATCACTTTACCCACAAATGTAATAATTTTTAGGAGATATTTTGTCGAATTTCTTCAAAACTGAAACCCTGTGCTGATGCATCGGTTTAGCGCGCAGTCTTTATTCCAGACCCAATTATAGGCCCGATCACCTTCTCTCTGTGGAATAACGTGAGAATGGAGCCTAGTCTTTCCTCTAGACCCGAAAATTTCAAAAATAAGAACGTAGTCTTTTTTCCAGACCCAATTATTTCATTTTTGGAATCTCCAAAACCAAGGCCCGATCGTCTTATTTTTGTGGCATAACATGAGAATCGAGCCTAGTCTCTCCTCCAGACACGATAATTAAAAAAAAAAAGAGCGTAGTCTTTTTCCAGACCCAAGTTTTTTCATTTTTTGAATCTTCAAAACCAAGGCCCGATCATTTCTTTCCTGAGGGATAACCTGAGAATCGAGTCTAGTCTTTCCTCTAAACCCGATTATTTAAAAAAAAATGAGAGCCTAGGCTTTTCTCCAGACCCGTTTCATTCATTTTTTTAAATCTTCAAAACCAAGGCCCCATCATCTCACTCCTGTAGAATAACATTAAAATTGAGTCTAGTCTTTCCTCCAGACCTGGTTATTTCAAAAGTAAGAGCGTAGTCTTTTCTCCAGACCCAATTATTTCATTTTTTTCAATTCTTCAAAATCAAGACCCCGTCATCTTATTCTTATGAAAAAACATGGGAATCAAGCCTAGTCCTTCCTCCAGACCCGATTATTTCAAAATTAAGAGCGTAGTCTTTTCTCCAGACGCAATTATTTTATTTTTTCAAATGTTCAAAACCAAGGCCCCATTATATTTTTCTTGTGAAATAACATGGTAATTGAGCCTAGTCTTTCCTCCAGATCCGAGTAGTTCAAAAATAAGAGCATAGTTTTTTCTGCAGACCCATTTAATTAATTTTCTAAATCTTCAAAACTAAGGCCCCATCATCTTATTCCTGTGGAATAAGATAAGAATCGTTTCTAGTCTTTCCTCCAGACCCAGTTAGTTTAAAAGTTAGAGCGTAGTCTTTTCTGCAGACCCAATTAATTAACTTTCTAAATCTTCAAAACCAAGGCCCCATCATCTTATTCCTGTGGAAAAATATGAGAATTGATGATAGTCTTTTCTCCAGACCCGGTTATTTTAAAAGTAAGAGCGTAGTCTTTTCTGCAGACCCAATTAATTAACTTTCTAAATCTT
This sequence comes from Arbacia lixula, assembly GCA_963669155.1. NCBI lineage: Eukaryota > Metazoa > Echinodermata > Echinoidea > Arbacioida > Arbaciidae > Arbacia > Arbacia lixula. The sequence continues at coordinate 10,298,094 of OZ022586.1, read as the reverse complement.
CAAAACCAACACCCCTTCATCTTATTCCTGTGGAATAACATGAGAGTTTCTAGTCTTTCCTCCAGACCCGGTTATTTTAAAAGTTCGAGCGTAGTCTTTTATCCAGACCCATTTAGTTAATTTTTGAACTTACAAACTCAGACCACATCATCAGATTCTCATGGAATAACATGTATGCATGTGTGCGTATGTATGCATATATGCACGTTTCTTTTTTGTTAGCTGGGCTATTATCTCATTCCTGATTTTTCTTTTTTCTTTTCAATTAAGTACTTTGAACATCTACATAAGGTGGATTTAGTGCATTCTAAGTACTCATCAGTGCCATCATCATTTCTTGGCGATGCATGACATCGCTTAACATTGTTACATATGTGGAACAACGTGTCGCAAATAAATGATTGTTCGGTGGTCACACGAACTGACGAATCAGTCCAAATGGTCATATAACAGAGACAGGAGGAACCGATGTGATAGATCGTTGATCATGGACGGATTTTTTTTTTTAATCATGGAAATATTCTATCGCCCACAAATATCCTGGATTTCAATGGTCGTCGAAAAAAAGAAGAACGAATTAGTGACCATAAAACATTATTACAATTTTCGGTGAAATTATTACATCTGTGGGTAAAGTGTTATTACATTTGTGGGAGTTATTACATTTGTGGGTGTACGAGACACCCACAAATGTAATAACTCCCACAAATGTAATAACACGTACTTTACCCACAAATGCAATAGTTTCAACCACAAACGTAGTAACGCCCTTTACCAACAAAGGTAATGATTTTGAATCGCCCAAATTTTATCCTATTACTTTGTTTCTATACGACCATTGAATTAGACCATTAGAATATAGGCATAGATGATTGAAAGAATAGTCGACAGTCAACGTACCATCGAATCGGTTCCACCTCTGTGCGTTATATACAAGTATATATATGTACTATTTTGACTGATTCGTCAATTTGTGTGACCGCTGACCACTGAGACGTGTTGTATCCACATATGTAACAATGTAAAGCGATGTCATGCATCGCCAAGAAAAGATGACGATAATGATGAGTATCTATAATGAGCTATATACACATTATGTACATGCTTAAAGTGCTTGACTTTTTGAGTTGTATTTTTTTTATTAAAAAAACGGAATTAGTTGATAGGATCTTAGTTTTGAAGATTTGTTTTTAAATTTTAATTACGAGGAAAGACTACGCTGTAAACATTTGATTTATCACAGTCAGGGTCTTAGTTTGGAAGATGTTGACATTATTCCACAGGAATAAGATGATGATGGTCTTATTTTTTAAGGTTTCAAAAATGAATTAAAATGGGTCTGGAGAAAAGACTACGCACTTATTTGTGAAATAACAGGGTTTGAAGGGAAGACTACTAGGCTCGATCCTCATGTTATTCCATGAGAATCTGATGATGTGGTCTGAGTTTGTAAGGTTCAAAAATTAACTAAATGGGTCTGGATAAAAGACTACGCTCTAACTTTTAAGATAACTGGGTCTGGAGGAAAGACTAGAAACTCTCATGTTATTCCACAGGAATAAGATGAAGGGGTGTTGGTTTTGAAGATTTAGAAAATTAATCAAATGGGTCTGCAGAAAAGACTATGCTCTTACTTTTGAAATAACCGGGTCTGGAGGAAAGACTAGGCTTGATTCTCATGTTATTCCACAAGAATAAGATGATAGGGAATTGGTTTTGCAGATTTAAAAAAACCGAAATAATTTGGTCTGGAAAAAGACTACGCTCTTATTTTTGAACTACTCGGGTCTGGCTGAAAGACTAGGCTCGATTACCATGTTATTTCACAAGAAAAATGTAATGGGGCCTTGGTTTTGAACATTTGAAAAAATGAAATAATTGCGTCTGGAGAAAAGACTACGCTCCTAATTTTGAAATAATCGGGTCTGGAGGAAGGACTAGGCTTGATTCTCATGTTATTTCATAAGAATAAGATGACGGGGTCTTGATTTTGAAGAATTGAAAAAATGAAATAATTGGGTCTGGAGAAAAGACTACACTCTTACTTTTGAAATAACCAGGTCTGGAGGAAAGACTAGACTCAATTTTCATGTTATTCTACAGGTGTGAGATAATGGGGCCTTGGTTTTGAAGATTTAAAAAAAATGAATGAAACGGGTCTGGAGAAAAGCCTAGGCTTTCATTTTTTTAAATAATCGGGTTTAGAGGAAAGACTAGACTCGATTCTCAGGTTATCCCTCAGGAATAAGATGACCGGGCCTTGGTTTTGAAGATTCAAAAAATGAAAAAATTTGTTCTGGAAAAAGACTAGGCTCTTTTTTTTAATTATCGGGTCTGGAGGAGAGACTAGGCTCGATTCTCATGTTATTCCACAAAAATAAGACGATCGGGCCTTGGTTTTGAAGATTCCAGAAATGAAATAATTGGGTCTGGAAAAAAGACTACGTTCTTATTTTTGAAATTTTCGGGTCTGGAGGAAAGACTAGGCTCAATTCTCACGTTATTCTACAGAGAGAAGGTGATCGGGTCAATAATTGGGTCTGGAATAAAGACTGCGCGCTATACCGATGCATCAGTACAGGGTTTCAGTTTTGAAGAAATTCGACAAAATATCCCCTAAAAATTATTACATTTGTGGGTAAAGTGATTATTACATTTGTGGGTGGTTCAAAATTATTACATTTGTGGGTAAAGTGCATTATTACATTTGTGGGTGAAATTATTACATTTGTGGGTAAAGTGTTATTGCATTTGTGGGCGTTATTACATTTGTGGGTAAAGTGTTATTACATTTGTGGGCGTTATTACATTTGTGGGCGTTATTACATTTGTGGGTGTAACACGGTTTACTCTTTCAACTAAACTTTTTCTTGTTGTCCTCTTGACAAAGGAGCATGTCTTTTGCTCTGATCTTTTTGTTTTCGGAAGGCATATCTTATTTGCGGTGTTTTTTTTTCTTCAAAATTGCTTTTTTATTCAAAGACAGGGTGGCCCTTTGACAAAAGAATTGAAATTCGACATACATTAAAAGTATACACTTAAGATCACAGGTATCTCACGATCATTTGTCAATTTCTCAATCAAAGCATTAAATCAGCTGTGGCGGGGTAAAGGGTTTGTATGTTAAGATTACTTCATTGAAGACAAAATCTACAAAAAAGCTTAACAAAAATTTCATATTGCTGATGATCATTTCAGCATTCCGTAGATCAAAAGCTAGCCTAAGTATGTCAACATTTTAGCACTTTTTAATGTTACAAACTCAGTGTTCGCATATTTTCCTTTTTAAAGATTATCAACTCTGCATTTTATTGAGATATTTTATGTGTTGTGACATGCAATACGTGTATTTGCATTAATTAACACCTTTTTATAATATTCAGACAGTAAATTTAACACGAGACATACTTGTGGACAAGTATGAGGTGGTCTGCATTGGCAAATCTATGAACAGACAGGGGCTGGTAAATGCACGGTGACACTATGGACCTTCAATCTATTCATAAGCAATCAGAGACACGGCTCAAGAAAGCTCATAGCGCACCTACAGTATATACTAACATTCAGAGACTTGCCTAAATGGTTACATAGTAGATTGAAATGTGGTCGATTACCTAAGGAATTCCCATTTTACTCTGTGAGTTTGGAAAATGACCTGAGGTCATTTACTAAAACCAATAATCTGCTCATGTGAAGTTGCAATTACGAAATGGCTCCCCCGACAGTAGCAGACGACACGGCTCCATCTACCAGCATACCGACAGATGGCGCTCTTCCTCAATCACGACCGACATAACACTTACATACGTCCGATTTTTACATTAATGTCTATAATCAAATTTACACCACGTAGATGGAATCCTATTAAAAAAAATTAAGGCTAGTTTTACATAGAGCAATGTCTTAGCTATCACATACTGAAATTTGGAAGAAAATTGATCACGGATTACTGAGATACGCAAAAACGAGTAAAAAAGTTCATGACGTCATACATGAAAATTCATTTTTTAAATTCATATGGCAATATGATGACATCACGATGTATTTTACGACCAAATGATACATGAAATAGCATCCATTCTGAGGAGCTATTGGCCGATTGCAGTCATGTTTTTTTGCCATATTTGCACACAAAAACGTATTGACGCACGCGCGGACTTTGAACTTTGACGCACCCGCACGACCTTATTATTGCATGGAAATGGCTCAAAATAACAGGATGTGTTGTTTGTAGTGTCAGGAACATGAATCCAGTGAGAAAAACGGTGTTCCGACGTTGCGTTTGCTTAACGCACGGAAAAAACGCGCGCGCGCGTACGCGCGGAAATTTGAAAAATGCTAGAAATGGCCTGAAACATATGCAAAACAATTTTGAGTTGATTTAGAGAATTTGTTTATTTTGCGCGCGCGTTTTTGCATACGCGTACGCGCGCGGTTTTTTCATTGAAATTAATTGGCTCCTCATTAATTTCATGCATGCCAAATTTCATTACACAGAGATGACCAGTTCTAGAGCTACATGAGATAATAGATTTTCATTTAATTGCTCGTGCATGACGTCACGATTATGAAATTACCTTGAAAATGTTGCTGTGACATGTTCACATATATACCTATACATGATGAACATTTGATAAAACATGGCCACACACACACACACACATACTACGCCTTAAATGGACAGTCATAGTTTCGACAAGATCTACACACCGTGGCATACGAGTACAGAATGGACTGACACAATCATATTAATTTTGCAGGGAGGGTTCGTAATGGATCCAGGGGTAGTCTGGGTACCATTTGGCTTGAAACAGAATTTTCGGCGGTTTAGTTTCTAGTACGGGAATGGAAGAAGTTGCAGGGAGTGATTGGGGCTAACCCAGTCGTTAAAACCGGCATCAATTTCATCATCACATTTCGCCTCAGATGCTCCATCACCCTCAACGGCACTTTCTTCTGGTTGAACTTTCGGACGAACAGGCCTATCTCCGACATCATCCGATTTTGATGTAGACCATGTTCTTCTTTCTCATTATGCTTGAAAAAGAAGTGATCTTTGATGTTTTCCACTCCTTATTATGAGCCATCCTAGAATCCGAAAATCAATTCACGCTGTGAATTATGTAAGGGACACACTTACATATATTTTCCCCTTAAAAAGTTAAGGAAGACAAGGCCTCCTGCTTAGCGGACTCACCGTGTTTTTGTTTTCTAAATACAACATAAAAAAAGTAAGCCCCCCCCCCCCCCCCCTCCTAAGCAAAATAGCATGAATTTATTATCGAAGCGGTTTGGGGCAATATAGTTTGCAGGATTGTTCCTTAACTTATTGACTAACCTCTGTGTGAAAATGACATTAATCTAATTAGTCATGCACGAGTGGGCAAATTTTAAAGGCAAAAATGTAACTATAGAAAGGTCACAAGGGTAATTGTTTATGCCGTTTTAAGAGTACGTTTTGGTATTTTTTGTGCGATTGTTAAAGTGTATTCACTCCACCATGACACGGAAATGACTTCCAATGTTTACAAAACAGGTCATGTTAAATCTTTGTCAAAATATCCAGTTGTATTTTTTCACAATAATAAAGTATTTTTAAAACTTTCAAACTCAAGAGGGATGAGTATTTTTAAACGGTGCTTACTCAACCAGAACAATGGGTTAAATATCGGAATAGGTGTAGGTGCATCGAGAGATGGATGATAAAAGTTATGCACAAGAAATGGAATTCATCAAAAATTCATATGACAGAAACCCAAAATTACCCTTGTGACTTTTGAAAAGTTACATTTTTGCCTCTTAAATTTGGCCACTCACGCATGACTTATTGGATTAATGTGATTTTCACACAGAAGTTATTCAATAAGGTGAGAAACAATCCTGCCAAATTATTTTGCCCAAAACCTCTTCGATAAAAAAGTTATGCTATTTTGCTTAGTGAGGACAAACCACAAGATAACCACAAAATACTTGCAAGATTTTTTCTTATTTTACCGTCTGAATTGGCTTTCACCGTGTGAATGCGGCTAATACCAATAAACACAATTACAATAATGATGAGGATTATTATCATCATAATTATTATTATTAATATTATAGTTGTTATCATTATTATTTTTACTATTATTATCATCATAATGACTTATAAAGAAAGCAAATAGCATTCCCCCAAACCTGGGGGGGGGGGGGGTTGTCTTCGCCCCTGTAAATGGGCAACTATGTATGGACGCCCCAGAAATAAAATACATAGATTCGATTTTCTAGCAAACATATCTCTTGTGTTGGCTCATTGAACAAATTAATTGATTAATGTGAATTAAAACTGTAGAACTAGTTATTTATTTACACTCAGCATGCTCAAACCGGAAGATGTTAATCAAAAGGACCTTAAAGTGAAAGCAATAGAAAGATAGAATGAGAGAGAGAGAGAGAGAGAGAGAGAGACGGGGGGGCGAGATGGAAAGAGAGATGAATAGGGGAAGGGGGAGGGGGGTCAACTATAATAGTGTTTACCTCGTGTTTTTCTGTGATGGAAACTCTCGATTGAGAGCAAGAAGGGCACTAATGCTACATAAAATTTGTGATTTTAAGGCCCTTCTTGTTTTAAATTGGTTGATCTTTAAAGAGGAATTCCGGTCTACAAGGAAATTAAAGCATTAAATTCTGAGAAGCAGAGCAAAAACATTTGTACAAGAAATCACCATGTTCATGATGTTGCCAAAGTATATGAAAAAGGACTTGAATTTAGAATTTTATACTAACAGGTAAATTTATGTATGTATTGAGTATGAAGTATTGATTATTTGATCTTCATGAAAGTGAAATACCCATTTTCTGAAGGTGCTTACATGAATAAGCAAGTGTACATCATTAAACATTGGGCAAGACAAAAGAAAATTAGTTTCTTGGAGGTATCAAAGCGGAAAGCACTATATAGACACCAATCCTGCATATGACGTCACTTCTCTTAATGAATAATCATTTTACCTTATGAATTCCTATCAAGGCATGCAAAGAAACAGGAGGAAAGTGAATGTATGACATCACAGCCTCATGACTGCCATTACAACTAAGCTATTAAAAGCGCGATGAATTATTAAAACATTAAACACTGAAGAGAGGAAGAGGAAGGGAGTGGTGAAGGGGTGAAAGAGAAATATGGGTGAGAGAGGGTGAGAGAGAGAGAGAGAGAGAGAGAGAGAGAGAGAGAAAGAGAGAGAGAGAGAGAGAGAGACAGAGAGAGAAAGAGAGAGAGAGAGAGAGAGAGACAGAGAGAGAAAGAGAGAGAGAGAGAGAAAGAGAGAGAGAGAAAGAGAGAAAGAGAGAGAGAGAGAGAGAGAGAGAAAGGGGGAGAGAGAGAAGGGGGAGGGAGGGAAAGAGAGAGAGAAAGAGAGCGAGAGGAGAAAAGAGGGGGAGAGAGAGAAGGAAAGAGGGAGAGAGAGCAAGAGAGCAAGAGGGGAGCAAGAGGGAGAGAGAGAGAATGAGAGAGAGAGAGTTAGAGAGCGAGAGAGAGAGAGAGAGAGAGAGAGAGAGAGCAAGGGAGATAAGGTGGATCGAGAGGGGAAGAGAATGGGAGAGGTGACGGGGTGAAAGAGTGACGGGTGAGAGAGAAGGGCGAATGGGAAAGTGGGCGTGATGGGGAGACGGGTGCAAGGCAGGGAAAGAGGGGGAGATAGAGAAAGGGATGAGAAAGGAAGAGGCGGAAGGAGAGAGGGTAGGGTAGAGTGATAGCGAGAGGAAAAAAAGAGGTGGGAGAAAGGAAGAGAAAGAGGAAGAGAAAGGAGAAAAAAGAAGACTTTGAAAGGAAGAAGGAAGAGATAGAGAGAGTGGATAGTAGGGAGAGAGAGAGAGAGAGAGAGAGAGAGAGAGAGAAAGGGGGCTAACGAAAAAGAGAGGAGGTGATAAAGGGAAGAGAGAGACAGAAATAAAGGGGAAGGAGAAAGATGAACTATAGTGTGTGTGTATGTGCGTGTGTGTGTGTGTGTTAATGTGTGTTGTTATGTGTGTGTGTGAGTGTGTGTGGGTATTTTTAAAAAAAGTGTGTGTGTGTGTGTATGTGTGTGTGCGTGTGTGTGTGTGTGTGTGTGTCGGGGGGGGGGGGGGGGTACCAAGAGAGAAGTGTAGGGCCGGGAAGTCTGGTGACTTTACTGCAACCTCAGGAAAGATAAATATGCGACGTAAGCAACTTTTTTCAGATCAAAGATTCCTTTGGAATTTATTGGCATAAACATGATCAAGGGTTTTCAATTTCAAAGTTGTGCAAACTTCGCATACATACACAGACTCCGTACAGCATTATTATGTCATAAAATCAAATAGTGGTATCACCAACCATTTCCTAACTTGTCCTAATCTTTTCATGACACTCAATCGATTCGTGCATAAAGAATCATCATTTCTAAATTTGTATATACACGTACAAACGTGTAATGGATCATATTATTTTGATCTGAAAGGTTGACACCTTTTAAAACGTTAAGAGTGCATAATATGCAATAGCGATATTCTAGATGATGCGTATAATGAATTCATGCGGTTACTTTCTACATATACTGACATCGTTTTGCTGCTGTTTGCATCTGTAACTAATACTCAGAAAGAAATAATGATAATGTGCTTTACGATCTTATACATAATATACACCATAGGTATGACATGATCCTATATTTTTGCATCGCAATGCGAAATTCGATTTTCAAATTTAAATTTTATCATGTGTGTGCAAGCGGCTAGTGTTCATCGTATTGCGTAGACATGGCGTAGTGTAGAGCTATTTATATAAGCCGTTTTCGCAATGTATGAGGATTAGAAAAAACAACAGTGCGCATCATGCTTATACTTAATGACAGCCTGAACTTAGATAAGGATAACAACAATATGTAACATAATTATCAAGAAAAATGTGAATTCTCCAAATTAAACATGTTCAATGTAACATCACGATAATTATATATTTGCCAAACACGTGCATACACTTTGGTAAACAGAATATGATAATGAATAAGGTAAGACTTGACTTAGCAAAGAGTTGTGTTCTGAATATGTGGAGTGTATTCCAGAGAGTGGACACTGAATCCACCGTTCTCCGAAATGGGAAGTAGTGTGGCATAGAACTTCTGATTACACGTATACACACATTAATAATTCTTTTTTCATTCGGAATATACGTTCTGACATTGAATAAAGGAATGTTCACTCAGTTGAACTATGAGGAAATATGATTACAGCGATTTACACTATACAAACTTAGGCCTTTCTCATCATTATTGGTAACTTTGATTCTATGATATAGTATTTCCTTTTTTTCCAGAATGTGACTGCCTTCAACGCACAGTACCTTACATGCCTTATGAACCACTACTGTATTAAAGAAAAGAGAAGTAACACACACTTCATTACATATGCCCTCAACTCAAACACACACAAACACACACACACACACACACACACACACACACACGTAAACACTCAAACATGCACGCAAAAAAAAGACACGCATATACACACTACACGCACGCACGCACGCACACGCAGCAAACCCAGACCAGATACTCTTTTAATAACACACATACATGTATCAGTGTTTCAATAGCATAAATATCGCACAGATTTGTGTAGGGGGAGGGGGGGGGGTGTTGCACCACCACACCATACTGACTCCACAATACTCAGGGGATACTCATTTCTTCTAATATGAAACTTCAGAGTGGATATAATCATTACCAAATATGACTTTATAATGAAACTGCATCCAACCAGTGCCTTCAGGATTCATAGTCAGATTTCATCTAGCATTCTTGTATTTTTAATGGAAAAGATCAGTTTTTAGAACACTATTTTTATTTTATTTAACGCTGTCACGAATAAATCAATGTAGAAAATGCATTCATACAAACAAATCTCTTCACCTGAGATATAAACCCCCTCTACCCGGGCCTTTGTCTTCCCAGTCTCAGAACCAATGCTATATTGTCTCACCTGTCCTACTAACCAAGTTTTTTTTTTTAAGATTGGGCAAGTGAATGGATCATTCGGAATATGTAGAGTATGTCCGGGCTACAGAAAGCCATCTCCCCACTCTTGAATTGCTGAAGATAATACCAATTTCGCGTTGGTTTTGTGATCTTGTGATTGGTGACGATGTTTCTGAATCTCCGGAGCTCACTGGTGTAATGGTCAATGCTGACCAGACCTTCCTCGTGGTTCACCCAGGCAATGATGATGGAGTCATCCTGACACACTGCAGGATAGGCATACAGATTAGCGTGGGTGATGGTGTCTACCGTGGCACCCGATGAGCTGTCGATCGTGCGCACTTCGTGATTATCACTCTTGACCACCAGCATCTTCCTTGACTTCATGGCAAATATCTGCACGGGTACATACTCCTGGCACGATATTTCCCTCACCGGCTTCCCACCAGATGAGTCAAAGACGTGGATCTTCTTGGCCTTCCTATAGCTACAGTAAATCTTATCGTCAGAATCAACAGTAATATTACAAAATCCACCTACGTCACGATTAAGCATCTCAAAAGAATTGATGTTGCCTGATGATGAGTGGAGTGTGATCTTGTTGGAGGTATCTAGCACAACGAGTCGACCGTCTGACATGAAGCTAACACCAAAGACGTTTACGTCTGTCAGGTCACTCTCTTTTAGCTCTCCGTTAGCGTCGAACTTGTGTAGGCCTTTTCCTCCTTTACAACACCCCACGGCCATGAGCCCATCAGGCGCAGACACCACCGCGTTCATACTGCCCTTTACCGGAAGGGGCGTCTCAGCCACGAGGTCCCAGCGAGCCGAGACTCCCATTTCCAGCTTGCCCAATCCCTCGTCACTGTAGAAACGCAGCGCTTCCCCTGCCTGCGCTATCGCCTTTGGCTGCGTCTCATCAGGGTCCGGACAGCTCACGAGCTCATTCAGATTAGCCCGTACAGTACGGTGAGCCGCCAGTGCGTTCAACTCTAGGGGAGACTGCGCGCTGTGCGTTATCATCCCGTCGATGGTATCAGCGTCAGCTATCTTGCTGCGACTATCAGCCTCCATGCGTTGCAACTTCTCGTCCAAGTTATCTACTTGCTTATCGATGTCGCCTTCTACTTCTCCATGTTTCTCGTGCAATGTCTTGATAGCATCTTGCAAGGTTTTACGGGCGTCATCTTTAAGCTGTTTGCGCACGGCGCTGAGTCTCCGGCGTTGCTCGACCACGCAGTCGATGTATTTGTTGAGTTTTTCGTTCTTCGTTGCTCTTTTAGCAGAACTTTCACAGGCATCTTTTTTCAGTTCGTCCTCATGAACTTTAGCCGGCACTACGTCATGTCCCACCTTGGAATGCTCATAAACTCCACATTTAAAACAAACATACTTGCAACAGTCAGTGCAGAAACTGTCTTCATCTTCGGTAGGATGAGTGTGGCATTTTCGTCGCTTCTTTGTGGATATCTTGCCAGCCGAGGGATCCGAGGCAGCGATTAGGGCGTGTCCGGAGAATCTGGCCAGCCTGGAGTGAGCGTCTTGACAAGGTTCGCAGAAGAAGTCGCCACAGTCCGCGCAGAACGAAGCAGCATCCGGTTTCTCATCTGAGGCGCAAGCCGTGCAGGCTTGCCCTCGTTTGGGCATATCCTCAATTAGAGACTTTACCACTAGATTTCCTTTTATCTGACCTACGTCGCCTTTAGGTACTCGCGTTACCTGTCTGCAGACAGGACACTTGATCATCATGCTGTCGCCACCTGGCTGTGTCTTTTGGAGAGAGTCTAGGCAGCTCTTGCAGAATGTATGAGAGCAGTCCAGTATCTTGGGATCGCGGAAGACCTCCAGGCAAAGCGGGCAGTTCAGGTTCTCTCTCCAAGTCTGGTCCATTGGAGCAGCCATTCTGATTTTCTAGAGAGAAACGAGTAATACAAACACAGAACTGGTTTATTCTGATAAACATTCAATCCCTCTATTTTTCTTTACTATGATCTGAAGACGCACAAAGTGTGAAATTAGGGTTACTCAGCAGGCTTACTGTGATCTGACCAAGGCTAAAACTCCTACAGACGTCAGTTCGAGTACATTGATATACATGTATTTTGTTTTGGTGAAATATTACCGTAATATGACTAAATTTACCACGTAAGTAATTCAATTGATATAAAAAAAAATCGTGAACATTATGTCCTTAACAACTTCATTTCTTTGCTTTAATAGAAAGGGGGATATTGCCTTTGAAACATTAGGCGTGCCATAAAGTGTGATTTCTTGCTTGTAAATAGCAGTAGAGGCAGTGAAATGAAAATGTTGTAATTGTATGCCTATTATGAAAAACTCACCTGTAAGATTCACAGCTGAAGTGAATGATTGAAAAGGGAAGTCACAATGAGATACAGGCCGATGATTATTCGTACTGAACTAACTAAGTCGAAGACGCCTTAGCTACAGGCAATGCAGTGTGAGATTCCAATGTTAAAGTGGGCGTTTCAACACTCCGATATGAGTTATATATGATTGCGACACTCCAATATCAGGACATGTTAAATATTGACAAAGTGCCATTCATGTCTTCCATAAAGTTAAAACCTTTGATCAAAGTACAGGTCTACATTGTACTTAAAGGTATCTTGAAGGTAAATTGTAAATACCTTTCACCTGTATTATTGTAATGCGGTATCACCTGTGAGTTTGGCAGCTAAGGGTGGAATGATACATTGTAGTTTAAATAAGCCGCAGACCGATTGTTGTTTGTACACAGGTAATATTAAACTAACTCTGTCTTAAACGTGTTGATTTGACAATGCAGTATGAGCCTCCATTTTAAGAGGGGGCGTTTCTCACACTTTGCCGTGATTCATATTTTATGAGTCTCGTGATTCATACTTCAATATCAGGAGCTATAAACTATTAACATAATGTCAACTACGATTACAGAGTCTCACTCTAATAATGGAGTATGACTCTACACATCGTTACAAACTATTGATCGTAGCTTAATCCACTGAACTCTGTAAATTGTACTCGAGTCACGCCTGTCTGTTTAGAGCAATTGTTCACCACACAAGTCAATCCACAAGATCCTCCTGCCAGAAGCTTTATGAATTTTAAATGGAACATATAATGGCAGGTGCTCGTGGATTGACATGTGTGGTGCACAATGGGCATTGTTGTCTTCTGAATTAATTATCTGATACACACAATTTGTAAGGTTTTAAGTTTTCAAAAGGTGAAAATCTCATTCAATATTCCAGTGTTCGTTGCAAGAATAATAATTCATGAAATGTCACTGGATTTGCTTCTTGACAACTTGACATCCTTTGACTTTATCATAGTTTATATTTTAGAATTAATTCGAATTATTCTAACTTTAAATCTTAGTCTTTTTCTTTCTCATCTCTATGAGCAGATTTTTCAGAGCTATTTCGAAATATTAACCCTACAGACAGTCCTCTTGAGCACTCTCACATGGTGTACCACGAAACTCATCGTTTATATTTCTCACCATGGAAGAACATTCATTCAAGAAACTTATTCAATTCACTCATACAAAGACAAATTACAATCCCAAATCATTGGCTGTACATGTATATCAATACATATACATGTGTTTTATTTCTGTATATGACATAACATATAGCGACTTGTGCTCTACATTGCTCGATCTATCGCAATGAATTAGGTCAATCAATGTGTTCCTAATAAACAAAAACGTTAATGATTTGCTTCGAGACTACTTCATACATATATCTGAATGAGTATTTACATTCAATACATAAACCTCTGGAAAGATTCAATGCAAAGTTCACATCAATGTCACCGAGTTTATTCGCATAAAGGGTATAAAATTCAAAGGGTATCCGAACCTTGCAATCATTTCCATGCCCATGTCATAATACCAAATAGTGGTATCACAAACCATTTCCTAACTTGTTCGACAATTTTCATAACACTCAATCGATTCGAGCATAAAGAATGATCATTTGTACATTTCTATTAACGTACAAAGGCGTAATGGAAGATATTTTTTTTGATCTGAAAAGTGTACACCTTTTCAAACGTTTAGAGTGCATAATATAAAACAGTTACATTCTAGATGATGCGTATAATGAATTCATGTGGTTACTTTCTACATGTTCTGACATCGTATTACTGCTGTTTGCATCTGTAATTTGTACTTCAAAAAGAATTATTATGATGTATTGATTTTATAAGGTACATGTCATAAAAGTATACGTCAATGTGCTTTACAATCCTATACATCATAATTACCATAGATATAATACGATGCCATTGAAATCCATTAGAATATCAAAATAACACGTACAAAGGCGTAATAGATGATGTTCTTTTGATCTGAAACGTTTATACCTTGCATTATATAAAATAGTGATATTCTGGATGATACGTATAACGATAATGGTATATTGATTTTATATAGTACATGCGATAAAAAATTATACGCCAATGCGCTTTACGATCTTATACATCATATACACCATAGGTATAATATAATCATATTGAAATTAATGAGGTTAAGAGAAAAGAAACAGTGGGTATCACGCTTACACTTTAATTACAGCCTGATCTTAGATAAGGATCAAAACAATATGTAACATAATTGTCAAGACAAAATGTGAATTCTCAAAATTAAACCTGTTCACTATAACATTATTATTATACATTTGTACTTTGGTAAATAGAATGATGTTATATGATGTAAGGATTCATTTTGCAAAGAGATGTGTGTTTTAGGTGTGTTCTAAATATTTGGAGTATGGGCGTCAATGGGCTTTAAGATCTTATGCATCATATACACCATAGGTATAGTACAATCTCATTGAAATTCATGAAGATTACAAAAAAAAACATTACCATGATTACGTCTCATGTTTATACTAATTGAAGCCTGATCGTAAAAAATGAGAACACAATTTGTGTAGCATAATCATTATCAAGACAAATTGTGAGTTCTGAAAAGTCAATATGTATAATGTAACATCATGCTAATTACATATTTCACAAACTTTAGTCATGTTAGTAGTAGAATAACAGACTGAATAATGTAAGGATTAACTTAACAAAGCTGTGTTTGGGTTGTGTTCTGAATATATGGAGTGTAGGCGCCCTACGGAGTATATTCCAGAGAGTGGACACTGAATCCACCGTTCTCCGTAGTGGGAAGTAGTGTGGCATAGACAGGATGGAACTTCTTATCAAATGTATACACACATCAAACAACATTATTTTCTTTAAATCCTAAATATACGTTGTTACATTGAAAGTGGGAATTTATACCCAGTTGTACTGTGAGGAGATGCGATATATGGGATTTACACCATACAAACTTAGGCCTTTTGTATCATCATTGGTAACTTTGGTAAATTTGATTCTACCTCGGTTTCTTGCCTGCTCCACACCTGTTACATGCTGATACATCTATGTATACTGTATGATATAGTATTTCCTTTTTTCCAGACTGTGACTGCACTCACCGCACAATACCTTATGGCCCATTAATCTACTCAATATAGAAATAACATATCCTCCCATGCACATACAAAAACACAAAAACACACACGCACAAAAACACTACACGAAAGCACGCACACGTAGCATACACAGGCCAGATACTCTTTTAATAACACACATACATGTATCAGTGTTTCAATAGCATAAATATCGCACAGATTTGTGTAGGGGGGGGGGGGGGTGTTTCACGACCACACCATACTGACTCCACATTACTTATTACTTCTAATATGAACCTTCACAGTGGATATAATCACTACCAAATATGACTTTATATTGAAACTGCATCCAACCAGTACCTTCAGGATTCATAGTCAGATTTCATCTAGCATTCTTGTATTTTTAATGGAAAAGATCAGTTTTTAAAACAGTATTTTTATTTTATTTAACGCTGTCACGAATAAACCAATGTAGAAAATGCATTCATACAAACGAATCTCTACATTTGACATATAAAGCCCCTTTCCCATGGCCCGTTTCCCCCAGTCTCAGAACCAATGCTATATTGTCTCACCTGTCCTACTAACCAAGTATTTTTTTTAAGATTGGGCAAATGAATGGATCATTCGAAAGATGTAGAGTATGTCCGAGCTACAGAAAGCCATCTCCCCACTCTTGAATTGCTGAAGATAATACCATCCTCGCGTTGGTTTTGTGATCTTATGATTGGTGACGAGGTTTCTGATCCTCCGGAGCTCACTGGTGTAATGGTCAATGCTGACCAGACCTTCCTTGTGGTTCACCCAGGCAATGATGATGGAGTCATCATGACACACTGCAGGATGGGCATACATGTTATCGTGGGTGATGGTGTCTACCGTGGCACCCGATGAGCTGTCGATCGTGCGCACTTCGTGATTATGACTCCTGACCACCAGCATCTTCCTTGACTTCATGGCAAATATCTGCATGGGTACATACTCCTGGCACGGTATTTCCCTCACCGGCTTCCCACCAGATGAGTCAAAGACGTGGATCTTCTTGGCCTTCCTATAGCTACAGTAAATCTTATCGTCAGAATCAACAGCAATATTATCTAATCCACCTACGTCACGATTAAGCGTCTTAAAAGAACTGATGTTGCCTGATGATGAGTGGAGTGTGATCTTGTTGGAGGTATCTCGCACAACGAGTCGACCGTCCGACATGAACGATGCACTTCGGACATTCACGCCTGTCAGGTCACTCTCCTTTAGCTCTCCGTTAGCATCGAACTTGTGTAGGCCTTTTCCTCCTTTACAACACCCCACGGCCATGAGCCCATCAGGCGCAGACACCACCGCGTTCATACTGCCCTTTACCGGAAGGGGCGTCTCAGCCACGAGGTCCCAGCGAGCCGAGACTCCCATTTCCAGCTTGCCCAATCCCTCGTCACTGTAGAAACGCAGCGCTTCCCCTGCCTGCGCTATCGCCTTGGGCTGCGTCACATCAGGGTCCGGACAGCTCACGAGCTCCTTCAGATTACCGCGTACAGCACGATGAACCTCCAGTGCGTTCAACTCTAGGGGAGCTTGCGCGCTGTGCGTTATCATCCCGTCCATGGTATCAGCGTCAGCTATTTTGCTGTGACTATCACCCTCCATGCGTTGCAACATCTCGTCCAAGAAATCGATTTGCTCATCGATGTCGCCTTCTACTCCTCCTTGTTTCTCGTACAATGTCTTGATGGCATCTTGCACAGTTTTACGGGCGTCATCTTTAAGCTCTTTGCGTACGGCGCAGAGTCTCCGGCGTTGCTCGATCACGCAGTCGATGTATTTGTTTAGTTTATCTTTCTTCGTTGCTCTTTTAGCAGAAATTTCACGCGCATCTTTTTTCAGTTCGTCCTCATGAACTTTAGCCGGCACTACGCAATGTCCCACCTTGGAATGCTCATAAACTCCACATTTTAAACAAACATACTTGCAACAGTCAGTGCAGAAACTGTCTTCATCTTTGGTAGGATGAGTGTGGCATTTTCGTCGCTTCTTCGTAGATATCTTGCCAGCCGAGGGATCCGAGGCAGCAATTAGGGCGTGTCCGGAGAATTTGGCTAGCTGTAGGTCATCTATCAGCGACTTTAAAGCTAGATTTGCTTTTAGCTGACCTACGTCGCCTTTAGGTACTAGCGTTACCTGTCTGCAGACAGGACACTTGATCCTCATGCTGTCGCCACCTGGCTGTGTCTTTTGGAGAGAGTCTAGGCAGCTCTTGCATAATGTATGAGAGCAGTCCAGTATCTTGGGATCCCGGAAGACATCCAGGCAAAGCGGGCAGTTCAGGTTCTCTCTCCAAGTCTGGTCCATTGCAGCAGCCATTCTAATTTTCTACAGAGAAGAGAGCAATAAACACACAATGAACTCATTTATAGAATTGTAATGAACATTATATTTATCTTAGCTTCCTTAAGGCTCTTAACCAGTCTAATAACTAATAGTTATTGTGGTTGCAGTGAAATAATTTGAACATATTTTTTATAACGTATGTAATTAAACATAAACATTTTTAAATAAGGCCAGTAGGTGATACTGCCCTAATGATGGTTGGTATGCTTGCAAGATTCTCTCGAGTTATTGTGATTGCAGTCAGATAATTTGAACATATTTTCATATCGTATCAGCTGTGCCATTAAACTGAGCTTTAATTCGCTCACAAAATACTAATCACGATAGAGCAGGATGCGCAAACAAGGCGATACAAATGAAACCATGATGATAATCATGTGCCCTCACTCCCGATGACAAACCTTGATTATCGCCACTCTAAAAGTATGTGGGGTTTTTTTTCAAACTCGTCGTCCGCTTTTGTTGCCCGCAAACAGTATGAGAATGTTAGGACAGTGTGGCCAATACATGATCAAACAACCCTCAATGGGGAATGGTACATCCCTATGCGCGTGTGTGAGTAAGTATTACATGTATATAAGTGTGTACATGTCTCCCCTTCCATTATGGAAAAGCTGTCTACGCGTTTGTTCAGGACCTCTTTGATGTTAGCAGATCAAGTTGTCCCCCACCCCTTTCGCCTTCTTCCTTTACTTTAGAACAACATTAATGTTAGTAATGGGATGTAGCTCGCTAAGGGTGGGGGGAAGCCTCAACTTGTAAAGAGGAGGAGTAGTTTCTTATTGCGCCCTCATTGTTGGATCGAGGAGAGTGGAACCTGGGAGTGTGTTGGTGGGGGAACGTACTTCAGATATTTTTCCAGAACAGCCAAAAAACTCCCGAAATGTGCCCCCTCTTGCACTCTTAAGAGGAAAAAGAACTCCTCCAAAAACCGACTGTTTGTCTTCAAGTATGAAATGTAATCCCTCCCCCTCTAAAGCGCAAACTAGCTTTAAAATGTGATAGAGTTGCACAATGGCAAACGCCAAGAAAACCGTTGTTACCTAATTACATCATATTTGCCCATTCATTTGTTTTGAAGGGAAGACAGCAACAGTTAACGAACATGACTAATCCATCAGGAAACAAACACAGCAGCCTCTTAAAGGATGTTGACATTGATGCAATGCTCAATATAGAAAAACTGACCACTTCGTGGGGTCATCTTTGGTCGTTACATTATCATTCATAAAATCAAGAACATCACAACTTAATTTACTTAGTTTTCTGATCAGCTAGCTTATGTTTGATTTCCTTATTTATTGACAAATAATAAGGATTACCAGCAATCCGCGCTCTTAGAATTATGGAAGAGTATCGTCACAAATCATCTAAAATTGATAAGAAACGTCAAAGGCTATACCATTACAATTTGCATTATGTCATATTTATCTACATGAACACCATTGCGGGGTTTGATATACCGTTCCGCAGGTAGGTGTGGCTATGTGTACACAGAGGAAATCTGCACAAGCGCCTGATTCGCTTCGGTGAAACTTGTCAAAAGCGGATTTCTTTGGCATTCATAGGTTAAATTTGAATATGAATAATTATTTGAGGACACGTCAAACAAGAATGTGCAGAATATAAATAGATTGCCTGTAATAAAAGTCATGTGTTCAGAATTGCATGCTGGGATTGCAAACTTGTCACGGCTAGGGCCCTATGGTCGCACACCTGTAATTATGTCAGGGACTATCCCAGGGGCGTGTATCAAAGATGACATCATCATTGAAAATAATCTTATAACCTTTAAATAGTATGTTTGTGTGTATGTGTGTGTGTGTGGGGGGGGGAGGGATTTTGTTCTCAATAAATAAATACAAAGGCAAAATTTATGAATCGTTTACGATACTATTGAACCTAAAATGTCTAGCAATTTTCTTCTTAACGCGATTGTATGTAGCGTGTGTGGAAATGTTAGTAAACGTTTGCATAACTTAACTTCTAACAACACAAATAGAGATTAGTTTTGAATTATATGCTTAGATTGTGAATATTTTAGCGAGAGAAGATATTTTCTCAGCCCCCAATATTCTTCTCAACCTCCAGAGGCTTTGAAGTTTACAATAGCTTATTGAGTGACATTTCCACCTTACCAGGTATTTGTAACTAGTTTTTCTATTCACAAGGTTTTCATTGGAGCAAATACAACATGTTATTCAGACAGCTGAACTCCATCGTAGTATGCTTTAAAATGTTATATCAATGCACCACGTTTAATTAAAAGCCTTCAGTACGAGCAAAAACCCGGTAAAACTCGACAAGTATAGTGAGGAATACCATACACATGTACCAATTTGGGATCCTTTCTTGGGAGACTTCGACCATTCCTAACCACAAGCAGTGCTAAACATTTATCCATTGTCCAAATTTTGCCATTTTTACACTATTGTGATCGACCCCGCATGGTTCAACTATTCCTAATCCTGAAAGCTATCCCCGTAACACAACATAAAAAAAATGGCCAGAATAGTACTTGAATGTCACCTCCTCCCTTGGACACACCTTTCCTAAATCCATTGAAATGGACCCAAGTAGAAAACAGATGGACATTTCATGAATGTGAGTGAATACATGCAGCCCTGAGTGGCGAGGTCACATCATTATAAAACTAAACTGTTTATGAAGTCAAGCAACCGACATCACTATCGTAACCGCAGTGCAACGTACTTTGGAACAGTGTCCCCCTCCCTCTATAAAAATGATTACGTTTAAAAAAAGCTTATTGACTAGCTTCTGCGTGAAAATCACATTAATCCAATCAGTCATGAATGAGTGGGCACATTTTAAAGGCAAAGATGTCACTCTTTAAAAGTCACAAGGGTAATTTTTAGATACTGTGAGATGAATTTTTGATTAATTCTATTTCTGGTGCATAATTTATGTCCTTCAATTAATCACCATCTATCTCTCGATGCACTAACACCTATCCCCACACTTAACCCATTGTTCTGGTTGAGTGAGCACCGTTTAAGAAATATTCATCCCTCTTGAGTTTGAAACTTTTGAAAACTCTTTTTAAAACTCTGATTATTTTGACAAAGATGTAACATGACCTGTTATGTAAACATAAAACGTAATTTTCGTGTCATGGTTGAGTGTATACGCTTTAAAAATCGCACAAGATATGCCAAAAATGTACTGTTAAAACAGCATAAACAATTACCCTTGTGACTGAAAAGTGACATTTTTGCCTTTAGAATTTGTCCATTCATGCATGACTAATTTGATTAATGTGATTTTCACACAAAAGTTAGACAATAGGCTAAGAAACAATCTTGCCAAATTATGTTGCCCAAAACCTCTCCGATAAAAAGTTATGCTGTTTTGCTAATGGGGGTGGGGGCCTATTTTTTTTGTTGAAAGCAATTATTAATTAGTATACATTTATCGAATTCACTGCAGAGAGCCTAAATACTGTTTTTTTTTATTTATTTATATGGGGGGGGGGGGGGGGTAGGCCTTGTCGTATAGCACCCCTCGCGCACACACACATACACACACACACACACACACACACACCTCCCGGGACCGACACCCCTGTCATAACGCTTTTCTGAGGCGCTCACTTGTTTTCTTCGCGCATATCAGCACAATTATTGTTAAAAAGTGAAGGACTTCAGGTAAATATAATTTTTCTTGATTAAAGTGAATATGGACTGCATTGAATGCCTACTAGTACACAAAAATGTTTCCATAATAATTTGCAACATCGTAACTGCTTAAGTTTAATTTCCTGATGATATAGTTTATGTTTGAAACCTTGATCTCCTCCCAAAAAAACCCATACGTATTGACATAGGTTTTAGAAACTTACCGCGCTCTAAAAGGACTTATCGTCACTTATCGTCTAGAGAATGATGACAACGTCAAAGCCTTTACCACTACAACTTGTATCATATCATATCTATCTACATGAACTTCATTGCGGGTTTTGATGTACCGTGCCCCAAGAAGGTACAGCTATGTGTACTCGGAGAAAATGTGCACAAGCGCCCGATTCGCTTCGGTAAACTTGTCAAAAGCAGGTTTTTTTCATTCAGAGTGTTACTTTGAATATGAATATTATTTTGATGACACGTCAAACAAGAATGTGTAGGTTATATATAGGCTGCCTGTCATAAAAGTCATGTGTTAGAATTGCATGCCGGGATTGCAAACTTGTCACGCCTAGGGCCCTATGGTCGCACACCTGTAATTATCCCAGGGACTCACAGGGGACTATCCCAGGGGCGTGTATCAAAGATGACATCATCATTGAAAATATTCTTTGTTAGAAAGTCGGTTGGACATATTTAAGCAAAAATGTAGTTGGCATCATTGGCATCATAGTACACATCCGTTTAATGGGTATGTACTAAACGTCTTCTTGTCAGCTTCCTTGGATGAAATCAGGATTTAAAGAAATGGTAAATGATACGGTAAACTTCAGTTTCAGTTTGCATTGGAGAAGGAGACTAGGCCTGACAGGCTAAGAACAAAGCAGTATGGTTCTCGTGCTGTATTGGAATACTTCATCACTGTTGAGTGTCACATTTCACACACTGGTACACTGGATAGCATGGGTGCCGATCCTGGGATGTAGGGCAGATATACCCCCTATACAATATGTTAAAAAGCTGGTTGGTGGGGGTTGCCTGTACATCCCCCCCCCCCCACACACACACACACACACATATGATGATAATGTTATAAGACTGAAAGAAGGTTAGGATATCTTCACATTTTATTAGCGATCATAAAAATACCAAGACAAACTTTATAGATCGCTTCCAAAACTAGTGAACTCTAAAATGTCTAGCAGTTTTCTTCTCAACACACGAGTATTTGTACCGTATATGGAAATGTAAGAAAACTTTTGCAATAGTTAACTTCTACCAACACAGATAGAGATTGATTTTGAATGATTTTTTTAAATTTTGAATAATTTAGTGAGAGAAGATATTTTCTCAGCACCCTATATTCTTCTCAACCTCCTGAGGCTTTGAAGTTTACAATAGCTTATTGAGTGACATTTCCACCTTACCAGGTATTTGTAACTAGTTTTTCTATTCACTAGATATTTATTGGAGCATACACAACAACCCTCAGAAGTTGACCCCCCCCTAATATTTTTTCTGAATGTATTTTTTTTTTTGGTTTTCAGCTATTTTATCTAGTTACATATTATTCTTATTTAATGGGGGATAAGGGGGATTAACCCCTCCCCGCTCCCTATTGCCGTATCCTTTTTTAAATTGTTGTATTTATATATATTCTTTCTTTTGCTGTTTGTCTCCCCAGAGGGCGGTCTGCTAGACGATGGTTACCCCCCCCCCCCCCCCCCCCCCACTGAGAGCACTTGTAGACACTGGGCGCGATAAAACAATATAGAGAAGTGATTATTACCCCCCCCCCCCCCCGAGTGGCGAGACCACATCATTATTGTTCATGTAGTTTAAACAAGCAACATAACTACCGTACCCATAGTGCAACGAACTTTGGTGTCACTGTGCCTTAGTTAAAGCTCAGTCAGAAAAAAAAAATCTCCCACGAAGGGTCAATACTATGGAAGGCTCTACCAAATAAAGTTGAATGTGCAAGGGCGAAACAGTTATCACTGTCTTGTACTGGAGGAATAATCAAATAGCCTATATTGATCTAACACATTACTTTACCTATCCTCCCTTCATGTTTCTATGATCGATGCCTATTCCGCATGAGTTTATTGACGAGTGTGCCAATAAGCTTCTAAGATTCTGCTGCTACCGATGTGGCATGTATTTTAGGGGTATTTATTATGTATTATTTTTGGTTGTAAAACAGGGCTCTTTAAAAAGAGTGTCACAATCACTGACAAGGTTACGTTACACTGTGTAAATCAAGCTGAATAATGAAATGAATATAATAAATACATTGAATTGAACACTTCCCAGTTCAAGACGCCATAGACTTACAAGAGCAAAATGAACCTTGTTCTTTGGCGATCACGTTATCATACGGTAAACCTTTTTGTGAGCGATCGGAGCTAGCGACCTGCCAAAAGAAATCAGTTAAATGGACCCAAAATCATATTTCTTGTTCACGTATTGTTGTCACATCGGACAATTTGTATGCGTGTTAGGCCCCGGTGTTTACGGCAGATAGAAGAGACAGCGTTCACGTTTAGAATAGAAAAATTGCGAACCAAAGATCAACTAGTTTAAAAACAAATCTTTAATTTGTGTTGTATTTCTGCGTTGAAATTGTCCCTTTTCATACATTTTAGAATAGAAAAATTGCGAACCAAAGATCAACTAGTTCAAAAACAAATCTTTAATTTGTGTTGTATTTCTGCGTTGAAATTATCCCTTTTCATACATTTATCGAATTCACTGCTGAGAGCCTAAATACTGATAGTTGTTTGTATTTTCTGAATATAAAATATATGGGGGATGGTCGTATAGCACCCCCTCCCGCACACACACACACACACACACACACACACCCATACACATACACCCCCCACACACACATACACATACACCCCCCTACACACACACAAACACACACACATACACATACCCCCCCCCCCCCCCCCCCCGGGACCGGCACCCCTGTCATAGGCAATTTGGGGCTCTCACTTGATTTCTTCGCTCATACTATTAACACAATCAATGTTACAAAAGTTAATTCACTTCAGTTGAATATACATTTGTTTTATTATAGTGAATATTGACTGCATTGAATGCCTACTACTACTAATAATAATACATAGAATTTATATAGCGCACTTTCCATCTTAACTACTGTCGATGCTCAAGGCGCTTCAGAGCAAATTAAAGAGAGAGAGAAAAAAATGCAATACAGGTATGAACTTGTATGTCAAAAAGCACCATTATACAGGTCTGTCTTTAGGTTGCCCTTGAAGGTGGTCACTGACGTCAGGGCTTTCAAACTCTGTGGAAGAAAATTCCACAGGGTTGGTCCTGCATGAGCAAGGCCCGTTCTCCCCACGATCTCTTTGAAACCGGAACTTGCAAAAGACCGGATGTGGAGGATCTTAAGGTTCGTGATGGTTGGTAGTTGTGAATTAAAGATTTATTTTAAACTGGGGGAAGTTCCGTTGACAATATGAAAGACTAAAAGAAGTATTTTAAAGGC
The DNA here is from genome assembly GCA_963669155.1 of Arbacia lixula. Classification (NCBI taxonomy): domain Eukaryota; kingdom Metazoa; phylum Echinodermata; class Echinoidea; order Arbacioida; family Arbaciidae; genus Arbacia; species Arbacia lixula. The sequence goes on along the minus strand of OZ022586.1, from coordinate 10,273,100 downwards.
AAGGCGTTCCCTCAGGGGCAATCAATGAAGACTTTTCAAGACATGGGTGATGTGGCTGCGCTTGTCGGTTAAAGTTACAATGCGTGCAGCTGCATTTTGTAACTTCTGCAGTTTCCCAATTTGAGCGTCTGGTAAGTTGTATAGGAGGCCATTACCAAAATCAAGCCGCGACGAAATGAGGGAATGTACTAGTTTCTCTGTTGCAGAGCGAGTGAGATACTTTCTTATAAATCCAATGTTGCGCAATTGATAGCGGACTCATCTGCAAATACTTGTAATCTGATTGGACGTAGACATATGGGAGTCAAAAACAACACCAAGGTTGCGACATGATTTTGACAAGGGAATGTTGCTACCTGAGTTTGTTGAATTGAGATTTTGAGCCGAAAAGTAAAAACTCACATTTACTTTGGTTTAAAAGTAATGAGTAAAAGTAAAAGTAACTAGTACACACAAATGTCTTGCATCATAATTTGCAACATCGTTACTGCTTAAGTTTAGTTTCCTGATGAGCTAGCGCATGTTTGCAATCTCGATCGTACAATAAAAACTACGTATTGACATATCCATGTATCAATGGACCAAAAACAAGTTTTAGAAACTTACCGCGCTCTAAAATGAGATTAGTCACTTATCGTCTAGAGAATGATGACAACGTCAAAGCCTTTACCACTACAACTTGTATCATATCATATCCATCTACATGAACACCATTGCGGGTTTTGATGTACCGTGCCCCAAGAAGGTACAGCTATGTCATGTATGTGTACTCGGAGAAAATGTGCACAAGCACCCGATTCGCTTCGGTAAAACTTGTCAAAAGCAGGGTTTTGGGGCATTCAGAGTTTTGATTTGAATATGAATATTATTTTGATGACACGTCAAACAAGAATGTGCAGGTTATATATAGGCTGCCTGTAATAAAAATCATGTGTTAGAATTGCATGCCGGGATTGCAAACTTGTCACGGCTAGGGTCCTATGGTCGCACACCTGTGAATTCTTAAGGGACTACCCGAGGGGCGTGTATCAAAGATGACATCATCATTGAAGATATATTTATTTGAAAATCAGTTTTTAGCAGAAATGTAGTTGGCATCATTGGCATCATAGTACACATCCGTTTAATGGGTATGTACTAAACTTCTTGTCAGCTTTGTTGAATGAAATCAGGATTTAAAGAAATGGTAAATGATATGGTAAACTTCAGTTTCAGTTTGCACTGGAGAAGGGGACTAGGCCCGATAGGCTAAGAACAAAGCAGTGTGGTTCTCGTGCTGTATTGGAATACTTCATCGCTGTTGAGTGTCACATTTCACACACTGGTACACTGGATAGCATGGGTGCCGATCCTGGGATGTAGGGCAGATATACCCCCTATACAATATGTTAAAAAGCTGGTTGGTGGGGATTGCCTGTACACCCCCCCCCCCCCCACACACACACACACACACATGATGATAATAGTCTAGTAGCTAGGAGGGGTTCCCGTGCACCCCCCTTAAAACGATTAACCACTATGATTTTTAGATCCGCTAGAGTATCTACTTTATCAAGTTTAATGTTAACATTGGATGAAAAGGTCCCTGGAGATTTGGGGGCCATTTAATTGGGCCCATGTCAAAATTGCATTTTTTCACAATTTTCATCCCTTCTTGAGGTCTGTGAAAATAATACCCTTAAGTGAAGCCATATCTCCAAAAATAAATCATCACATCGTATAAAATTTCGCTCAATGTTAGTTTGTTCTAATATAAAAAGACTGGTGGTGTTTCATAGACATTGCAATTTATCTTCATCAATAATTTACATCATATAATTTGCATATCAATAGATGTGCTTTTTCCCGTGCCATTTTTTGACAGAAAACGACTCATTTCACTGATAGTTTTTGTACAAGCTTTGTTAAAGGTAATACGAGCCGACATTTGCATAGATATACTCTGTGGTATCCCTGCTAATTGAAAATTAATGTTAAATTGAAAGATAATGTGCTACATATTGTTTAGAACACTATTTAAACACCAATGCAAGGCAGAATATTGGGCTGATTTCACTAATGTTGTATTGCCTAAAACTCAAAAGTTTAGGTGGAAAGCTGGGTGGCAGTGCACCACCTGGAATTATATCTTAACATGGTTATTCATACTTAACATACATCTCCTGACAAAAGTTAGAGCTTACAAAAAGGAAAAAGCATCCCATGTGACCCTAATTAGAATATCCAAGATGGCCACCATCACCATGCATTTCAATACGAGCTGTCACAGTTCAGCCCGTTTTTAAGCCTACAGTGTATAATTTTCTTAACTGAATTTGATTAACCTGGATTTGACATGATTAAATTAATTGATTGGAGATTCATACTAGCAACTTGAGTTCAAGGTCGCATGCAATCTCTCAGCAATGTGGCTTTTTGCTTTAACGAAATTGTTTTGCGAACATTAAACAACATGCATTTGCTAACGTGTTCATAGACGGAGATGGAGGGTAGACGCTTTCGCAGCATCTTCGTGTTACACGTATGAACTAGAAATAGAGTGGCCATTATGCTGGATTATGGATTTTACTAACGATTTTTTAACCCCTTATATCTTTCAACACATTGGATCAAGTACAAAGGTGCCCGTTATTGAACGTTTCCTTCTTGTATGATGCCTTAACATTTAAAAAAAATATTACATTACCTTTCACCATATAATCATAAAGAAGATGTTCATGTTTGTAACTATATTTGAGTATCTTAGGATCATCTAAACAATTATCGTGTACCCCCACAATCTCCCCCCCCCCCCCCTCCCCACCTCCACCCCCTAACAACCCTGGTTGTTAGTTTGCCGTCCTAATCAATGAAAGATATTTTTGATATTATTAATATATTCTTAGTTTATTTATATACTGTAGAGCGAAGACTATAAAGTCAGTTTTACACTTTCTGTGCCATAAAATGCTGCTCTTTGAGAGGTGATCCACTAGTGGTATTTTCAGGTTTAATACACATTATATTGACGCAAAAAGATATTACAACATGATCCTAAGTAAAAGCCCTGCGGCAATACTTCTTGAAGGATATGGAATTGGAGCATCCAATTACAGCCCGGTAATCCAAACTCAAGACACCAAACTAATTAGAGTGTGGCTCTATAATGCAGGTAGGGCTAGAATATGGTAATACTTGAAACACGATATTCCAAGTCCTAGTCTTGACCAGTTGACCCTGCACTTATACGTACCAATATCCAAATACATGTGTAGAAGGTAAGGTCTTGGACTTGTATTAGTGGACCTATCAGTGAGCCCCGAGGCACATAGACACGATCCTTGGTCATGTACTTAATCATGTTAATTGAGCATAATTAGATTTTGGCAGTTAGATACTGTTGGGTGTGCAATCACAGGCCTACTATGCTATATAAATTATCTGGGCCCTTTGATGCTAACCAAAGGCCCCACAATGTTTGTTGTTGGCTGTTTAATGCCATATACATGTACTATAATGCTATATCTGGGCCATTTGATGATAATCAAAAGGCCTCATGATGCTCATTGGTTGTATAATACCATTTACATGACATTATGACGCTAGATCTGGACCTTTGATGCAAAAAGAGAGACACAATGCTTTTTATTGGCTATGTAATATCATTCAAGCTAGATAATGGCCTTTTGATGTTAAGCAAAGACATCAGAATGCTTGCAATCGGCTATGTAAAAGCAAGTACAGGCCGCGAAATGCTAGATCTGGGCCATTTGATGTTAATCAGAGGGCCCGTAAGGCTTTGTAGTACCGATTAGAGGCCCTATGATGCTAAATTTGATGCTAATGAAAGGCCCCATAATAATTAGAGTTGGCTGTGTAATACCATTTACAGGCCCTATAATGCTATAACTGGGCCCTTCGATGCTAATCAAGGTCCTCATAATACTTGTTATTGGATGTTTAATATCATTTACAGGCCCTATAATGCTGTATATGGGCCCTTTGTTAATCAGATTGGTTGTTTACTACCATTTAAGGCCCTACGATGAGAGATCTGAGCCTTTTGGTATTTATGAAATACCTCATAACACCTGTGTGATACCAAGTGAAAGTCCCAAGATGCTAGATCTGGTCCCTTTGTTGCCAAGCTAAGGCTCCAGGCTTACAAAAATGCTTATTATTGGCTGTGCAATACATTTTATAGGCCTATCATGGTCCCTTCGATGGTACAGCCCTTCGATTGAACATCCCCACAATTATTAAAGGCTATGTAATACCATTTACAGGCCCCATGATGCTACATCTGGGCCTTTTGATGCTAATCAAAGGGCACATCATGCTTGTTATTGGCTGTGTAATACCAAGTAAAGGCCCTAAGATGTTAGATCTGGGCCCTTTGATGTGTACCAAAGACACAATACTGCTTCCCATTGGTTATGTAATACCATTTACAGGCCCCATGATACTACATCTGGGCCTTTTGATGCTAATCAAAGGGCCCATATTGCTTGTTATTGGCTGTGTAATACCAAGTAAAGGTCCTAAGATGTTAGATCTGGGCCCTTTGATGTGTACCAAAGACACAATACTGCTTCCCATTGGTTATGTAATACCATTTACAGGCCCCATGATGCTACATCTGGCTTTTTGATTCTAATCAAAGGGCCCATAATGCTTTTTATTGGCTGTGTAATACCAAGTAAAGGCCCCAACATGCTAGATCCGGGCACTTTGATGTGTATCAAAGGCATGATAATGCTTTTCATTGGTTGTGCAATACCATTTACAGGCCCCATGATGCTACATCTGGCTTTTTGATGCTAATCAAAGGGCCCATAATGCTTGTTATTGGTTGTGTAATACCAACTAAAGGCCCTACGATGTTAGATCTGGACCCTTTGATGTGTATTAAAGGCACAATAGTGCTTCTCATTGGTTGTGTAATACCATTTACAGGCCCCATGATGCTACATCTGGGCCTTTTGATGCTAATCAAAGGGCCCGTAATGCTTATTATTGGCTGTGCAATACCAAGTAAAGGCCCTAAGACGCTAGATCTGGGCCCTTTGATGTACATATCAAAGATCTCAAAATGCTAATTATTAGCAAGTCCAATCCCTATCATGCCTATGATGCTAGATCTGATGCTAGATCAAGTACATCAATGTATGGCAAGGAAATGGAAGATACAGAATTAGTATTTGTCCTCCACCTTCGTCTATGAACATGATAACTATAACCCATGCCGTTTAATGTACAAGCAAAACAATATCGTAAAAACGAAAAGCCGCAATGCTGAGAGATCAAGTATGTGACCTTGAGCTAAAATTGCTTGTATGAATCCCCAATCACTTATCTAATACATCTCAGACTTTAATCTAATCATGTCAAATCCAGGTTAATCAATTTTGGTTGATAAAATTATACACTTTGGGCTTTAAAAAGACGGAACTGTGACAGTTCGTATTTTGATACAGGGTGATGGCGGCCATCTTGGATATGCTAATTAGGGTCACATGGGATACTTTTTCCTGTTTGTAAGTCTTAAATTTTATTAGGAGATGTATGTTGAGTATGAATAACCATGTTAAAATAGAATTCCAGGTGGTTCACGGCAGCCCAACTTTCCACCTAGACTTTTGAGTTTTAGGCAATACAACATTATCAAAATAAGCTCAATATCCTGCCTCGCATTGGGGTTTAAATAGTGTCCTAAACAGTATGATGCACACAATCTTTCAGTTTAACATTAATTTTCAATTAGCAGGGATACCATAGAATATGTCTATGCAAATATCAGCTCGAATTACCTTTAACAAAGCTTGTACATAAACTATCAGTGAAATGAGTCGTTTTCTGTCAAAAAATGGCACATGAAAAAAGCACATCTATTGATATGCAAATTATATGATGTAAATTATTGATGAAGATAAATTGCAATGTCTATGAAACACCACCAGTCTTTTTTTTATAAAAACAAACTAACATTGAGCCAAATTTGACATGAGGTGATGATTTACTTTTGGAGATATGGCTTCACATAAGGGTATTATTTTCACAGACCTCAAGAAGTGATGAAAATTGTGAAAATATGCAATTTTGACATGGGCCCAATTAAATGGTCCCCAAATCTCCAGGGACCTTTTTATCCAATGTTAACATTAAACTTGATAAAGTAGATACTCTAGAGGATCTAAAAATCATAGTGGTTAATCGTTTTAAAGGGGGTGCACGGGAACCCCTCCTAGCTACTAGACTATAATGTTATAAGGTTGAAAGAAGGTTAGGATATTTTCACATAGCAATGATAAAAGTACAAAGACAAAATTTATAGATCGCTTCCAAAACTAGTGAACCCTAAAATGTCTAGCAGTTTTTTTTTCTTAACACACGAGTATTTGTATCGTAAATGGAAATGTAAGAGAATTTTTGCAATAGCTAACTTCTACCAACACAGATAGAGATTAATTTTGAATGATTTTTTAAAACTGTGAATAATTTAGTGAGAGAAGATATTTTCTCAGCACCCAATATTCTTCTCAACCTCCAGAGGCTTTGAAGTTTACAATGGCTTATTAAGTGACATTTCCACCTTACCAGGTATTTGTAACTAGTTTTTCTATTCACAAGGTTTTCATTGGAGCAAATACAACATGTTATTCAGACAGCTGAACTCCATCGTAGTATGCTTTAAAATGTTATATCAATGCACCACATTTAATAAAGAGCCTTCAGTACGAGCCAAAACCCGATCAAACTCGACAAGTGTAGTGAGGAAAATCATATACATGTACCAATTTGGGATCCTTTCTTGGGAGACTTCGACCATTCCTAACCACAAGCAGTGCTAAACCTTTAGTCATTGTCCTAATTTTCATTTTTTAATTTAATTAAGAGCCTTCAGTACGAGCAAAAACCCGATCAAACTCGACAAGTGTAGTGAGGAAAATCATATACATGTACCAATTTGGGACTTCGACCCTTCCTAACCACAAGCAGTGCTAAACATTTAGCCATTGTCCTAATTTTGCCATTCTTACACTATTGTTACCCCGTATGGTCTAACTATTCCTAATCTTGAAAGCTATCCTCGTAACAAAACATAAAAAAATGGCCAGAATAGTACTTGAATGTCACCTCCTCCCTTGGACACACCTTTCCTAAATCCATTGAAATGGACCCAAGTAGAAAACAGATGGACATTTCATGAATGTGAGTGAATACATGCAGCCCTGAGTGGCGAGGTCACATCATTATAAAACTAAACTGTTTATGAAGTCAAGCAACCAATTAAACTATCGTACCCGCAGGGCAACGTACTTTGGATCAGTGTCCCCCTCCCTCTCTAAAAATGATTACGTTTAAAAAAAAATTGCGAACCAAAGAAAAAAATACGATCACCTAAACACAACAAAAAAGTAAGTCCCCCCCCCCCCCTTTAACAAAATAGCATAACGTTTTATCGAAGAGGGTTTGGTCAAAATAACTTAGTAGGATTGTTTCCTAACTTATTGACTAGCTTCTGTGTGAAAATCACATTAATCCAATCAGTCATGAATGAGTGGGCACATTTTAAAGGCAAAGATGTCACTCTTTAAAAGTCACAAGGGTAATTTTTAGATTCTGTGAGATGAATTTTTGATTAATTCTATTTCTGGTGCATTATCTATGTCCTTCAATTAATCATCATCTATCTCTCGATGCACTAACACCTATCCCGACACTTAACCCATTGTTCTGGTTGAGTGAGCACCGTTTAACAAATATTCATTCCTCTTGAGTTTGAAACTTTTAAAAACTCTTTTTTGTGAAAAAATAAAACTCTGATTATTTTGACAAAGATGTAACATTACCTGTTATGTAAACATAAAAAGTAATTTTCGTGTCATGGTCGAGTGTATACGCTTTAAAAATCGCACAAGATATGCCAAAAATGTACTGTTAAAACGGCATAAACAATTACCCTTGTGACTTTTGAAAAGTGACATTTTTGCCTTTAAAATATGTCCACTCATGCATGACTAATTTGATTAATGTGATTTTCACACAAAAGTTTGGCAATAGGCTAAGAAACAATCTGGCCAAATTATGTTGCCCAAAACCTCTTCGATAAAAAGTTATGCTATTTTGCTAAGGGGGTGGGGGCTTATTTTTTTGTTGTAAGCAATCATTAATTTGTATACATCTATCGAATTCACTGCAGAGAGCCTAAATACTGTTTTTTTTTTTTTATTTATATGGGGGGGGGGGCGTTGTCGTATAGCATCCCCTCGCGCACACACGCATACACACACACACATACACATACACAAACACACATACACATACACACACACACACACACACACACACACACAGACACACACACAAACACACACACACACACACACACACACACCTCCCGGAACCGACACCCCTGTCACAGCGCTTTTTTGAGGCGCTCACTTGTTTTCTTCGCGCATATCAGCACAATTGTTAAAAAGTGAAGGACTTCAGGTAAATATATATTTCTTGATTAAAGTGAATATGGACTGCATTGAATGCCTACTAGTACACAAAAATGTTTCCATAATAATTTGCAACATCGTAACTGCTTAGGTTTAATTTCCTGATGATATAGTTTATGTCTGAAACCTCGATCTCCTAAAAAAAAAACACCCTACGTATTGACATAGCAATGGACCAAAAACAAGTTTTAGAAACTTACCGCGCTCTAAAAGGAGATTCGTCACTTATCGTCTAGAGAATCATGACAACGTCAAAGCCTTTACCACTACAACTTGTATCATATCATATCTATCTACATGAACACCAGTGCGGGTTTTGATGTACCGTGCCCCAAGAAGGTACAGCTATGTGTAATCGGAGAAAAAGTGCATGAGCGCCCGATTCGCTTCGGTAAAACTTGTCAAAAGCAGGGTTTGGGGAATTCAGAGTTTTGATTTGAATATGAATATTATTTTGAGGACACGTCAAACAAGAATGTGCAGGATATAAATAGTTTGCCTGTAATACAAATCATGTGTTCAGAATTGCATGCCGGGATTGCAAACTTGTCACGGCTAGGGCCCTATGGTCGCACACCTGTAATTATGTCAGGGACTATCCGAGGGGCGTGTATCAAAGATGACATCTTCATTGAAAATATTCTTTGTTAGAAAATCAGTTTGACATATTTTAGCAAACACGTAGTTGGCATCATTGAAATGTTACCCATTACACAATGTACTAAATCTCTGCTTGTCAGCGTTGTTGAATGAAATAAGTATTTAAATAAATGGTAAATTACATGGTTAACTTAAAGACTAGGCCTGACAGGCTAAGAACAAAGCAGTATGGTTCTCGTGCTGTATTGGAATACTTCATCGCTATTGAGTGTCACATTTCACAAACTGGTTCTAGATAGCATGGGTGCCGATCCTGGGAAATAAAGACGGATATCCCCCCCCCCCCCCCCCCGCCACCTAACAAAAAATTTTTTCCAAGGTTATATGATGAGAATAAGATTGGGATATCTTAAGACATAGCTATGTAAAAATACCAAAGCAAAATTTAGAGACAGGTTTCGACAGTAGTTAACCTAAAATGTCTTCCTCGGTTAGCAATTGTCTTGTCAACTCACAATTATTTGTACTGTGAGGGGTAAATGGTAGAAAACTTTTGCAAAATTGAACTTGCCAGTAAACCTGAAACTAACGAAATATTTGGTGATTGTACCGACACTGATAGAGATTACCTCTTTTTAAAATATTTTCAGTCTTGACATTCTGTATATGTAACCATAGTACAACTACTTCATTATTAACCAAATCGGACATAGCGGAAGCAAAGGGGCAACTCTGTTCTCGAAGCCCTCTCCAATAATCCGAACCCTGGAGAAAATCCCTTTGTGTGTTAGAGAAGCATGCTTGTACACATGTTATCAAAATCCTGAAATATGACAGTGAGATATAGAGAGTTAACCATTTGTGTGTTAGAGAAGCATGCTTTACACATATTATTAAAATCCTGAAATATGACAGTGAGATATAGAGAGTTAACCATTTTTGTGTTAGAGAAGCATGCTTTACACATATTATTAAAATCCTGAAATATGACAGTGAGATATAGAGAGTTAACCATTTGTATGTTAGAGAAGCATGCTTGTACACATGTTATTCAAATCCTGAAATATGACAATGAGATATAGAGAGTTAACCATTTGTATGTTAGAAAAGCATGCTTGTACACATGTTATTCAAATCCTGAAATATGACAATGAGATATAGAGAGTTAACCATTTGTATGTTAGAAAAGCATGCTTGTACACATGTTATTAAAATCCTGAAATATGACAGTGAGATATAGAGAGTTAACCCTTTGTGTGTTAGAGAAGCATGCTTGTACATATGTACGTCATTAAAATCCCGAAATATGACAGTGAGATATAGAGAGTTAACCCTTTGTATGTTAGAGAAGCATGCTTGTACACATGTTATTAAAATCCTGAAATACGACAGTGAGATATAGAGAGTTAACCATTTGTGTTAGAGGAGCATGCTTGTACACGTGTTATTAAAATCCTGAAATATGACAGTAAGATATGGAGAGTTAACCCTTTGTGTGCCAGACTAAATAACGCTCTATTGGATATGTGTGTATAACTTGTGAATAAATACACACATGACACATCAAGTAATAACCCTTCTAATTCTACCCCCCTTCATCCACAGACAACGAAATCCTGGCTTTGATCCTGATCCCACTATGCTTCGTGCTACTGATCCTGTACTTCTACACCAAGCCGGTCGACCCGGAAGAGGAGGACGACGTCGATGTGGTGATCGACGGGTCGCCGGGGCTACCCGACGGAGAGAACACTCGGCTATAAACATACCTAAAGACAAATGGCGGGCAAAGGACTACCATTATTGTGCATGTTATCTGTTCTTAAATTGAAATCGTATGCGAAGAGCCCTCTCTTTTTACTCGAAGGATAAATAGAAATTTGATTTGTTTGATTTGTGCGTGTGTGTTTGGTAAATGCGTGTGTGTGAGGGAGAAAGATACATAAAAATTATATTGAAAGACCGAGAGATACAGAGAGGGGGTATTATAGGGAAAATGAGAGAGTGAGAGAGAGGGAGAGAGAGAGAAAGAGAGAGAAAGAGGGGGTGAGATAGATATATTGATAGAGAGAGAGAGAGAGAGAGAGAGAGAGAGAGATTCCGTAGTCGAAAGGGCAATGTGACGTCACCTACTTGTACAAATCTCATTTAAATCAGGGGGTCATTTATCCTTTCATAGTGCGGTCAATCTGTTACGTGTTTTTTTTTCTGTTTCGTCATTCATCAAATCGTCTTTCACTCATTAGCTATAAGTCCCATTTTACTAGATATCTTAGTATTATCATGATATATTGTATTACTGATATATTTCTGGTATTGTATCATGCTATACTGTCTGTGATATGTCTTTTTTTTGTAGATAGACTGATATTTTACTGTCCAATATCCTGCACATGTACTTTAGTTGCATGTGAATTGTTACACCAAAGAAATAAAATACATGGATTCAATTTTCCAGAAAACACATCCCTTGTGTTGGCTCATTGAATGAATAAGTTGACTAACGTGAATTAAAAACTGTACAAGTAGCTATTATTGATGACATGTACACTCAGACGGGAAGGTGTTAATCAAAGGGACCTTGAAGAGAAAGAGATAGAAAGATGTATGGATAGATAGAGAGATGTATAGATAGATGAATGGGGGAATATAAGGGAGGGGGTGGTTGGGAGGAGGGGGAGTGGGGGAGGTGGGTCAAATATAATAGTGTTTTCCTCGTGTTTTTCCTCGTGATGGAAATGAAAGCAGTAAAATCTGCGAAGCAGAGCAAAATCATTTGAGGCTAATCAGACAACTAACATGATTAAAGAGAAAAAAATGGGTGACATGAAGCTAGTTTGGAGGCAAAATGGCAACTCAAAATCTACTCTTTCTCCAAGAAATTGATTTTATTTTGTTGTGAAAAAGAATTTGATACTATGTTGCTAGTAGTAACATGTGTTCACATGCATGCATGTACAAGAAGTCACCATTTTGCCAAAGTATTTGAAAAAGGACTGGAATATTGACTCTTATACTAGCAGGTAGATTTATGAATATACTAAGTATTGATTTTTTTATCTTTATGAAAGTAAAATACTCATTTTCTGAAAGTGCTTACATGAATAAGCCTGTGTTCACCAATAAACGTTGGTCAAGAAAAAAGAAAATACGTTTCTTGGAGGTATCAAAGCATGCAAAGAAACAGGAGGAAAGTGAGTGTATGACATCACAGCCTCATGACTGCCATGACAACTAAACTATTAAAAAACGATCTTTGAATCAATAAAACACTAAACACTGAGGAGAGGAAGAGGAAGGGAGGGGTGAAGGGGTAAAAGAGAGAAAGATGGGTGAGAGAGAGGGAGAGAAAGAGAAAGAGAGAGAGAGAGGGAGAGAGGGGGGAAGGGCGTGAAAGAGAAAGAGAGAGAGCAACAGAGAAATAGAGAGAGAGGGAGAGAGAGAGAAGGGAAGGGGGAGAGAGGAGGAAGTGGAAATAGAGAGAGCACAAGAGAGAGCAAGAGGGAGAGCAGGAGGGAGAGAGAAAGAAATAGAGGGAGAAGGGGTGGAGAAGGGGGAAGGGGAAATAGAGAGAGAGAAAGAGAGAGAGAGAGAGAGAGAGAGAGAGAGAGAGAGGGGTGAAAGGCTGGACTCGGAGGGGGGTTAGAGAGAGGGATAGGAAAGGAAGCGACAATAGGGAAGAAGAGGAGGAAGGAGAGAGGGTAGGGTAGAGTGAAAGCGAGAGGAGAGAAAAGAAGAGAAAGAGGAAGAAAATGGAGGAGAAAGGGGACATTGATAGAAAGAATGGGGAGAGAGAGGAAATAGTAGAGAGAGAGAGAGATAGAGCAAGGGGGTGAAAGAAAAAGAGAGGAGGAGGTGATAGAGGGAAGAGAGAGATAGAAAGAAAGAGGAAGGAGGAAGAGGAACTCTAGTGTGTGTGTGTGTGTGTGTGTGTGTGTGTGTAAGTATGTGGGTGTGTGTGTGCGTGTGTGCGTGTGTGGGTATGTGTGTGTGCGTGTGTGTTTTTGAGTGTGTGTGTGTGTGTGTGTGTGTGTCGGGGGGGGGGGGCGTTACCAAAAGAGAAGTGTAGGGGAAGTTGGGTGACAATGACTGCAAAATCAAGAAAGATAAATATGCAAAGTAAGCAACTTTTTTCAGATCAAAGATTCCTTTGGACTTTATTGGCATAAACATGATAAAGGGTTTTTCAAATTATTATTTTCAAATTTCGAATTACAAATTCCAATTACAATTTCAATTACATCCCTAGACTCCGTACCGCATATATAATGTCACGAAACCAAATAGTGGTATCACCAACCATTTCCTAACTTGTCCTAATCTTTTTATGACACCCAATCGGTTCTCGCATAAAGTATAATCATTTGTAATTTTTTATACACGTACAATGGTGTAAAAGATGATATTCTTTTGATCTGAAAAAATGTACACCTTTTTAAACGTTAAAAGTGCAGAAATATACAATAGCGATATTCTGGATAATGCGTATAATGAATTCATTTGGTTACTTTCTACATGTACTGATCTCGTTTTGCTGCTGTTTACATCTGTAACAAATACAGAAAGGGCAATGATATATTGATTTCATAGAGTACACGCAATAAACGTATAATCTCAATGCACTTTACAATCTTAGACATCATATACACCATAGGTATAATACGATCCCAATGAAATTCATTAAGGATTGCAAAATAACATTTCGTATCATGCTCATACTATTCGCAGCCTGATCGTAGATATCGATAATAAAATATGTGTAACATAACTATCAAGACAAAACAAGAGTTCTAAAAATAAAACACAAAAATAAATACAATATAACATCATGTTAATTATATATGACAAAACTCAATCGACTCGCGCATACATTGTCATTTATACATTTAATGCACGTACAAAGGAGTAATGAATGATATATTTTTGTGTGTGTGAAGGTTTACACATGTTATCGTCAAAACTGCACTATTTACAATAGCGATATTCTGGATAATACATGTATAATGGAATTCATCATTTTCAGTGTCTAATTTCTACATGTTCAGACATCGTATTGCTGCTTTTTGCATCTGTGACTAGTACTTATATAGAAACAAAGGATCATGATTTATTCATCTCATATCGTACATATCATAAAAGTATACGTCAATGCGCTTTACAATCTCATGCATTATATACACCATAGGTAGAATACGATCCCATTGAAATTCATGAGGATTTCAAAATAACATTACGTATCAAGCTCATATATACTCATTACGCCTGAGCTTAGATGAAGACAACAACAAATATGTAACATAATTATCAAGACAAAATGTGAATTCTCAAAATCATGTAATGTAATGTAACATCATAATGATTATACATTTAACAAAACATGCATACACTTTAGCAAAAGAATTATGAGAACGAATAATGTTAGGAATATAGGGCATATATATACCGCACTTGTTGAAAGTTATTTGTCCTGAAATGATCGACATTTGGAGTAATTAGTGATTAGATTGAATTAAATTAAAATGTTCGGGCCAGACATTTTGAGGATTTGTGATGTTATCACTAAGTACTCCAAATGTGGATCATTTGGGGGCATATAACTTTCACCAAGTTTCTAAAATGGACAATACATCAATTTAAGACCATTTGCTCACGATCACTCTTTCGAAGGCTTTTTGTCTTCTCAGTACAGTATATTCCCTTTGACTTTGCAAAAAGATGTGTTAAGTTATCATGGTTATGGTCTGAATATGTGGAGTGTAGGCGCCCTACGGAGTATATTCCAGAGAGTGGACACTGAATCCACCGTTCTCCGTAGTGGGAAGTAGTGTGGCATGGAACTTATGATTACATGTATACACACATGAAATAACATTTCTTTTTCATCCACAATATACGTTCTGACATTGAAAAGGGGAAATTATACTCAGTTATACTGTGAGGAGATGCGATATATGGGATTTACACCATACAAACTTAGGTCTTTTGTATCATTATTGGTAACTTTGGTAAATTTGATTCTACCTCGGTTTCTTGCCTGCTTCACACCTGTTACATGCTGATGCATCTATGTATACTGTATGATATAGTATTTCCTTTTTTCCAGGCTGTGACTGCACTCAACCTTATCACAGAACCCTATGGCCCATTAATCTACTCAATATAGAAATAACATATCCTCCCATGAACATACACATACACAAACACACACACGCACACAAAAACAAAACACTCACATAAACACTACACGAAAGCACGCACACGTAGCATACCCAGACCAGGTACTCTTATTATAATACACATACAAGTATCAGTATTTCAATAGCATAAATATCGCACAGATTTCTGTAGGGAGGTGGGGATGTTTCACCACCACTCCATGCTGACTCCACAATACTCATTTCTTCTGATATGAACCTTCACAGTGGATATAATCATTACCAAATATGACTTTATAATGAAAGTGTATCCAATCAGCCCTTCAGGATTTATAGTGATTCATAGCATTCTTGTATATTTAATGGAAAAGGTCGATTTTTAAAACGTAATTTTGATTTATTTAACGCTGTCACGGATAAACCAATGTAGAAAATGCATTCATACAAACAAATCTCTTCACCTGAGATATAAAGCCCCTCTCCCCGGGCCCGTTTCCCCCCAGTCTCAGAACAATGCTATATTGTCTCACCTGTCCTACTAACCAAGTTTTTTTTTTTTAAGATTGGGCAAATTAATGGATCATTCGGAATATGTAGAGTATGTCCGAGCTACAGAAAGCCATCTCCCCACTCTTGAATTGCTGAAGATAATACCATGCTCGCGTTGGTTTTGTGATCTTGTGATTGGTGATGAGGTTTCTGATCCTCTGGAGCTCACTGGTGTAATGGTCAATGCTGACCAGACCTTCCTTGTGGTTCACCCAGGCAATGATGATGGAGTCATCCTGACACACTGCAGGATGGGCATGCATGTTAGCGTGGGTGATGGTGTCTACCGTGGCACCCGATGAGCTGTCGATCGTGCGTACTTCGTATTGACCGCTCTTGACCACCAGCATCTTCCTTGCCTTCATGGCAATTATCTGCATGGGTAAATACTCCTGGCACGATATTTCCCTCACCGGCTTCCCACCAGATGAGTCAAAGACGTGGATCTTCTTGGCCTTCCTATACCTACAGTAAATCTTATCGTCAGAATCAACAGTAATATTACCAAATCCACCTACGTCATGATTAAGGGTCTCATAAGAACTGATGTTGCCTGATGATGAGTGGAGTGTGATCTTGTTGGAGGTATCTAGCACAACGAGTCGACCGTCCGACATGAACGATGCACTCTGAACATTCACGTCTACCAGGTCACTCTCCTTTAGCTCTCCGTTAGCATTGAACTTGTGTATTCCTCCATTCGAACACCCCACGGCCATGAGCCCGTCAGGCGCAGGCGCTATCGAGTCCATACTGTTCTTTACCGGAAGGGGCGTCTCAGCCACAAGGTTCTCGCGGACTAAGATTCCCACTTTCAGCTTGCCCAATCCCTCGTCACTGTGGAAACGTAGCGCTTCCCCTGCCTGCCCTATCGCCTTTGGCTGCAACTCATCAGGGTCCGGACTGCTCACGAGCTCATTCAGATTACCGCGTACAGTACGATGAACCTCCAGTGCGTTCAACTCTAGGGGAGCCTGCGCGCTGTGCGTTATCATCCCGTCCATGGTATCAGCGTCAGCTATTTTGCTGTGACTATCAGCCTCCATGCGTTGCAACATCTCGTCCAAGTAATCGATTTGCTTATCGATGTCGTCTTCTACTCCTCCTTGTTTCTCGTACAATGTCTTGATGGCATCTTGCACAGTTTTACGGGCGTCATCTTTAAGCTCTTTGCGCACGGCGCAGAGTCTCCGGCGTTGCTCGATCACGCAGTCGATGTATTTGTTTAGTTTATCGTTCTTCGTTGCTCTTTTAGCAGAAGTTTCACGCGCATCTTTTTTCAGTTCGTCCTCATGAACTTTAGCCGGCACTACGTCATGTCCCACCTTGGAATGCTCATAAACTCCACATTTAAAACACACATACTTGCAACAGTCAGTGCAGAAACTGTCTTCATCTTCGGTAGGATGAGTGTGGCATTTTCGTCGCTTCTTCGTGGATATCTTGCCAGCCGAGGGATCCGAGGCAGCGATTAGGGCGTGTCCGGAGAATCTGGCCAGCCTGGAGTGAGCGTCTTGACAAGGTTCGCAGAAGAAGTCGCCACAGTCCGCGCAGAACGAAGCAGCATCCGGTTTCTCATCTGAGGCGCAAGCCGTGCAGGCTTGCCCTCGTTTGTGCATATCCTCAATTAGAGACTTTACCACTAGATTTCCTTTTATCTGACCTACGTCGCCTTTAGGTACCCGCGTTACCTGTCTGCAGACAGGACACTTGATCCCCATGTTGTCGCCACCTGGCTGTGCCTTTTGGAGACGGTCTAGGCAGCTCTTGCAGAATGTATGAGAGCAGTCCAGCATCTTTGGATCGCGGAAGACATCCAGGCAAAGCGGGCAGTTCAGGTTCTCTCTCCAAGTCTGGTCCATTTCATCAACCATTTCTACAGAGAAGAGAGCAATAAGAACACAATTAACTCATTTATAGAATTGTAATGAACATTGTATTTATCTTAGCTTCCACTTAACTAGCCTAATAACTAAAAGTTTTTGTGATTGTAGTAAATTAATTTGAACATATCTTTTTCATAACGCGTGAAATTAAATTCAAAGTTTTTAAATAAGGCCAGTAGGTGATACAACCCTAATGATGGCTGAAATGCTTGCATGATTTCTTCGAGTTATTGTGACCACGGTCTAATAATTTGAATATATTTTCATATCGTATCAGCTGTGTCATTCAACTGAGCTTTCGTGCGCTCATAAACACTAATAACGATAGAACAGGATGCGCAAACAAGGCGAACCCAATGAAACTTTGATTATATTCATGTGCCCTCACTCAAAATGACAAACCTCGATTATCGCCACGCTAAAAGTATGTGTGTGTGGGTTTTTTTTTCAAAATCGTCGTCCGCTTTTGCCTCCCGCAAACAGTATGAGAATGTTGGGACGTTGTGGCCAATACATGATCAAATAGCCCTCAATGGGGAATGGTACATCCCTATGCGCGTGTGTGAGTAAGTATTACATGTATATGAGTGTGTACATGTCGACTCATTTGCGAATATCTGAGCCCCCCCCCCCCCCCCCCCCCGCCCCATTAGGGAAAAGCTGTCTACGCGTTTGTTCAGGACCACTTTTAGGTTAGCAGATAAAGTTGTCCCCCACCTCTTTCACCTTCTTCCTTTACTTTAGAACAACATTAATGTTAGTAATGTGATGTAGCTCGCTGGGGGGGGGGGGGGGGGGGGGCTCTTTACTCGGCTGGGGGGGGGGGGGGGGGGGGGCTCTTTACTCGTTCAACTTGTAAAGAGGAGGAGTAGTTTCTTATTGCGCCCTCATTGATGGATCGAGGAGAGTGGAACCTGGGAGTGTGGTGGTGGGGAACGTAATTTAGATATTTTTCTAGAACAGCCAAAATACTTCCGACATGTGCCACCTCTTGCACTCTTAAGAGGAAAAAAAAGCTTCTCCAAAAACCAAGTGTTTGTCTAAAAGTATGAAATGCAATCCAACCCCCTTTACACGGCAAACTAGCCTTAAAATGTGATAGAGTTGCATAATGGAAAACGCCAAGAAAACCGTTGTTACCTAATAATATCATGTTTGCCTATTCATTTGTTTTGAAGGGAAGACAGCAACAGTTAACTAACATGACTAATTCATCAGGGAACAAACACACCAGCCTCTTAAAGGATGTTGGCATTGATGCAATGCTCAATATAGAAAAAAAAATGACCACTTCATTGGGTCATCTTTGGTTGTACAACAGTATTCAAAATATGTCTTACATTATCATTCTCAAAATCATGAACATCTCAACTTATTTTACTTACTAATAAATACTATTTAGAAAATAGCAAAACTTTCGGTAACACCATGTGGTTGTATTCTTTCGGATAATTGGCCCACTTATAGGGTGAAGAAAGGAAAGGAAAGTGAAAAGTGAAAAAAAGGGAGAGGTGAATTTCCATATTTTATAACACTTACACAAGACTATTTTTAGCTTTAGTTTTCGGTGTTTTAAACCGAAAATAAATGGGATGGAATGGGATGGAATGGGATGGAATGGATGGGATGGATGGATAGAATGGATGGATGGGATTGGAATGGGATGGAATGGGATGTGCACACAGCACATTCGCGCCGAAACGCTCTATTCCTATTGGCTATTTCGGACACTCTCGGGTTATTTCGGATCCCTTCGGATCGCATAAATACCCGGCGCGCTCGTTAGTTTCTTCGAGTTATTCTCCGGATGACGGACAGAGCACACTGCCCGAAACGTCCAGACTGATACTCCCTCTTTCAGATTTTTAAAGAAACCTATAGTTAGTTGCAGAACTGACTATAACTTTTCTACACTTTTCTTATTTTCTTTTCTTTCTTTTCTCTTTATCACTACTTTGTGACTAGTTCACAACTTTCATCAACACCCTCCCTCTTCTTCTACCTCCATTCCATCCCATTTATTTTCGGTTTAAAACACCGAAAACTAAAGCTAAAAATAGTCTTGTGTAAGTGTTATAAAATATAAAAATTCACCTCTCCTTTTTTTTTTCACTTTTCACTTTCCTTTCCTTTCTTCACCCCATAAGTGGGCCAATTATCCGAGAGAATACAACCACATGGTGTTACCGAAAGTTTTGCTATTTTCTAAATAGTATTTATTAGTACACTCTCACCATGGAAACATTCAAATCACATTTATTTTACTTAGTTTTCTGATCAGCTAGCTTATGTTTGATTTCCTTATTTATTGTCAAATAATAAGGATTACCAGCAATCCGCGCTCTTAGAATTATGAAAGAGTATCGTCACAAAGATTAAAAGGAGCGTCAAAGGCTATACCATAACAATTTGCATCATGTCATATTCATCTACATGAACACCATTGCGGGGTTTGATATACCGTTCCGCAAGTAGGAGCGGCTATGCGTACACAAAGGAAATCTGCACAAGCGCCCGATTCGCTTCGGTGAAACTTGTCAAACGCAGGTTTCTTTGGTATTCAGAGGTTTAATTTGAATATGAATATTTTTTTGAGGACACGTCAAACAGGAGTGTGCAGAATATAAATAGATTGCCTGTAATAAAAGCCATGTGTTCAGAATTGCATGCCGGGATTGCAAACTTGTCACGGCTAGGGCCCTATGGTCGCACACCTGTAATTATGTCAGGGACTATCCCAGGGGCATGTATCAAAGATGGCATCATCATTGAAAATAATCTTATAACCTTTAAATAGTATGTGTGTGTGTATGTGTGTGTGGGGGGTGTTACACCCACAAATGTAATAACGCCCACAAATGTAATAACACTTTACCCACAAATGTAATAACGCCCACAAATGTAATAAACACTT
The DNA here is from genome assembly GCA_963669155.1 of Arbacia lixula. NCBI lineage: Eukaryota > Metazoa > Echinodermata > Echinoidea > Arbacioida > Arbaciidae > Arbacia > Arbacia lixula. The sequence continues at coordinate 10,252,510 of OZ022586.1, read as the reverse complement.
TACCCACAAATGTAATAATTTCACCCACAAATGTAATAATGCACTTTACCCACAAATGTGATAATTTTGAACCACCCACAAATATAATAATCACTTTACCCCACAAATGTAATAATTTTTGGGGGATATTTTGTCGAATTTCTTCAAAACTGAAAACCCTGTACTGATGCATTGGTATAGCGCACAGTCTTTATTCCAGACCCAATTATAGGCCCGATCACCTTCTCTCTGTGAAATAACGTGAGAATGGAGTCTAGTCTTTCCTCCAGACCCGAAATTTGAAAATAAGAACATAGTCTTTTTTCCAGACCCAATTATTTCATTTTTGGAATCTTCAAAACCAAGGCCCGATCGTCTCTCCTCCAGACCCGATGATTTTAAAAAAAAATGAGAGCCTAGGCTTTTCTCCAGACCCGTTTCATTCATTTTTTTAAATCTTCAAAACCATCTCACTCCTGTAGAATAACATGAAAATTGAGTCTAGTCTTTCCTCCAGACCTGGTTATTTCAAAAGTAAGAATGTAGTCTTTTCTCCAGTCTCAATTATTTCATTTTTTCAATTCTTCAAAATCAAGACCCCGTCATCTTATTCTTATGAAATAACATGATAATCAAGCCTAGTCCTTCCTCCAGACCCAAAAATTTCAAAAATAAGAACATAGTCTTTTTTCCAGACCCAATTATTTCATTTTTGGAATCTTCAAAACCAAGGCCCGATCGTCTTATTTTTGTGGCATAACATGAGAATCGACCCTAGTTGATCCTCCAGACTCGATCATTTAAAAAAAAAAGAGCGTAGTCTTTTTCCAGACCCAATTTTTTTCATTTTTTGAATCTGCAAAACCAAGGCCCGATTATCTTATTCCTGAAGGATAACCTGAGAATCGAGTCTAGTCTTTCCTCTAAACCCGATAATTTAAAAAATGAGAGCCTAGGCTTTTCTCCAGACCCGTTTCATTCATTTTTTAAATCTTCGTAACCAAGGCCCCATCATCTCACTCCTGTAGAATAACATGAAAATTGAGTCTAGTCTTTCCTCCAGAACTGGTTATTTCAAAAGTACGAGTGTAGTCTTTTCTTCAGACCCAATTATTTCAATTTTTCAATTCTTCAAAATCAAGACCCCGTCATCTTGCTCTTATGACAAAAAAATGAGAATCAAGCCTAGTCTTTCCTCCAGACCCGGTTATTTCAAAAGTAAGAGCATAGTCTTTTCTGCAGACCCATTTAATTAATTTTCTAAATCTTCAAAACTAAGGCCCTATCATCTTATTCCTGTGGAATAAGATAAGAATCGTTTCTAGTCTTTCCTCCAGACCCAGTAAGTGTAAAAGTTAGAGCGTAGTCTTTTCTGCAGACCCAATTAATTAACTTTCTAAATCTTCAAAACCAAGGCCCCATCATCTTATTCCTGTGAAAAAATATGAGAATTTATTATAGTCTTTCCTCCAGACCCGGTTATTTTAAAAGTTAGAGCGTAGTCTTTTCTGCAGACACAATTAATTAACTTTCTAAATCTTCAAAACTAACACCCCTTCATCTTATTCCTGTGGAATAACATGAGAGTTTCTAGTCTTTCCTCCAGACCCGGTTATTTTAAAAGTTAGAGCGTAGTCTTTTATCCAGACCCATATAATTAATTTTTGAGCCTTACAAACTCAGACCACATCATCAGATTCTTATGGAATAAACATGAGGATCGAGCCTAGTAGTCTTTCCTTCAAACCCTGTTATTTCACTAATTAGTGCGTAGTCTTTTCTCCAGACCCATTTAGTTCATTTTTGAAACCTTAAGAAATAAGACCATCATCATCTTATTCCTGTGGAATAATGTCAACATCTTCCAAACTAAGATTCTGGCTGTGATAAATCAAATATTTAGAGCGTAGTCTTTCCTCGTAATTGAAATTTAATAACAAATCTTCAAAACTAAGATCCTATCAACTAATTCCGTTTTTTTTAATAAAAAAATACAACTAAAAAAGTCAAGCACCTTCAGCATGTACATAATGTGTATATAGCTCATTATAAATACTCATCATTATCGTCAGCTTTTCTTGGCGATGCATGGCATCGCTTTACATTGTTACATATATGGATACAACACGTCTCAGTGGTCGGCGGTCACACAAACTGACGAATCAGTCAAAATAGTACATATATATACTTGTATATAACGCACAGAGGTGGGACCGATTCGATGGTACGTTGACCGTCGACTATTCTTTCAATCATCTATGCCTACATTCTAATGGTCTAATTCAATGGTCGTATAGAAACAAAGTAATTTGATAAAATTTGGGCGATTCAAAATCATTACCTTTGTTATACTACGTTTGTGGTTGAAACTATTGCATTTGTGGGTAAAGTTTTATTACATTTGTGGGAGTTATTACATTTGTGGGTGTCTCTTACATAATCAACGATCCATCACATCGGTTCTTCCTGTCTGTGTTATATGACCATTTGGACTGATTCATCACAATCATTTATTTGCGACGTGTTGTTCCACATTATGTAACAATGTTAAGCGATGCCATGCATCGCAAAGAAATGATGATGGCACTGATGAGTACTTAGAATGCACTAAATCCACCTTATGTAGATGCTCAAAGTACTTAATTGAAAAGAAAAATGGAATGAGATAATAGCCCAGCTAACAAAAAAGAAACGTGCATATATGCATACATACGCACACATAGCCTAATCCTATACTTACCTATCCTAATCATTTCTTACCCTATCCTGCTCCCAGTACTACCCTCACTAGCACTCCGGCAATATGCTCTACAAAATATTGCACTCAATTAGGTGGCATTTATGTTTATAATGTCTAAATTTCAACACGTTTATTGGAATGTATGCTTAAATATTCCTTCTTTCTAGTTATATGCCGGCTATCTATTCAAATGTTCAAAAATATGACACAAGTCAATACGCCGAATGCATGCATGTACTTTTAAAATAACCGGGTCTGGAGGAAAGACTTGAAACTCTCATGTTATTCCACAGGAATAAGATGAAGGGGTGTTGGTTTTGAATATTTAGAAAGTTAACTAATTGGGTCTGCAGAAAAGACTACGCTCTTACTTTTAAAATAACCGGGTCTGGAGGAAAGACTATAATCAATTCTCATATTTTTCCACAGGAATAAGATGATGGGGCCTTGGTTTTGAAGATTTAGAAAGTTAATTAATTGGGTCTGCAGAAAAGACTACGCTCTAACTTTTACACTTACTGGGTCTGGAGGAAAGACTAGAAACGATTCTTATCTTATTCCACAGGAATAAGATGATAGGGCCTTGGTTTTGCAGATTTTAAAAAAAAAGAAATAATTGGGTGAGGAAAAAGACTATGCTCTTATTTTTGAACTACTCGGGTCTGGAGGAAAGATTAAGCTCGATTACCATGTTATTCCACAAGACAAATATAATGGGGCCTTGGTTTTGAACATTTGAAAAAATGAAATAATTGCGTCTGGAGAAAAGACTACGCTCCTAATTTTGAAATAATCGGGTCTGGAGGAAGGACTTGGCTTGATTCTCATGTTATTTCATAAGATGACGGGGTCTTGATATTGAAGAATTGAAAAAATGAAATAATTGGGTCTAGAGAAAAGACTACACTCTTACTTTTGAAATAACCAGGTCTGGAGGAAAGACTAGACTCAATTTTCATGTTATTCTACAGGAGTGAGATGATGGGGCCTTGGTTTTGAAGATTTAAAAAAATGAATGAAACGGGTCTGGAGAAAAGCCTAGGCTCTCATTTTTTTTTAAATAATCGGGTTTAAAGGAAAGACTAGACTCGATTCTCAGGTCCCTCAGGAATAAGATGATCGGGCCTTGGTTTTGAAGATTAAAAAAATGAAAAAATGGGTCTGGAAAAAGACTACGCTCTTTTTTAAAAAAAATTATCGGGTCTGGAGGAGAGACTAGGCTCGATTGTTATGTTATGCCACAAAAATGAAGACGATCGGGCCTATGTTTTAAAGATTCCAAAAATGAAATAATTGGGTATGGAAAAAAGACTACGTTCTTATTTTTCAAATTTTCGGGTCTGGAGGAAAGACTAGACTCCATTCTCACGTTATTCCACAGAGAGAAGGTGATCGGGCCTATAATCGTGTCTGGAATAAAGACTGCGCGCTATACAGATGCATCAGTACAGGGTTTCAGTTTTGAAGAAATTCGACAAAATATCCCCTAAAAATTATTACATTTGTGGGTAAAGTGATTATTACATTTGTGGGTGGTTCAAAATTATTACATTTGTGGGTAAAGTGCATTATTACATTTGTGGGTGAAATTATTACATTTGTGGGTAAAGTGTTATTAAGTTTGTGGGCGTTATTACATTTGTGGGTAAAGTGTTATTACATTTGTGGGCGTTATTACATTGTGGGCGATTATTACATTTGTGGGTGTAACAGGGGGGGGGTGATTTTATTCTCGAAAAACAAATACAAAGGCAAAATTTATGAATCGTTAACGATAGTTTCGAACCTAAAATGTCTAGCAATTTTCTTCTTAACGCGATTGTATGTAGCGTGTGTGGAAATGTAAGAAAACGTTTGCAATAGTTACCTTCTACCAACACAGATAAAATTGATTTTGAATGATTTTTTTTTTTAAATTGTGAATAATTTAGTGAGAGAAGATATTTTCTCAGCACCCTATATTCTTCTCAACCTCCAGAGGCTTTGAAGTTTACAATAGCTTATTGAGTGACATTTCCACCTTACCAGGTATTTGTAAGTAGTTTTCCTATTCACAAGGTTTTCATTGGAGCAAATACAACATGTTATTCAGACAGCTGAACTCCATCGTAGTATGGTCTAAAATGTTATATCAATGCACCACATTTAATTAAGAGCCTTCAGTACGTGCAAAAATCCGATAAACTCGACAAGTATCATGCGAAAAATCACATACATGTACCAATTTGGGATCCTTTCATGGGAGCCTTCGACCCTTCCTAACCACAAGCAGTGCTAAACATTTAGCCATTGTCCTAATTTTGCCATTCTTGCACTATCATGACTATTGTGAAATCTTGAAAGCTATCCTCGTAACACAAGAAAAAAATGGCCGGAATAGTACTTAAATGTCATTCCCTCCTTCCAACAAACCTTTCCTAAATTGATTGAAATGGACGCAAGTAGGAGATAGATGGAAATTTCATTAATGTGAGTTAATACATGCAGCCCTGAGTGGCGAGGTCACATCATTATAAAACTAAACTGTTTATGAAGTCTAGCAACCAACATAACTATCATACCCATAGTGCAACGAAATTTGATGTAACTGTGCCCTTAGTCAGAAAGAAAATTTCCCGCGAAGGCTCTACCTAATAAAGTTGAATGTGCAAGTGCGAACAGTCATTTACTGTCTTGTATGGTCTAACTATTCCTAATCTTGAAAGCTACCCTCGTAACACAACATAAAAAAAAATGGCCAGAATAGTACTTGAATGTTACCCGCTCCCTCCAACACACCTTTCCTAAATCCATTGAAATGGACCCAAGTAGAAAACAGATGGACATTTCATGAATGTGAGTGAATACATGCAGCCCTGAGTGGCGAGGTCACATCACTATAAAACTAAACTGTTTATGAAGTCAAGCAACCAACATAACTATCATACCCGCAGTGCAACGAACTTTGGAACACTTCCCACTCCCTCTCTAAATAGAAAAATTAAGAACCAAAAAACAAAATACAATCAATTAAATTTAGTTTAGAAAGCAATCATTAGTTTGTATACATTTATCGACTTCACTGCACAGAGCCTAAATACTGACATTTTAATAAAGATATGTTATGAATATGAAATATATGCGGGGGTGGTCGTATTATTGTTAAAAAAGTGAGAGACTTCAAGTAAATTTCTTGATTATAGTGAATATGGACTGCATTGAATGCCTACTAGCACACAAAAAAAATGTTTCCATAATAATTTGCAACATCGTAACTGCTTAACTTTAATTTCCTGATGATATAGTTTATGTTTGAAACCTTGATCTCCTCCAAAAAAAAAACCACACCTACGTATTGACATAGCAATGGTCCAAAAACAAGTTTTAGAAACTTACCGCGCTCTAAAAGGAGACTCGTCACTTATCGTGTAGAGAATGATGACAACGTCAAAGCCTTTACCACTACAACTTGTATCATATCATATCCATCTACATTGTACTCCATTGCGGGTTTTGATGTACCGTGCCCCAAGAAGGTACAGCTATGTGTACTCGGAGAAAATGTGCACGAGCGCCCGATTCGCTTCGGTAAAACTTGTCAAAAGCAGGGTTTTGGGGCATTGAGAGTTTTGATTTGAATATGAATATTATTTTGAGGACACGTCAAACAAGAATTTGCAGAATATAAATAGATTGCCTGTAATACAAGTCATGTGTTCAGAATTGCATGTCGGGATTGCAAACTTGTCACGGCTAGGGCCCTATGGTCGCACACCTGTAATTATGTCAGGGACTATCCCAGGGGCGTGTATCAAAGATGACATCATCATTGAAGATATATTTATTTGACAATCGGTTGGACGTATTTTAGCAGAAATGTAGTTGGCATCATTGGCATCATAGTACACACCCATTACACAATGGGTATGTACTAAACGTCTTCTTGTCAGCTTTGTTGAATGAAATCAGGATTTAAAGCAATGGTAAATTACATGGTTAACTTAAAGTTTCATTTTGCATTGGAGAAGGAGACTAGGCCTGATATGTTAAGAACAAAGCAGTGTGGTTCTCGTGCTGTATTGGAATACTTCATCGCTGATGAGTGTCACATTTCACAAACTGGTCCTAGATAGCAAGGGTGCCGATTCCGGCATAAAGACGGATACCCCCCCCCCCCCCCCCCTTCTTTGTTAACCCTTTGTGTGTTAGAAAAACATGCTTGTACACATGTTATTAAAATCCTGAAATATGACAGTGAGATATAGAGAGTTAACCATTTACGTGTTAGAGAAGCATGCTTGTACACATGTTATTAAAATCCTGAAATATGACAGTGAGATCTACAGAGTTAACCCTTTGTGTTAGAGAAACATGCTTGTACACATGTTATTAAAATCCTGAAATATGACAGTGAGATATAGAGAGTTAATCATTTACGTGTTAGAGAAGCATGCTTGTACACATGTTATTAAAATCCTGAAATACGACAGTGAGATAAAGAGAGATAACCCTTCTAATTCTATTATAGGGAAAATGAGAGAGTGAGAGAGAGGGAGAGAGAGAGAAAGAGAGAGACATAGGGGGTGAGATATATATATATATATATAGAGAGAGAGAGAGAGAGAGAGAGAGAGAGAGAGAGAGAGAGAGAGAGAGAGATTCCGTAGTCGAAAGGGCAATGTGACGTCACCTACTTGTACAAATCTCATTTAAATCAGGGGGTCATTTATCCTTTCATAGTGCGGTCAATCTGTTACGTGTTTTTTTTTCTGTTTCGTCATTCATCAAATCGTCTTTCACTCATTAGCTATAAGTCCCATTTTACTAGATATCTTAGTATTATCATGATATATTGTATTACTGATATATTTCTGGTATTGTATCATGCTATACTGTCTGTGATATGTTTGTCTTGTAATAGACTGATATTTTACTGTCTAATATCCTGCACATGTACTTTAGTTGCATGTGAATTGTTACACAAGGTCTCACTGAAGGTCACGTCTAGGTAAATGGGCAACTATGTATGAACGCCAGAAAAATAATATACAGTATGTGGATTTAATTTTCTAGAAAACATATCCCTTGTGTTGGCTCATTGAATAAGTTAATTGACGTGAATTAAAAACTGTACAAATAGCTATTATTGATGACATCTACACTCAGACGGGGAGGTGTTAATCAAAACGACCTTGAAGAGAAAGCGATAGAAAGATGTATGGATAGATAGAGAGATGTATAGAGAGATGAATGGGGGAATATAAAGGAGGAGGTGGTTGGGAGGAGGGGGAGTGGGGGAGGTGGGTCAAATATAATAGTGTTTTCCTCGTGTTTTTCCTCGTGATGGAAATGAAAGCAGTAAAATCTGCGAAGCAGAGCAAAATCATTTGAGGCTAATCAGACAACTAACATGATTAAAGAGAAAAAAATGGGTGACATGAAGATAGTTTGGAGGCAAAATGGCAACTCAAAATCTACTCTTTCTCCAAGAAATTGATTTTATTTTGTTGTGAAAAAGAATTTGATACTATGTTACTAGTAGTAACATGTGTTCACATGCATGCATGTACAAGAAGTCACCATTTTTGCCAAAGTATTTGAAAAAGGACTGGAATATTGACTCTTATACTAGCAGGTAGATTTATGAATATACTAAGAAATTGATTTTTTTATCTTTATGAAAGTAAAATACTCATTTTCTGCAGGTGCTTACATGAATAAGCCTGTGTTCACCAATAAACGTTGGTCAAGAAAAAAGAAAATACGTTTCTTGGAGGTATCAAAGCATGCAAAGAAACAGGAGGAAAGTGAGTGTATGACATTACAGCCTCATGACTGCCATGACAACTAAACTATTAAAAAGCGATCTTTGAATCAATAAAACACTAAACACTGAAGAGAGGAAGAGGAAGGGAGGGGTGAAGGGGTAAAAGAGAGAAAGATGGGTGAGAGAGAGGGAGAGAAAGAGAAAGAGAAAGAGAAGAGAGAGAGAGAGGTAGGTCGTGAAAGAGAGAGAGAGAAAGGGCAACAGAGAGAGAGGGAGAGAGAGGGAGAGAGTGAAAGAGAAATGGAGAGAGAGAATGAACGAGAGAGAGAGAGAGAGAGAGAGAGAGAGAGAAGGGCGAGAGGGGGAGAGGGAGTGATGGAGAGAGGGGTGAAAGGCAGGACTCGGAGGGGGAGTTAGAGAGAGGGATGGGAAAGGAAGCGACAATTGGGAAGAAGAGGAGGAAGGAGAGAGGGTAGGGTAGAGTGAAAGCGAGAGGAGAGAAAGAGTAGGGAGAAAAGAAGAGAAAGAGGAAGAAAATGGAGGAGAAAGGGGACATTGATAGAAAGAATGGTGAGAGAGAGAGAGAGGAGATAGTAGAGAGAGAAAGAGAGAGAGAGAGAGAGAGGAGGGAAGACAGAGAGAGAGAGAGAGAGAGAGAGGGGGGAGGGAGAGAGAGACAGAGACAGAGAGAGACAGAGAAGGGCGAGAGGGGGAGAGGGAGTGATGGAGAGAGGAGGGAAAGGCAGGACTCAGAGGGGAGTTAGAGAGAGGGATGGGAAAGGAAGCGACAATTGGGAAGAAGAGGAGGAAGGAGAGAGGGTAGGGTAGAGTGAAAGCGAGAGGAGAGAATGAGTTGGGAGAAAAGAAGAGAAAGAGGAAGAAAATGGAGGAGAAAGGGGACATTGATAGAAAGAATGGTGAGAGAGAGAGAGGAGATAGTAGAGAGAGAGAGAGAGAGAGAGAGGGGGGGTGAAAGAAAAAGAGAGGAGGAGGTGATAGAGTGAAGAGAGAGATAGAAAGAAAGAGGAAGGAGGAAGAGGAACTCTAGTGTGTGTGTGTGTGTGTGTGTGTGTGTGTGTGTGTGTGTGTGTGTGGGTATGTGGGTGTGTGTGTGCGTGTGTGGGTATGTGTGTGTGTGCGTGTGTGTGTTTGAGTGTGTGTGTGTGTGTGTGTGGTGGGGGGAGGGGGGGCGTTACCAAGAGAGAAGTGTAGGGGAAGTTGGGTGACTGCAAAACCAAGAAAGATAAATATGCAAAGAAAGCAACTTTTTTTCAGATCAAAGATTCCTTTGGAATTTATTGGCATAAACATGATAAAGGGTTTTTCAAATTATTATTTTCAAATGTCGAATTACAAATTCCAATTACAATTTCAATTACATCCCTAGACTCCGTACCGCATGTATAATGTCACGAAACCAAATAGTGGTATCACCAACCATTTCCTAACTTGTCCTAATCTTTTTATGACACCCAATCGATTCTCGCATAAAGTAAAATCATTTGTAAATTTTTATACACGTACAATGGTGTAAAAGATGATATTCTTTTGATCTGAAAAATGTACACCTTTTTAAACGTTAAAAGTGCAGAAATATACAATAGCGATATTCTGGATAATGCGTATAATGAATTCATTTGGTTACTTTATACATGTACTGACATCGTTTTGCTGCTGTTTACATCTGTAACAAATACAGAAAGGGCAATGATATATTGATTTCATTGCGTACACGCCATCAACGTATAATTCCAATGCACTTTACAATCTTAGACATCATACACACCATAATATAATATGATCCCAATGAAATTCATTAAGGATTACAAAATAACATTTCGTATCATGCTCATAGTATTTGCAGTCTGATCGTAGATATCGATAATAAAACATGTGTAACATAACCATGATAACTATCAAGACAAAACGTGAGTTCTAAAAATAAAACATGTACAATATAACATCATGTCAATTATATATGACAAAACTCAATCGACTCGAGCATACATTCTCATTTATATATTTGATGCACGTACAAAGGCGTAATGAATGATATATTTTTTGTGTGAAAAGTTTACACATTTTAACGTTAAAACTGCACGATTTACAATAGCGATATTCTGGATAATACATGTATAATGGAATTCATCATTTTCAGTGTTTAATTTCTACATGTTCTGACATCGTTTTGCTGTTTTTTGCATCTGTGGCTAGTACTTAGAAAGAAACGATAATGATTTATTCATCTTATATAGTACATATCACAAAAGTATACGTCAATGCGCTTTACAATCTCATACATCATATACACCATAGGTAGAATACGATCCCATTGAAATTCATGAGGATTTCAAAATAACATTACGTATCAAGCTCATATACACTCATTACGCCTGAGCTTAGATGAAGACAACAACAAATATGCAACATAATCATCAAGACAAAATGTTAATTCTTAAATTTATGTAAAGTAAGGTAACATTATGATGATCATATATTTGGCAAAACATGTATACACTTTAGTGAAAGAATATGAGAAAAAATAGTTCAAGGATTTGTGTTTGAGTTGTGTTCTGAATATGTGGAGTGTAGGCGCCCTACGGAGTATATTCCAGAGAGTGGACACTGAATCCACCGTTCTCCGTAGTGGGAAGTAGTGTGGCATGGAACTTCTGATTAAATGTATACACACATCGAACAATATTTATTTTTATCCTAAATATACGTTGTTACATTGAAAGAGGGAATTTATACCCAGTTGTATACAAACAAACTTAAGCCTTTTGTGTCATTTTTGTTTACTTTGGTAAATTAGATTCTACCTCGGTTTCTTGCCTGCTTCACACCTATTACATGCTCGTACATCTATGTATACTGTATGATAATTAAAGTATTTCCTTTTTTTTCCAGACTGTGACTGCACTCAACGCACAGTACCTTATGGCCCATTAATCTATACTCAGTATAGAAATAACATATCCTCCCATGCTGCACATACACAAACACAAACACACACACGCACAAAAAAAAAACACTCACATAAACACTACACGAAAACACGCACACGTAGCATACCCAGACCAGATACTCTTATTATAATACACATACATGTATCAGTATTTCAATAGCATAAATATCGCACAGATTTGTGTAGGGGGGGGGGGGGATGTTTCACGACCACACCATACTGACTCCACAATACTCATTTCTTCTAATATGAACCTTCACAGTGGATATAATCATTACAAAATATGACTTTATAATGAAACTGCATCCAACCAGTGCCTTCAGGATTCATAGTTAGATTTCATCTAGCATTCTTGTATTTTTAATGGAAAAGGTCGATTTTTTAAACATTATTTTTATTTTATTTAACGCTGTCACGAATAAATCAATGTAGAAAATGCATTCATACAAACAAATCTCTCCACCTGAGATATAAATCCCCTCTCCCCGGGCCCGTTTCCCCCCAGTCTCAGAACCAATGCTACATTGCCTCACCTGTCCTACTAACCAAGTTTTTAAGATTGGGCAAATGAATGGATCATTCGGAAGAGGTAGAGTATGTCCGAGCTACAGAAAGCCATCTCCCCACTCTTGAATTGCTGAAGACAATACCAATTTCGCGTTGGTTTTGTGATCTTGTGATTGGTGACGAGGTTTCTGATCCTCCGGAGCTCACTGGTGTAATGGTCAATGCTGACCAGACCTTCCTCGTGGTTCACCCAGGCAATAATGATGGAGTCATCCTGACACACTGCAGGATGGGCATACATGTTAGCCTGGGTGATGGTGTTTACCGTGGCATCCGATGAGCTGTCGATCGTGCGCACTTCGTTCTTAGCACTCCTGACCACCAGCATCTTCCTTGACTTCATGGCAAATATCTGACTGGGTACATACTCCTGGCACGGTATTTCCCTCACCGGCTTCCCATCAGATGAGTCAAAGACGTGGATCTTCTTGGGCTTCCTATAGCTACAGTAAATCTTATCGTCAGAATCAACAGTAATATTACCAAATCCACCTACGTCATGATTAAGCGTCTCATAAGAACTGATGTTGCCTGATGATGAGTGGAGTGTGATCTTGTTGGAGGTATCTAGCACAACGAGTCGACCGTCCGACATGAAGGTAACATCAAAGACGTTTACGTTTGCCAGGTCACTCTCCTTTAGCTCTCCGTTAGCATTGAACTTGTGTATTCCTCCATTCCAACACCCCACGGCCATGAGCCCGTCAGGCGCAGACGCCATCGCGTTCATACTGCCCTTTACCGGAAGGGGCGTCTCAGCCACTAGGATCTCGCGAGCCAAGATTCCCACTTGCAGCTTGTCCAGTCCCTCGTCACTGTAGAAACGCAGCGCTTCCCCTGCCTGCGCTATCGCCTTTGGCTGCATCTCATCAGGGTCCGGACTGCTCACGAGCTCATTCAGATTAGCGCGTACAGTACGGTGAGCCGCCAGTGCGCCCAACTCTAGGGGAGACTGCGCGCTGTCCGTTATTATCCCGTCCATGGTATCAGCGTCAGCTATCTTGCTGCGACTATCAGCCTCCATGCGTTGCAACTTATCATCCAAATTATCTATTTGCTCATCGATGTCGCCTTCTACTTCTCCATGTTTCTCGTGCAATGTCTTAATGGCATCTTGCAAGGTTTTACGGGCGTCATCTTTAAGCTGTTTGCGCACGGCGCTGAGTCTCCGGCGTTGCTCGATCACGCAGTCGATGTATTTATTTAGTTTATCGTTCTTCGTTGCTCTTTTGGCAGAAATTTCACGAGCATCTTTTTTCAGTTCGTCCTCATGAACTTTAGCCGGCACTACGTCATGTCCCACCTTGAAATGCTCATAAACTCCACATTTAAAGCACACATACTTGCAACAGTCAGTGCAGAAACTGCCTTCATCTTCGGTAGGGCATGTAGGGTGAGTGTGGCATTTTCGTCGCTTCTTCGTGGATATCTTGCCAGCCGAGGGATCCGAGGCAGCGACAAGGGCGTGTCCGGAGAATTTGGCTAGCCTGGAGTGAGCGTCTTGACAAGGTTCGCAGAAGAAGTCGCCACAGTCCGCGCAGAACGAAGTAGCATCCGGTTTCTCGTCTGAGGCGCAAGCCGTGCAGGCTTGCCCTCTTGTCTGTAGGTCATCTATCAGCGACTTTAAAGCTAGATTTGCTTTTAGCTGACCTACGTCGCCTTTAGGTACCCGCGTTACCTGTCTGCAGACAGGACACGTGATCATCATGCTGTCGCCACCTGGCTGTGTCTTTTGGAGACATTCTAGGCAGCTCTTGCAGAATGTATGAGAGCAGTCCAGCATCTTGGGATCCCGGAAGACTTTCAGGCAAATCGGGCAGTTCAGGTTCTTTCTCCAAGTCTGTTTTATCGCAGCAGCCATTCTAATTTTCTAAAGAGAAGAGAGCAATAAACACACAATGAACTCACTTATACTGTAGATGTGTAATGAACAATAACATTCATGTGAACTTCCTTAAGCAGCTTAACAAGTATAATAACTAATAGTTATTGTGGTTGCAGTAACGCGTGTAATTAAATATAAACGTTTTTAGATAAGGCCAATACGTGATACAGCCCTAATGATGTTTGGTATACTTAGATGATTTCTTCGAGTTATTGTGATTGCAGGCAAATTATTTGAACACATTTTCATATCGTATCAGCTATGTCATTAAACTGAGCTTTAAAAAAAAACCCTCACAATATACTAATAACGAAAGAGCAGGATGCGCAAACAAGGCGATACGAATTGAAATATAATTATAATCATGTGCTCTCACTCAGGATGACAAACCTAGATTATCGCAACTCTAAGACTATGTATTCTTCTTTTTTTTCAAACTCGTCGTCCGCTTTTGCCGCCCGCAAACAGTATGAGACTGTTGGGACGTTGTGGCCAATACATGATCAAACAGCCCTCAATGGGGAAGGGTACATCCCTATGCGCGTGTGTGAGTAAGTATTAAATGTATATAAGTGTGTACATGTCTCCCCTTCCATTATGGAAAAGCTGTCTACGCGTTTGTTCAGGACCTCTTTGAGGTTAGCAGATCAAGTTGTCCCCCACCCCTTTTGCCTTCTTCCTTTACTTTAGAACAACATTTATGTTAGTAATGGGATGTAGCTCGCTAAGGGTGGGGGGAAGCCTCAACTTGTAAAGAGGAGGAGAAGTTTCTTATTGCGCCCTCATTGTTGGATCGAGGAGAGTGGAACCTGGGAGTGTGTTGGTGGGGGAACGTACTTCAGATATTTTTCCAGAACAGCCAAAAAACTCCCGAAATGTGCCCCCTCTTGCACTCTTAAGAGGAAAAAACTCCTCCAAAAACCGACTGTTTGTCTTCAAGTATGAAATGTAATCCCTCCCCCTCTAAAGCGCAAACTAGCTTTAAAATGTGATAGAGTTGCACAATGGCAAACGCCAAGAAAACCGTTGTTACCTAATTACATCATATTTGCCCATTCATTTGTTTTGAAGGGAAGACAGCAACAGTTAACGAACATGACTAATCCATCATGAAACAAACACAGCAGCCTCTTAAAGGATGTTGACATTGATGCAATGCTCAATATAGAAAAACTGACCACTTCATGGGGTCATCTTTCGTCGTTACATTATCATTCATAAAATCAAGAACATCACAACTTAATTTACTTAGTTTTCTGATCAGCTAGCTTATGTTTGATTTCCTTATTTATTGACAAATAATAAGGATTACCAGCAATCCGCGCTCTTAGAATTATGGAAGATTATCGTCACAAATCATCTAAAATTGATAAGAAACGTCAAAGGCTATACCATTACAATTTGCATCATGTCATATTTATCTACATGAACACCATTGCGGGGTTTGATATACCGTTCCGCAGGTAGGTGCGGCTATGTGTACACAGAGGAAATCTGCACAAGCGCCTGATTCGCTTCGGTGAAACTTGTCAAAAGCGGATTTCTTTGGCATTCAGAGGTTAAATTTGAATATGAATAATTTTTTGAGGACACGTCAAACCAGAATGTGCAGAATATAAATAGATTGCCTGTAATAAAAGTCATGTGTTCAGAATTGCATGCCGGGATTGCAAACTTGTCACGCCTAGGGCCCTATGGTCGCACACCTGTAATTATGTCAGGGACTATCCCAGGGGCGTGTATCAAAGATGATATCATCATTGAAAATAATCTTATAACATTTAAATAGTATGTTTGTGTGTATGTGTTAGTGTGGGGGGGGGGAGGAATTTTATTCTCAATAAATAAATACAAATGAAAAATTATGGATCGTTTACAATACTACTGAACCTAAAATGTCTAGCAATTTTCTTCTTAACGCGATTATATGTACCGTGTGTGAAAATGTAAGAAAACTTTTGCAATAGTTAACTTCTACCAACACAGATAGAGATTAATTTTGAAATAAATTTTTAAATTGTGAATATTTTAGCGAGAGAAGATGTTTTCTCCGCACCCAATATTCTTCTCAACTTCCAGAGGCTTGACGTTTACAATAGCTTATTGAGTGACATTTCCACCTGACCAGGTATTTGTAACTAGTTTTCCTATTCACGAGGTATCAATGGAGCAAAGAAAACATGTAATTCAGACAGCTGAACTCCATCTAAGTTTGCTCTAAAATGTTATATCAATGCACCACATTTAAGAAAGAGCCTTCAGTACGAGTAAAAATCCGATAAAACTCGACAAGTATCATGCGAAAAAGCATATATATGTACCAATTTGGAATCTTTTCTTGGGAGACTTCGACCCTTCCTAACCACAAGCAGTGCTAAACATTTAGTCATTGTCCTAATTTTGCCATTCTTACACTATTGTTACCCCGTATGGTCCAACTATTCCTAATCTTGAAAGCTACCCTCGTAACGCAACATAAAAGAATGGTCAGAATAGTACTTGAATGTCACCCCATTCCCCCAACATACCTTTCCTAAATCGAATGAAATGGACGCAAGCATGGACAGGAATCCCGGGGGGAGGGGGGGGGGGACACAAGATCAAATGTCCCCCCACACTATTTTAGGTCTTGTACAGGCGCGTACTTGGGCGCGGGGGGCCGGGGTTCCACCCCCCCCCCCCCTATCAGAAGTTGACCCCCCCCCTCTACTTTTTTTCTGAATGATCATATTTCTTGTTCACTTATTGTTGTCACATCGGACAATTTGTATACGTGTTAGGCCCCAGTTTTGACGGCAGATAGAAGAGACAGCGTTCACGTTTAGAATAGAAAAATTGCGAACCAAAGATCAACTAGTTTAAAAAAGCAATCTTTAATTTGTGTTGTATTTCTGCGTTGAAATTGTCCCTTTTCATACATTTATCGCATTCACTGCAGAGAGCCTAAATACTGATATTTTGTTGTATTTTATGAATATAAAATATATGGGGGGATGGTCGTATAGCACCCCCTCCCGCACAGACAGACACACACACACACACACACACACACACACACACACACACACACACACACATACACCCCCCTCCCCCCCCCCCCTCCTCCCCCCCCCCCCCCCCACCCCTGGGACCGGCACCCCTGTCATAGGCAATTTGGGGCTCTCACTTGTTTTCTTCGCTCATACTATTAACACAATCATTGTTACAAAAGTTAATGCACTTCAGTTGAATATGCATTTGTTTTTTATCATAGTGAATATGGACTGCATTGAATGCCTACTAGTACACACAAATGTCTTGCATCATAATTTGCAACATCGTAACTGCTTAAGTTTAGTTTCCTGATGAGCTAGAGCATGTTTGCAATCTCGATCTCACAATAAAAACTACGTATTGACATAGCAATGGACCAAAACAAGTTTTAGAAACTTACCGCGCTCTAAAAGGACGTATCGTCACTTATCGTCTAGAGAATGATGACAACGTCAAAGCCTTTACCACAACAACTTGTATCATATCATATCTATCTACATGAACACCAGTGCGGGTTTCGATATACCGTGCCCCAAGAAGGTACAGCTGTGTGTACTCGGAGAAAATGTGCACACGGTTTTTTTTGCATAAATAAATAGCTTGCCTGTATTACAAGTCATGTGTTCAGAATTGCATGTCGGGATTGCAAACTTGTCACGGCCAGGGCCCTATGGTCGCACACCTGTAAATTCGTCAGGGACTATCCCAGGGGCGTGTATCAAAGATGACATCATTATTGAAAATATTCTTTGTTAGAAAATCAGTTGGACATATTCTAGCAAAAATGTAGTTGGCATCATTGAAATGCTACCCATTACACAATGGGTATGTACTAAACGTCTTCTTGTCAGCTTTGTTGAATGAAATCAGGATTTAAAGAAATGGTAAATTACATGGTTAACTTCAGTTTCATTTTGCATTGGAAAAGGAGACTAGGCCTGACAGGCTAAGAACAAAGCAGTATGGTTCTCGTGCTGTATTGGAATACTTCATCGCTGTTGAGTGTCACATTTCACAAACTGGTACTGGATAGCAGTATGTTTCTCGTGCTGTATTGGAATACTTTATCACTGATGAGTGTCACATTTCACACACTGGTACACTGGATAGCATGGGTGCCGATCCTGGGATTTTAATGGAGATATACCCCTGCCCCCCCCCCCCCTAAAAAAAAGATATATATATATATATATATATATTTCAAGTTTATATGATTAAAAGAAGGTTGGAATATTTTCAGACATAACCATTCTTAATGTAAAAATACCAAGAAAAAATTTAGAGATCGCTTCCGACAGTAGTTAACCTAAATTGTCTTTCTCGGTTAGCATTTTTCTTCTCAACTCACAATTATTTGTACTGTGTGGGGTAAATGCTAGAAAACTTTTGCAAAATCAAACTTGCCAGTAAACCTTAAACTAACGAAATATTTGGTGATTGTACCGACACTGATAGAGATAATCTCTTTTCAAAATATTTCCAGTCTTGACATTCTGTATATGTAACCATGGTATAACTACATTATTATTATAAAAATCGGACATAGCGGAAACAAAAGGGCAACTCTGTTCTCCAAGCCCTCTCAAATAATCCGAACCCTGGAGAAAATCCCTTTGTGTGTTAGAGAAGCATGCTTGGATGCATGTTATTAAAATCGTGAAATATGACAGTGAGATATAGAGAGTTAACCATTTGTATCAGAGAAGCATGCTTGTACACATGTTATTAAAATCCTGAAATATGACAGTAAGATATGGAGAGTTAACTCTTTGTGTGCCAGACTAAATGACGATCTATGAGATATGTGTGTATAACTTGTGAATAGATACACACATGACACATCAAGTAATAACCCTTCTAATTCTACCCTCCTTCATCAACAGACAACGAAATCCTGGCTTTGATCCTGATCCCACTATGCTTCGTGCTGCTGATCCTGTACTTCTACACCAAGCCGGTCGACCCGGAAGACGAGGACGACGTCGATGTGGTGATCGACGGGTCGCCGGGGCTACCTGACGGAGAGAACACTCGGCTATAAACATACCTAGAGACAAATGGCGGGCAAAGGACTACCATTATTGTGCTTGTTATCTGTTCTTAAATTGAAATCGTATGCGAAGACCCTCTCTTTTTACTCGAAGGATAAATAGAAATGATAAATAGGATAAATAGAGAGAGAGAGGGGGAGAGAACAGAGAGACAGAGAGAGAGGGAGAGGGGGGAGATGGAAAGAGAGGTGAATGGGGGAAGGGGGTGGGAGGGGGTAGGGGGAAGGAGAGGGGTGGGGGAGTTGGATCAACTATAATAGTGTTTTCCAAGTGATGGTTTTCTCGTGATAGCAGGTAGATTTATGAATGTACGAAGTATTGTTTATTCTTTTATCTTCATGAAAGTGAAATATTGATTTTCTGAAGGTGCTTACATGAACAAGCAAGTGTTCATCAATTAACATTGGGCAAGACAAAAGAAAACAAGTTTCTTGGAGATATTAAAGCATGCAAAGAAACAGGAGGAAAGTGAGTGTGACAGCCATGACAACTAAACTATCAAAAAACGATCTTTGAATCAATAAAACACTAAACACTGAAGAGGGGGGGAGTAAGGGAGGGGTGGAGGGGTGGAGGGGTGAAGAGAGAGAGAGAGAGAGAGAGAAAGAGAGAGAGAGAGAGAGAGGAGAGGGGGGGTAGGGCGTGAAAGAGAAGAAAGAGAGAGAGCAACAGAGAAAGAGGGGGAGAGAGGGAGAGAGTTAAAGAAAAATAGAGAGAGAGGAAGAGATTTAAAGAGAAATAGAGAGAGAGAATGAACGAGAGAGAGAGGGAGAGAGGGAGAAGGGAAGGGAGAGAGAGGAGGAAGTGGAAATAGAGTGAGAGCACAAGAGAGAGCAAGAGGGAGAGCAGGAGGAGGAGAAAGAAAGAGATGGAGAAGGGGTGGAGAAGGGGGAAGGGGAAAGAGAGAGAGAGAGAGAGAGAGAGGGGGGGGGCGAGAGGGGGAGAGGGAGTGATGGAGAGAGGGGTGAAAGGCAGGACTCGGAGGGGGAGTTAGAGAGAGGGGTGGGAAAGGAAGCGACAATTGGGAAGAAGAGGAGGAAGGAGAGAGGGTAGGGTAGAGTGATAGCGAGAGGAGAGAAGAGAGGAGAGAGTTGGGAGAAAAGAAGAGAAAGAGGAAGAAAATGGAGGAGAAAGGGGACATTGATAGAAAGAATGGCGAGAGAGAGGAAATAGTAGAGAGAGAGAGAGAGAAAGAGAGAGAGAGAGAGAGCAAGGGGGTGAAAGAAAAAGAGAGGAGGTGATAGAGCGAAGAGAGAGATAGGAAGAAAGAGGAAGGAGGAAGAGGAACTCTAGTGTGTGTGTGTGTGTGTGTGTGTGTGTGTGGGGGGGGGGGGGTATGTGGGTGTGTGTGTGCGTATGTGCGTGTGTGGGTATGTGTGTGTGTGCGTGTGTGTTTTTGAGTGTGTGTGGGGGGGGGGGCGTTACCAAGAGAGAAGTGTAGGGTAAGTTGGGTGACAATGACTGCAAAATCAAGAAAGATAGATATGCAAAGTAAGCAACTTTTTTCAGATCAAAGATTCCTTTGGAATTTATTGGCATAAACATGATAAAGGGTTTTTCAAATCATTATTTTCAAATTTCGAATTACAAATTCCAATTACAATTTCAATTACATCCCTAGACTCCGTACCGCATATATTATGTCATAAAACCAAATAGTGGTATCACCAACCATTTCCTAACTTGTCCTAATCTTTTTATGACACCCAATCGATTCTCGCATAAAGTATAATCATTTGTAAATTTTTATACACGTGCAATGGTTTAAAAGATGATATTCTTTTGATCTGAAAAATGTACACCTTTTTAAACGTTAAAAGTGCAGAAATATACAATAGCGATATTCTGGATAATGCGTATAATGAATTCATGTGGTTACTTTCGACATGTACTGATCTCGTTTTGCTGCTGTTTACATCTGTAACAAATACAGAAAGGGCAATGATATATTGATTTTATTGCGTACACGCCATAAACGTATAATCTCAATGCACTTTACAATCTTAGACATCATGTACACCATGATATAATATGATCCCAATGAAATTCATTAAGGATTACAAAATAACATTTCGTATCATGCTCATAGTATTTGCAGTCTGATCGTAGATATCGATAATAAAACATGTGTAACATAACTATCAAGACAAAACGTGAGTTCTAAAAATAAAACATGTACAATATAACATCATGCCAATTATATATGACAAAACTCAATCGACTCGAACATACATTCTCATTTATATATTTAATGCACGTACAAAGGCGTAATGAATGATATATTTTTTGTGTGAAAAGTTTACACATCTGAACGTTAAAACTGCACGATTTACAATAGCGATATTCTGGATAATACATGTATAATGGAATTCATCATTTTCAGTGGTTAATTTCTCCATGTTCTGACATCGTTTTGCTGCTTTTTGCATCTGTGACTAGTACTTAGAAAGAAACGATAATGATTTATTCATCTTATATAGTACATAGCACAAAAGTATACGTCAATGCGCTTTACAATCTCATACATCATATACACCATAGGTAGAATACGATCCCATTGAAATTCATGAGGATTTCAAAATAACATTACGTATCAAGCTCATATATACTCATTACGCCTGAGCTTAGATGAAGACAACAACAAATATGCAACATAATTATCAAGACAAAATGTGAATTCTTAAATTTATGTGAAGTAAAGTAACATTATGATGATCATATACTTGGCAAAACATGTATACACTTTAGTGAAAGAATATGAGAAAAAATAGTTCAAGGATTTGTGTTTGAGTTGTGTTCTGAATATGTGGAGTGTCGGCGCCCTACGGAGTATATTCCAGAGAGTGGACACTGAATCCACCGTTCTCCGTAGTGGGAAGTAGTGTGGCATTCTGTGGAACTTCTGATTAAATGTATACACACATCAAGCAACATTTTTGTCTATCCTAAATATATGTTGTTACGTTGAAAGACGGAATAGATACTCTTTTAATAATACACATACATGTATCAGTATTTCAATAGCATAAATATCGCACAGATTTGTGTAGGGGGGGGGGGGTGTTTCACCACCACACCATACTGACTCCACATTACTTATTACTTCTAATATGAACCTTCACAGTGGGTATAATCATTACCAAATATGACTTTATAATGAAACTGCATCCAACCAGTGCCTTCAGGATTCATGGTGAGATTTCATCTAGCATTCTTGTATTTTCAATTGAAGAGGTCGATTTTTTAAACATTATTTTTATTTTATTTAACGCTGTCACGAATAAATCAATGTAGAAAATGCATTCATACAAACAAATCTCTTCACCTGAGATATAAACCCCCTTTTCCCGGGTCCTTTTCCCCCCAGTCTCAGAACCAATGCTATATTGCCTCACCTCTCATACCAATCAAGTTTTTAAGATTGGCCAAAATGAATGGATCATTCGGAAGATGTAGAGTATGTCCGGGCTACAGAAAGCCATCTCCCCACTCTTGAATTGCTGAAGATAATACCATTCTCGCGTTGGTTTTGTGATCTTGTGATTGGTGACGATGTTTCTGATCCTCCGGAGCTCACTGGTGTAATGGTCAATGCTGACCGGACCTTCCTTGTGGTTCACCCAGGCAATGATGATGGAGTCATCCTGACACACTGCAGGATAGGCATATATGTTAGCCTTGGTGATGGTGTCTACCGTGGCACCCGATGAGCTGTCGATCGTGCGCACTTCGTTCGACGCACTCTTGACCACCAACATCTTCCTTGACTTCATGGCAAATATCTGCATGGGTTCATACTCCTGGCACGATATTTCCCTCACCGGCTTCCCACCAGATGAGTCAAAGACGTGGATCTTCTTGGCCTTACTATAGCTACAGTAAATCGTATCGTCAGAATCAACAGTAATTTTACCATATCCACCTACGTCAGAACTAAGCGTCTCAAAAGAATTGATGTTGCCTGATGATGAGTGGAGTGTGATCTTGTTGGAGGTATCTAGCACAACGAGTCGACCGTCCGACATGAAGTTAACACCACGCACTGTTATTTCTGCCAGGTCACTCTCCTTTAGCTCTCCGTTAGCATTGAACTTGTGTATTCCTCCTTTATAACACCCCACGGCCATGAGCCCGTCAGGCGCAGACGCCATCGCGTCCATACTGTCCTTTACCGGAAGGGGCGTCTCAGCCACGAGGTCCCAGCGAGCCGAGACTCCCATTTCCAGCTTGCCCAATCCCTCGTCACTGTAGAAACGCAGCGCTTCCCCTGCCTGCCCTATCGCCTTTGGCTTCGTCTCATCAGGGTCCGGACTGCTCACGAGCTCCTTCAGATTACCGCGTACAGCACGATGAACCTCCAGTGCGTTCAACTCTAGGGGAGCTTGCGCGCTGAGCGTTATCATACCGTCCATGGTATCAGCGTCAGCTATTTTGCTGTGACTATCAGCCTCCATGCGTTGCAACATCTCGTCCAAGTAATCGATTTGCTTATCGATGTCGTCTTCTACTCCTCCTTGTTTCTCGTACAATGTCTTGATGGCATCTTGCACAGTTTTACGGGCGTCATCTTTAAGCTTTTTGCGCACGGCGCAGAGTCTCCGGCGTTGCTCGATCACGCAGTCGATGTATTTGTTTAGTTTATCTTTCTTCGTTGCTCTTTTAGCAGAAATTTCACGCGCATCTTTTTTCAGTTCGTCCTCATGAACTTTAGCCGGCACTACGCCATGTCCCACCTTGGAATGCTCATAAACTCCACATTTAAAACAAACATACTTGCAACAGTCAGTGCAGAAACTGTCTTCATTTTTGGTGGGATGAGTGTGGCATTTTCGTCGCTTCTTCGAAGATAACTTGCCAGCCGAGGGATCCGAGGCAGCAATTAGGGCGTGTCCGGAGAATTTGGCTAGCTGTAGGTCATCTATCAGCGACTTTAAAGCTAGATTTGCTTTTAGCTGACCTACGTCGCCTTTAGGTACCCGTGTTACCTGTCTGCAGACAGGACACTTGATCCTCATGTTGTCGCCACCTGACTGTGTCTTTTGGAGAGAGTCTAGGCAGCTCTTGCATAATGTATGAGAGCAGTCCAGTATCTTGGGATCCCGGAAGACATCCAGGCAAAGCGGGCAGTTCAGGTTCTCTCTCCAAGTCTGGTCCATTGCAGCAGCCATTCTAATTTTCTACAGAGAAGAGAGCAATAAGCACACAATGAACTCATTTATAGAATTGTAATGAACATTGTATTTATCTTAGCCTCCTTAAGGCTCTTTACCAGTCTAATAACTAATATTTATTGTGGTTGCAGTGAAATAATTTGAACATATTTTTATAACGTATGTAATTAAACATAAACATTTTTAAATAAGGCCAGTAGGTGATACTGCCATAATGATGGTTGGTATGCTTGCAAGATTCCTTCGAGTTATTGTGATCATGGTGATTGCAGTCAGACAATTTGAACATATTTTCATATCGTATCAGCTGTGCCATTAAACTGAGCTTTAATTCGCTCACAAAATACTAACCACGGTAGAGCAGGATGCGCAAACAAGGCGATACAAATGAAACCATGATGATAATCATGTGCCCTCACTCATGATGACAAACCTTGATTATCGCAACTCTAAAAGTATGTGGGGTCTTTTTTTTCAAACTCGTCGTCCGCTTTTGTTGCCCGCAAACAGTATGAGAATGTTAGGACAGTGTGGCCAATACATGATCAAATAGCCCTCAATGGGGTACGGTATATGTATGCACGTTTGTGAGCATGTATTACATGTATATGAGTGTGTATCTGTCGTCTCATTGCTTTAAATCTGAGCGCCACCCCCAGCCCCCCCCCCCCCACTCCCCTCCCTCCTTCCACTCCGTGGTCGGAGGGATCGCAAGCGTGTTTCAAAAAATGTCCAGTATATGAGTACTTTTTTGCGGGACAAGTCCGGCCCGCGAATTGTAAAAAAGGGTGTATTTGACTTTTCACACGGAGATGTCTTTCAAAGGGGGTGTTATTTTTTTAATTTTTTTCTCTCTCTCTCTCTCTCTCTCTCTCTCTCTCTCTTTGGACTCCTGGGAAATTTAAAAAGGGGGTTATAATATATCTTAAATATGATGGAAAGGTTGACCACGAAATAAAATTTCTGAAAATCCAGCTAGTTTTGAAAGCTCACTCAGGATTATTTCATTTGAAAAAGTAAAAACATTGGTCCCCCACAATCGACTCGATAGTACGGACTTCTCGGAATCTGCGAGAGTAGTAGTCTACGCGTGCCAGTATACAAATGATGCACAGGTTTGAGTGGGTCAGTAGGAATTGTGTACACAAGGTAGCTCTGAAATTCAGAGCTACCACGTGTATACAATCCTACTGACCCACGAAATAAACCTGTGCATCATCTGTTTTATAGAATGGGCCCCAAAATCTAATAAAAAAGGGAAAAATCTCTGTCAACCTCATTTACCGGATGCATGGAAAAATCACGCGTCCGGTAATTACCGGATGCATGGTTATGACAAAATCATGCATCCGGTAATTACCGGATGCATGGTTATTGACCAATCAGATTGCAGAGATCTATCTTCATCATCAATGATCATCAATGATTGGAATCATCAAAATCTGCCAAGACTAAAGATTATTGACTTTTCACATAGAGAAGTGTCCAAATAACACAGCTAAAATATGAGATGATTTTCTCCATAGACCATGTCAGGTGGAGAAATAGAGTCTGCATGTATAGAATTACCAAGTTCATTACGCTTTTATTTGATAACAATCATTTAAACGACGTAGTCATATCAGAAAAGACAGATTTACTGCGAATGTCCAGGGTGGCATTGAGTGCCCATGAACGTATTCGCAATGCACGTTAGTGGGCAAATCACCGCAGCAACGTCTCACACAGTGCTGCGACAGCGTAGAATTCAGTCATGAGTTTGTCCATTTCTCCGTTCGAAATATCTTCCAAATTTACGTGTTTCACCTCTGCAAAGCGTTTGAATGTAGACAATGATTATTCGATGATTTGATTTAAATGTGTACTCACTGAAAGCGTCTGAATCGTCCAAAATTTGTTTCAATTCTTCATCTCACTTTATCGGAGTTTCTCGTGATTCGTGAGTGCCGCCCACTGATCTCCCCACTAACTGGATGGGTGGTCACGCTCCGCTGAATGAAGCCCGCGCGCAGCGGCGTCCGCCATCTTGGGACCATCACAAACAGAAATACGAACGGCGTTGGGAAGCGTGTTTAGTGTACGTTGTGGCACGCCGGTACGGTGGTTTTGATGGATTTGCCGATGTTTGTGCACGTGCATGTTTTGTGGAATACAGAACAGAGTTTTAACATCAACTGAATTATTCTGTAGTATTTAATCATTCAAATGATGAATTCCACAGGCCTTCTGGCCTTCCATGTAGAGCCTATGTACATGTCATGTATGCAAATCATGTTAACCGTACTCTGTGTCATAGACAAGGGTCGATGAACTAATTTTAAAAAGGGGGACTGTGGACTTGGTAGAAAGTCAAGGGACTTAAACTCGATCAATTAATTATAATTAATAATTAAGTGACAAGCAAAAGAAAGAGATCAAAATGGCTATTAGTACCCGCGGCAGTTATGGATGTTATGCCTCCCCCCCCCCCCTGAAAAAAAAAAAAGAGTAAAAAAGGGGGATCGGGCCGGAGGCATGATGTACCGAACCTGAATTATCATACCGGGGAAGGCTTGGGGAGGGATTTGAACCCCACCGGGTTTGACCCAAGTACCCCACACACACACATCACACACACACACACACACACACACACACACACACATCACACACACATCACACACACATCACACACACACACACATCACACACACACATCACACACACGCATCACACACATCACACACACACGCACATCACACACACACACACACATCACACACACATCACATACACACATCACACACACATCACACACACATCACATACACACATCACACACACATCACACACACACACATCACACACACATCACACACACACGCATCACACACATCACACACACACGCACATCACACACACACACATCACACACACATCACATACACACATCACACACACACACATCACACACACACACATCACACACACACACACATCACACACACATCACACACACACATCACACACACGCATCACACACATCACACACACACACACACACGCACAAAAACACATACGCACAACACACACATCGCACACACATCACACACACATCACACACACACATCACACACACATCACACACACATCACACACACATCACACACACATCACACACACATCGCACACACACATCACACACACACACGCAGACAAACTTTAACACATGCACACACACATCACACACATGATGCAATGATACAATGATACAATAACTTTTACTTGTTAATCCATTTAACTGATCTTTGAAACTTTTATAATAAAGTAGAACAAACTGAAGAATGTGAACATACATAACATAATGTTGTGACAGCAAAACTTGTAAAATAAAGATAATTCTTTGAGCACTCCGACACAGTTTGATTGTACGCACTATATCACGGCTGACAGCTCTTTTGATGGTCCCATAATGGCGGCCGCTTCGCTTCGGCAGCTTCACGACGGAATAGCCAATGGGCGTGCAACAACCTATCCAGTTAGTGGAGAGATCAGTGGTGCCGCCATTTATAGCGTAAGCAGCATTGGTATCGATCATGTTAATTCTCGGTATCGCTATATCGTTTTGATATCGTGTTGATATCGCGTGCTGCCAGTAAAAAAAAATTACACGTTAATTACGGGTAATTAACCAATCAGATTGCAGAGATTCTGACACCCATTCTATAATACGGTATTATGCTAGTATTATACGGTATCGGCACGATTGCCTTGTTACTATCAGGTATGCTATGATATTATGAACCTATACAGGATGTCCTAACAAGCCTCTCCTCTGATCCAGGTTGTGATCATTGATTTCTTTTTGGTACATCTTGTACGTAATTGATTCAGTTCTAACCTCCTGAGAAATGTATTGTAATGACGGCTTAGCTGAGATAAAAGGGGGGAGGGGGGGGGGTGGTGGGTTGCCTGTCCTGAGTAAGGGTGTTGTAATAAGATCTCACCTGAGATAGGGGGTACTAGAACATTGAGCAGTGTTCCTGGGTTAGGGGGGGGGGGGGTCTCCCAAATCAGGAAGAGCCCGCGAAAAGCCCGCGAAAGCCCGCGAAAAGGGGGTTCAGAAATGTTGGCAGACCTGAGATAGGGGGTTGCTTTCAAAGCGAGGGAACGAGCATGTGCGTAACCTAAATAACACTGAGTGGGGAGGCCGTCTAAAAATGATAAGCAACGTTAAAGGCTATACCATTACAATTTGTATCATGTCATATCTATCTCATGAACACCATTTCGGGGTTTGATATACCGTTCCGCAAGTAGGTGCGGCTATGTGTACACAGACGAAATCTGCACAAGCGCCCGATTCGCTTCGGTGAAACTTGTCAAAAGCAGGTTTCTTTGGCATTCAGAGGTTTAATTTGAATATGAATAATTTTTTGAGGACACGTCAAACAAGAATGTGCAGAATATAAATAGATTGCCTGTAATAAAAGTCATGTGTTCAGAATTGCATGCCGGGATTGCTAACTTGTCACGGCTAGGGCCCTATTGTATCAAAGATGACATCATCATTGAAAATAATCTTATAACCTTTAAATAGTATGTTTGTGTGTATGTGTGTGTGTGTGGGGGGGGGTGATTTTATTCTCAATAAACAAATACAAAGGCAAAATTTATGAATCGTTTACGATACTATTGAACCTAAAATGTCTAGCAATTTTCTTCTTAACGCGATTGTATGTAGCGTGTGTGGAAATGTAAGAAAACGTTTGCATAAGTTAACTTCTACCAACACAGATAGAGATAAATTTTAAAATATATTTTTAAATTGTGAATATTTTAGCGAGAGAAGATGTTTTCTCCGCACCCAATATTCTTCTCAACTTCCAGAGGCTTGACGTTTACAATAGCTTATTGAGTGACATTTCCACCTGACCAGGTATTTGTAACTAGTTTTCCCATTCACGAGGTATCAATGGAGCAAATACAACATGCTATTCAGACAGCTGAACTCCATCGTAGTATGCTCTAAAATGTTATATCAATGCACCACATTTAATAAAGAGCCTTCAGTACGAGCAAAACCCGATCAAACTCGACAAGTATCACATACATGTACCAATTTGGGATCCTTTCATGGGAGCCTTCGACCCTTCCTAACCACAAGCAGTGTTAATGCTTTAGTCATAGTCCTAATTTTGCCATTCTTACACTATTGTGACCCCGTATGGTGCAACTATTCCTAATCTTGGAAGCTATCCTCGTAACACAACATAAAAAGATGGCCAGAATAGTACTTGAATGTCTCCCCCCTCCTCCAACACATCTTTCCTAAATCGAATGACATGGACCCAAGTAGAAGGACCCAAGTGATAGGGTTGTACAATGACAAACGCCAAGAAAACCGTTGTTACCTAATAATATCATATTTGCCCATTTTTTCATTTGAAGGAAAGACAGCAACAGTTAACGAACATGACTAATCCATCAGGGAACAAACACACCAGCCTCTTAAAGGATGTTGGCATTGATGCAATGCTCAATATAGAATAAAACTGACCACTTCATGGGTTCATCTTTGGTCGTACAAGAGTATTCAAAATATGTCTTACATTATCATTCTTAAAATCATGAACATCACAACTTACTTTACTTAGTTTTCTGATCAGCTAGCTTATGTTTGATTTCCTTATTTATTGACAAATAATAATGATTACCAGCAATCCGCACTCTTAGAATTATGAAAGAGTATCGTCACAAATCATCTAAAAATGATAAAAAACGTCAAAGGCTATACCATTATAATTTGCATCATGTCATATTTATCTACATGTACACCATTGCGGGGTTTGATATCTACCCTTCCGCAAATAGGTGCGGCTATGTGTACACAGATTCGCTACGGTGAAACTTGCCCTATGGTCGCACACCTGTTAATTCGTCAGGGAATATCCCTGGGGCGTGTATCAAAGATGGCATCATCATTGAAAATAATCTCATACCTTTTAAATCTTATGTTTGTGTGTATGTGTGTGTGTGTGTGTAGGGGAGGGGGTGATTTCATTCTCAATAAATAAATACAAGGGCAAAATATATGAATCGTTTACGATACTATTGAACCTAAAATGTCTAGCAATTTTCGTCTTAACGCGATTGTATGTAGCGTGTGTGGAAATGTAAGTAAACATTTGCATAAAGTTGACTTCTACAAACACAGAAAGAGATTGATTTTGAAATATATTTTTAAATTGTGAATATTTTAGCGAGAGAAGATGTTTTCTTAGCCCCCAATATTCTTCTCATCTTCCAGAGGCTTGACGTTTACAATAGCTTTTGCAATAGTTTACTTCTACCAACACAGATAGAGATTAATTTTGAATGATTTTTCTTAAATTGTGAATAATTTAGTGAGAGAAGATATTTTCTCCGCACCCAATATTCTTCTCAACCTCCAGAGGCTTTGAAGTTTACAATAGCTTATTGAGTGACATTTCCACCTGACCAGGTATTTGTAACTAGTTTTCCTATTCACGAGGTATCAATGGAGCAAAGAAAACATGTTATTCAGACAGCTGAACTCCATCGTAGTATGCTCTAAAATGTTATATCAATGCACCACGTTTAATAAAGAGCCTTCACTACGAGCAAAACCCGATCAAACTCGACAAGTATCATGCGAAAAAGCATATATATGTACCAATTTGGAATCTTTTCTTGGGAGACTTCGACCCTTCCTAACCACAAGCAGTGCTAAACATTTAGTCATTGTCCTAATTTTGCCATTCTTACACTATTGTTACCCCGTATGGTCCAACTATTCCTAATCTTGAAAGCTACCCTCGTAACGCAACATAAAAGAATGGTCAGAAAAGTACTTGAATGTCACCCCATTCCTCCAACACACCTTTCCTAAATCGAATGAAATGGACGCAAGCATGGACAGAAATCCCGGGGGGAGGGGGGGACACAAGATCAAATGTCCCCCCACACTATTTTAGGTCTTGTACAGGCGCGTACTTGGGCGCGG
Source organism: Arbacia lixula (assembly GCA_963669155.1). Taxonomy (NCBI): domain Eukaryota; kingdom Metazoa; phylum Echinodermata; class Echinoidea; order Arbacioida; family Arbaciidae; genus Arbacia; species Arbacia lixula. The sequence goes on along the minus strand of OZ022586.1, from coordinate 10,221,364 downwards.
GGGCCGGGGGGGGGGGGGGGTTCCACCCCCCCCCCCTATCAGAAGTTGAACCCCCCTACTTTTTTTTCTGAATGATCATATTTCTTGTTCATGTATTGTTGTCACATCGGACAATTTGTATACGTGTTAGGCCCCAGTTTTGACGGCAGATAGAAGAGACAGCGTTCACGTTTAGAATAGAAAAATTGCGAACCAAAGATCAACTAGTTTAAAAAGCAATCTTTCATTTGTGTTGTATTTCTGCGTTGAAATTGTCCCTTTTCATACATTTATCGAATTCACTGCAGAGAGCCTAAATACTGATATTTTGTTGTATTTTATGAATATAAAATATATGGGGGGATGGTCGTATAGCACCCCCTCCCGCACAGACACACACACACACACACACACACACACACACACACACACACACACACACAAACACACATACACCCCCCTCCCCCACCCCCACCCCCGGGACCGGCACCCCTGTCATAGGCAATTTGGGGCTCTCACTTGTTTTCTTCGCGCATATTATTAGGACAATCATTGTTACAAAAGTTAATGCACTTCAGTTAAATATACATTTGTTTTAATATAGTGAATATGGACTGCATTGAATGCCTTCTAGTACACACAAATGTCTTGCATCATAATTTGCAACAGCGTAACTGCTTAAGTTTAGTTTTCTGATGAGCTAGCTCATGTTTGCAATCTCGATCTTACAATAAAAACTACGTATTGACATAGCGATGGACCAAAAACAAGTTTTAGAAACTTACCGGGCTCTAAAAGGACTTATCGTCACTTATCGTCTAGAGAATGATGACAACGTCAAATCCTTTACCACTACAACTTGTATCATATCATATCTATCTACATGAACACCATTGCGGGTTTTGATGTACCGTGCCCCAAGAAGGTACAGCTATGTGTAATCGGAGAAAATGTGCACACGCCACCGATTCGCTTCGGTAAAACTTGTCAAAAGCAGGTTTTTTTTCATTCAGAGTTTTAATCTAAATATGAGTATTATTTTCATGACACGTCAAACAAGAATGTGCAGGATATAAATAGATTGTCTGTAATAAAAGTCATGTGTTAGAATTGCATGCCTGGATTGCAAACTTGTCACGACTAGGCCCCTATGGTCGCACACCTGTAATTATGTCAGGGACTATCCCAGGGGCGTGTATCAAAGATGACATCATCATTGAAAATATTTTTTGTTAGAAACTCGGTTGGACATATTTTAGCAAAAATGTAGTTGGCATCATTGAAATGCTACCCATTACACAATGGGTATGTACTAAACTTCTTCTTGTCAGCTTCGTTGAATGAAATCAGGATTTAAACATGTTAAAGAAATGGTAAATGATATGGTAAACTTCAGTTTCATTTTGCATTGGAGAAGGAGACTAGGCCTGACAGGCTAAGAACAAAGCAGTATGGTTCTCGCGCTGTATTAGAATACTTCATCACTGTTGAGTGTCACATTTCACAAACTGACACTGGATAGCATGGGTGCCGATCCTGGGATCTAGGGCAGATATACCCCCTATACAATATGTTAAAAAGCTGGTTGGTGGGGGTTGCCATTGCACCCCCCCCCCCCCACACACACACACACATGACGATAATGTTATAAGATTGAAAGAAGGTTAGGATATTCTCACATAGCAATGATAAAAATACCATGACAAAATTTATAGATCGCTTCCAAAACTAGTAAACCGTAAAATGTCTAGCAGTTCCTTTGTCATCACACGAGTATTTGTACCGTATATGGAAATTTAAGAAATCTTTTGCAATAGTTAACCTCTACCAACACAGATTGAGATTAATTTTGAATGATTTTATTAAATTGTGAATAATTTAGTGAGAGAAGATGTTTTCTCAGCACGCAATATTCTTCTCAACTTCCAGAGGCTTGACGTTTACAATGGCTTATTGAGTGACATTTCTACCTTACCAGGTATTTGTAAGTAGTTTTTCTATTCACAAGGTATTAATTGGAGCAAGTACAACATGTTATTCAGACAGCTGAACTCCATCGTAGTATGCTCTAAAATGTTATATCAATGCACCACATTTAATAGAGAGTCTTCAGTACGAGCAAAAACCCGATAAAACTCGACAAGTGTAGTGAGAAAAATCATATGCATGTACCAATTTGGGATCCTTTCTTGGGAGACTTCGACCCTTCCTAACCACAAGCAGTGCTAAACATTTAGCCATTGTCCTAATTTTGCCATTCTTACGCTATTGTGACCCCGTATGGTCCAACTATTCCTAATCTTGGAAGCTATCCTCGTAACAAAACATAAAAGAATGGCCAGAATAGTACTTGAATGTTACCCGCTCCCTCCAACACACCTTTCCTAAATCGAATGAAATGGACGCAAGCATGGACAGGAATCCCGGGGGGAGGGGGGGACACAAGATCAAATGTCCCCCACACTATGTTAGGTCTTGTACAGGCGCGTACTTGGGCGCGGGGGCCGGGGGGGGGGGGGTTCCACCCCCCCCCCCCCTATCAGAAGTTGAACCCCCCTACTTTTTTTTCTGAATGATCATATTTCTTGTTCATGTATTGTTGTCACATCGGACAATTTGTATACGTGTTAGGCCCCAGTTTTGACGGCAGATAGAAGAGACAGCGTTCACGTTTAGAATAGAAAAATTGCGAACCAAAGATCAACTAGTTTAAAAAGCAATCTTTCATTTGTGTTGTATTTCTGCGTTGAAATTGTCCCTTTTCATACATTTATCGAATTCACTGCAGAGAGCCTAAATACTGATATTTTGTTGTATTTTATGAATATAAAATATATGGGGGGATGGTCGTATAGCACCCCCTCCCGCACAGACACACACACACACACACACACACACACACACACACACACACACAAACACACATACACCCCCCTCCCCCACCCCCACCCCCGGGACCGGCACCCCTGTCATAGGCAATTTGGGGCTCTCACTTGTTTTCTTCGCGCATATTATTAGGACAATCATTGTTACAAAAGTTAATGCACTTCAGTTAAATATACATTTGTTTTAATATAGTGAATATGGACTGCATTGAATGCCTTCTAGTACACACAAATGTCTTGCATCATAATTTGCAACAGCGTAACTGCTTAAGTTTAGTTTTCTGATGAGCTAGCTCATGTTTGCAATCTCGATCTTACAATAAAAACTACGTATTGACATAGCGATGGACCAAAAACAAGTTTTAGAAACTTACCGGGCTCTAAAAGGACTTATCGTCACTTATCGTCTAGAGAATGATGACAACGTCAAATCCTTTACCACTACAACTTGTATCATATCATATCTATCTACATGAACACCATTGCGGGTTTTGATGTACCGTGCTCCAAGAAGGTACAGCTATGTGTAATCGGAGAAAATGTGCACACGCCACCGATTCGCTTCGGTAAAACTTGTCAAAAGCAGGGTTTTTTTTCATTCAGAGTTTTAATCTAAATATGAGTATTATTTTCATGACACGTCAAACAAGAATGTGCAGGATATAAATAGATTGTCTGTAATAAAAGTCATGTGTTAGAATTGCATGCCTGGATTGCAAACTTGTCACGACTAGGCCCCTATGGTCGCACACCTGTAATTATGTCAGGGACTATCCCAGGGGCGTGTATCAAAGATGACATCATTATTGAAAATATTCTTTGTTAGAAAATCAGTTTGACATATTTTAGCAAAAATGTAAGTGGCATCATTGAAATGTTACCCAATACACAATGGTTATGTACTAAATCTCTGCTTGTCAGCGTTGTTGAATGAAATAAGTATTTAAAGAAATTGTAAATTACATGGTTAACTTAAAGTTCCATTTTGCATTGGAGAAGGAGACTAGGCCTGACAGTCTAAGAACAAAGCAGTATGGTTCTCGTGCTGTATTGGAATACTTCATCGCTGTTGAGTGTCACATTTCACAAACTGGTTCTAGATAGCATGGGTGCCGATCCTGGGAAATAAAGACAGATATCTCTCCCCCCCCCCCCCCCCCCGGCACCTAACAAAAAAAATTTTTCCAAGGTTATATGATGAGAATAAGTTTGGGATATCTTAAGTAAAAGCCGTGCGAAAATACCAAAGCAAAATTTAGAGAGAGGTTTCGACAGTAGTTAACCTAAAATGTCTTTCTCGGTTAGCAATTTTCTTGTCAACTCACAATCATTTGTACTGTGAGGGGTAAATAGTAGAAAACTTTTGCAAAATTGAACTTGCCAGTAAACCTGAAACTAACGAAATATTTGGTGATTGTACCGACACTGATAGAGATTACCTCTTTTTAAAATATTTTCAGTCTTGACATTCTGTATATGTAACCATGGTACAACTACTTCATTATTAACCAAATCGGACATAGCGGAAGCAAAGGGGCAACTCTGTTCTCGAAGCCCTCTCCAATAATCCGAACCCTGGAGAAAATCCCTTTGTGTGTTAGAGAAGCATGCTTGTACACATGTTATCAAAATCCTGAAATATGACAGTGAGATATAGAGAGTTAACCGTTTGTGTGTTAGAGAAGCATGTGTGTACACATGTTATTAAAATCCTGAAATATGACAGTGAGATATAGAGAGTTAACCCTTTGTGTGTTAGAGAAGCATGCTTGTACACATGTTATTAAAATCCTGAAATATGACAGTGAGATATAGAGAGTTAACTCTTTGTGTGCCAGACTAAATGACGCTCTATGGGATATGTGTGTATAACTTGTGAATAGATACACACATGACACATCAAGTAATAACCCTTCTAATTCTACACTCCTTCATCAACAGACAACGAAATCCTGGCTTTGATCCTGATCCCACTATGCTTCGTGCTGCTGATCCTGTATTTCTACACCAGGCCGGTCGACCCGGAAGACGAGGACGACGTCGATGTGGTGATCGACGGGTCGCCGGGGCTACCCGACGGAGAGAACACTCGGCTATAAACATACCTAGAGACAAAGGGCGGGGCAAAGGACTACCATTATTGTGCTTGTTATCTGTTCTTAAATTGAAATCGTATGCGAAGACCCTCTCTTTTTACTCGAAGGATAAATAGAAATGATAAATAAGATAAATAGAGAGAGAGAGGGGGGGGGGAATGGAAAGAGAGGTGAATGGGGGAAGGGGGTGGGAGGGGGTAAGGGGAAGGAGGGGGGTGGGGGAGTCTGGTCAACTATAATAGTGTTTTCCTCGTGATGATTTTCTCGTGATAGCAGGTAGATTTAGGAATATACGAAGTATTGTTTTTTTACCTTTATGAAAGTGAAATATTCATTTTCTGAAGGTGCTTACATGAACAAGCAAGGGTTCATCAATTAACATTGGGCAAGACAAAAGAAATCAAGTTTCTTGGAGATATTAAAGCGTGCAAAGAAACGGGAGGAAAGTGAGTGTATGACATTACAGCCTCATGACTGCCGTGACAACTAAACTATTAAAAAAGCGATCTTTGAATCATTAACACACTAAACACTGAAGAGAGCTAGAGGAAAGGAGGGGTGAAGGGGTAAAAGAGAGAAAGATGGGTGAGAGAGAGGGAGAGAAAGAGAAAGAGAAAGAGAGAGAGAGGGGGGAAGGGCGTGAAAGAAAAAGAGAGAAAGAGCAATAGAGAGAGAGAGAGGGAGAGAGTGAAAGAGAAATGGAGAGAGAGAATGAACGAGAGAGAGAGAGAGAGAGAGAGAGAGAGAAGGGCGAGAGGGGGAGTGGGAGTGATGGAGAGAGGGGTGAAAGGCAGGACTCGGAGGGGAAGTTAGAGAGAGGGATGGGAAAGGAAGTGACAATTGGGAAGAAGAGCAGGAAGGAGAGAGGGTAGGGTAGAGTGAAAGCGAGAGAGAAAGAGTTGGGAGAAAGGAAGAGAAAGAGGAATAAAATGGAGGAGAAAGAATGGGGAGAGAGAGGAGGAGGAGGAGGAGAGAGAGAGAGAGAGAGAGAGAGAGAGAGAGAGAGAGAGGGCGAGAGGGGGAGTGGGAGTGATGGAGAGAGGGGTGAAAGGCAGGACTCGGAGGGGAGTTAGAGAGAGGGATGGGAAAGGAAGTGACAATTGGGAAGAAGAGGGGGAAGGAGAGAGGTATAGGGTAGAGTGAAAGCGAGAGAGAAAGAGTTGGGAGAAAGGAAGAGAAAGAGGAAGAAAATGGAAGAGAAAGGGGACATTGATAGAAAGAATGGGGAGAGAGAGGAAATAGTAGAGAGAGAGAGAGAGAGAGATAGAGAGAGAGAGAGAGAGAGAGAGAGAGAGAGAGAGAGAGAGAGAAGGGCGAGAGGGGGAGAGGGAGTGATGGAGAGAGGGGTGAAAGGCAGGACTCAGAGGGGGAGTTAGAGAGAGGGGTGGGAAAGGAAGCGACAATTGGGAAGAAGAGGAGGAAGGAGAAAGGATAGGGTAGAGTGAAAGCGAGAGGAGTAAAAGAGGTAGGGGAAAGTAGGAGAGACAGGAAGAGAAAGGAGGAGAAAGGGGACTTTGATACAAAGAAGGAAGATATAGAGAGAATGGATAGGAGAAAGAGAGGGGGAGAGAGAGAGAGAGAGGGAGTGAAAGAAAATGAGAAGAGGTGATAGAGGGAAGAGAGAGATATAAAGATAGAGGAAGGAGAAAAAGGAACTATAGTGTGTGTGTGTGTGTGTGTGTGTGTGTGTGTGTGTGTGTGTGTGTGTGTGTGTCTGTGTGTGTGTGTGTGTGTGTGTGTGTGTGTGTGTGTGTGTGTGTGTGTGTGTGTGTGTGTGTGTGTGTGTGTGTGTGTCGGGGGGGGGGGGCAAGGGGGGGGGGGCGTTACCAAGAGAGAAGTGTCGGGGAAGTTGGGTGACAATGACTGCAAATTCTGGAAAGATAAATATGCAAAGTAAGCAACTTTTTTCAGATCAAAGATTCCTTTGGAATTTATTAGCATAAACATCATAAAGGGTTTTTTTTAATTATTATTTTCAAATTTCAAATAACAACTTCAAATCAAAATTTTTTAATTCCATCCCTAGACTCCGTACCGCATATATAATGTCATGAAACCAAATAGTGGTATCACCAACCATTTCCTAACTTGTCCTAATCTTTTTATGACACTCAATCGATTCGCGACACGTACAACAACAATCGACACGTACAACGGTGTAAAAGATGATATTCTTTTGATCTGAAAAATGTACACCTTTTTAAACGTTAAAAGTGCAGAAATATACAATAGCGATATTCTGGATAATGCGTATAATGAATTCATGTGGTTACTTTCTACATGTACTGATCTCGTTTTGCTGCTGTTTACATCTGTAACAAATACAGAAATGGTAATGATCATGATGATATATTGATTTCATAGAGTACACGCCATAAACGTATAATCTCAATGCACTTTAAAATCGTATAGATCATTATACACCATAGGTATAATACAATCCCAATGAAATTCATTAAGGATTAGAAAATAACATTTCATATCATGTTCATACTATTTGGTAACATCATGATGATTTTGTATTTGACAAAACATGCACATACTTTAGTAAAAGAATGTAAGAATGAATAATGTAAGGATTTACTGTGCTTGTGTTCTGAATACGTGGAGTGTAGGCGCCCTCCGGGGTGTATTCCAGAGAGTGGACACTGAATCCACCGTTCTCCGTAGTGGGAAGTAGTGTGGCATGGAACTTATGATTAAATGTACACACATTAAATACAATTTCTTTTTCATCCTAAATATACGTTCTGACATTGACAAAAGAGAATGTTCACTCCGTTGAACTCTGAGGAAATATGATAACAGCGCTATACACTATGCAAACTTAGGCCTTTCTTATCATTATTGGTAACTTCGATTCAACCTCAGTTTCTTGCCTGCTTCACACCTCTTACATGCTGGTACATCTATTAATATATTCTATGATATAGTATTTTTTTTCCAGAATGTGACTGCCTTCAAAGCACAGTACCTTATGGACCACTAATCTACTAGAAAGAGAAGAAGTAATATAAACTTCATTACATATTCCCCCACTTTAGATGCACACATATATACACACGCACAAAAACAAATCACGCACATACACACTACACGCACACGCAGCATACCGACACCAGATACTCTTTTAATAATACATGTATCAGTGTTTCAATAGCATGTTTCACCACCACACCATACTGACTCCACAGTACTTATTAATTCTAATATTAGCCTTCGTCACAGTGGATATAACACTACCAAATATGACTTCATTATGAAAGTGCATCCAACCAATAATGAGATTTCGTCTAGCTTGCTGGCAGGGTGAAAATCATCTCCAAGGCACACCCCGAAATCATGTGCTTGTATTTTCATTGAACGAGGTTGATTATAAAGCATTATTTTGTTTTATAAATCAATCAAGATGATATATTCGTACAAACAAATCTCTACCCAAGAAACATACACCCCCACCCCACCCCCCCCCCCCCCCTGCCCGTTTCCCCCAGTCTCAGAACATTTCATACCAATCAAGTTTTTTAGATTGGGCAAATGATCGGATCATTCGGAAGATGTAGAGTATGTCCGAGCTACAGAAAGCCATCTCCCCACTCTTGAATTGCTGAAGATAATACCAATTTCGCGTTGGTTTTGTGATCTTGTGATTGGTGACGAGGTTTCTGATCCTCCGGAGCTCACTGGTGTAATGGTCAATGCTGACCAGACCTTCCTCGTGGTTCACCCAGGCAATGATGATGGAGTCATCCTGACACACTGCAGGATGGGCATACATGTTAGCGTGGGTGATGGTGTCTACCGTGGCACCCGATGAGCTGTCGATCGTGCGCACTCCGTGATTATCACTCTTGACCACCAGCATCTTCCTTGACTTCATGGCAAATATCTGCATGGGTACATACTCCTGGCACGATATTTTCCTCACCGGCTTCCCACCAGATGAGTCAAAGACGTGGATCTTCTTGGCCTTCCTATAGCTACAGTAAATCTTATCGTCAGAATCAACAGTAATATTACAAAATCCACCTACGTCACGATTAAGCGTCTTAAAAGAATTGATGTTGCCTGATGATGAGTGGAGTGTGATCTTGTTGGAGGTATCTAGCACAATGAGTCGACCGTCCGACATGAAATGAACATCTCGAACGGACACGTCTACCAGGTCACTCTCCTTTATCTCTCCGTTAGCATTGAACTTGTGCAGGCCTGTTCCTCCTTTATCACACCCCACGGCCATGAGTCCGTCAGGCGCAGACGCCATCGCGTTCATACTGTCCTTTACCGGAAGGGGCGTCTCAGCTACAAGGTTCTCGCGAGCCAAGATTCCCACTTTCAGCTTGCCCAATCCCTCGTCACTGTAGAAACGTAGCGCTTCCCCTGCCTGCGCTATCGCCTTTAGCTGCGTCTCATCAGGGTCCGGACAGCTTACGAGCTCCTTCAGATTACCGCGTACAGTACGATGAACCTCCAGTGCGTTCAACTCTAGGGGAGCTTGCGCGCTGTGCGTTATCATCCCGTCCATGGTATCAGCGTCAGCTATCTTGCTGCGACTATCAACCTCCATGCGTTGCAACATCTCGTCCAAGTAATCGATTTGCTCATCGATGTCGCCTTCTACTTCTGCGTGTTTCTCGTGCAATGTCTTGATGGCATCTTGCAAGGTTTTACGGGCGTCATCTTTAAGCTGTTTGCGCACGGCGCCGAGTCTCCGGCGTTGCTCGATCACGCAGTCGATGTATTTGTTTAGTTTATCGTTCTTCGTTGCTCTGTTAGCAGAAATTTCATGAGCATCTTTTTTCAGTTTGTTCTCGTGCTCTTCAGCCGGCACTACATCATGTCCCACCTTGGAATGCTCATAAACTCCACATTTAAAACAAACATACTTGCAACACTCGGTGCAGAAACTGTCTTCATCTTCGGTAGGATGAGTGTGGCATTTTCGTCGCTTCTTCGTGGATATCTTGCCAGCCGAGGGATCCGAGGCAGCGATTAGGGCATGTCCGGAGAATTTGGCTAGCCTGGTGTGAGCGTCTTGACAAGGTTCGCAGAAGAAGTCGCCACAGTCCGCGCAGAACGAAGCAGCATCCGGTTTCTCATCTGAGGTGCAAGCCGTGCAGGCTTGCCCTCGTTTGTGCATATCCTCAATTAGAGACTTTACAACTAGATTTGCTTTCAGCTGACCTACGTCGCCTTTAGGTACTCGCGTTACCTGTCTGCAGACAGGACACTTGATCCTCATGTTGTCGCCACCTGGCTGTGTCTTTTGGAGACATTCTAGGCAGCTCTTGCAGAATGTATGAGAGCAGTCCAGTATCTTGGGATCCCGGAAGTCGTCCAGGCAAAGCGGGCAGTTCAGGTTCTCTTTCCAAGTCTGGTCCATTGCAGCAGCCATTCTGATATTCTACAGAGAGGAGACACACAAACACACAATGAACTCATTTATAGAATTGTAATGAACATTGTATTTATCTTAGCTTCCTTAAGGCTCTTAATCAGTCTAATAACTAATATTTATTGTGGTTGCAGTGAAATAATTTGAACATATTTTTATAACGTATGTAATTAAACATAAACATTTTTAAATAAGGCCAGTAGGTGATACTGCCCTAATGATGGTTGGTATGCTTGCAAGATTCCTTCGAGTTATTGTGATTGCAGTCACATAATTTGAACATATTTTCATATCGTATCAGCTGTGCCATTAAACTGAGCTTTAATTCGCTCACAAAATACTAATCACGGTAGAGCAGGATACGCAAACAAGGCGATACAAATGAAACCATGATTATAATCATGTGCCCTCACTCCCGATGACAAACCTTGATTATCGCCACTCTAAAAGTATGTGGGTTTTTTTTTTTTTAAACTCGTCGTCCGCTTTTGTTGCCCGCAAACAGTATGAGAATGTTAGGACAGTGTGGCCAATACATGATCAAATAGCCCTCAATGGGGTACGGTATATGTATGCACGTTTGTGTGCACGTATTACATGTATATGAGTGTGTATCTGTCGTCTAATTTGCTTAATATCTGAGCGCCCCCCCCCCCCCCCCACCCACCCACTCCATCATGTCCATTATGGAAAAGCTGTCTAACCGTTTGTTCAGGACCACTTTGAGGTTATCAGATCAAGTTGTCGCCCACCCCTTTCACTTTTTTCCTTTACTTTAGAACAACATTAATGTTGGTAATAGGATATAACTCGCTAAGGGGGGGGGGGGGAGGGGCGAGCATCACTTATACGTTCCAACTTTTAAGGAAGTTGAGGAGCAGAGCCATCTAAACACAACAAAAAAAGTAAGTCCCTTCCCCCCTAAGCAAAATAGCATAACTTTTTATCGAAGAGGTTTTGAGCAACATAACTTGGCAGGATTGTAACTTAACTTTGACTTACTTCCGTGTGAAAATCACATCAATTCACTTAGTCATGCATGAGTGAGCACACAATAAAGGCAAAATTGTCACTTTTCAAAAGTCACAAGGGTTATTTGGGCATTCTGTCACATGAACTTTTAATGAGTTTCATTTCTGGTGCATAATTTATGTCTTTTCATTGTTTATCATCCATCTCTCGACACACTAACACCTATCCCGACACATAACCCATTGTTCTGGTTGAGTGAGCACAGTTTAAAAAAATATTCATCCCTCTTGAGTTTGAAACTTTTAAAAACCCTTTTTTTGTGACAAAAATAAAACTCTGGATATTTTGACGAAGATGTAACATGACCTGTAATATGAACATAAGACATCATTTTCATGTCATAGTTGAGTGAATACACTTTAAAAATCGCACAAGAAATGCCAAAACGCATTGTTAAAACGACATAAACAATTACCGTTGTGACTTTTGAAAAGTGACAATTTTGCCTTTAATGTGTCCTCACTCATGCATGACTGTGTGAATTGGTGTGATTTTCACACGGAAGTTAGTCAATAAGTAAAGCTACAATCCTGCCAAGTTATGTTGCTCAAAACCTCTGCAGTAAAAAGTTATGTTATTTTGCTTAGGGGGGACTTAATTTTTGTTGTGTTTATTTGGCCAACTCGGTTCCATTCGGTTTCAACATGGCGTATATTATTTTGCTATTTGCTTGCCCAACAAAGCAACACGCGCTTTGTTGTGTCCTCTTGAAACCGAGTTGGCCAAACGGCTCTGGTGAGTAGTTTCTTATCGCGCCCTCATTGTTGGATCGAGGAGAGTGGAACCTGGGAGTGGGGTGATGGGGGAACGTAATTCAAAGATTTTGCCAGAACAGCCAAAATACTTCCGAAATGTGCCCCCTCTTGCCCTCTTGAGAGGATAAAAATGCTCCTCCAAAAACAGAGTGTTTCTCTTCAAATATGAAATGTAACCCCCCCCCCCCCCTAAATGGCAAACTAACCTTAAAATGTGATAAAGTTGCACGATGACAAACGTCAAGAATACCGTTGTTACCTAACAATATCATATTTGCCTATTCATTTGCTTTGAAGGGAAGACAGCAACAGTTAACTAACATGACTAATTCATCAGGGAGCAAACACACCAGCCTCTTAAAGGATGTTGACATTGATGCAATTGTCAATATAGAACAAAAAATGACCACTTCATGGGGTCATCTTTGGTCGTACAAGAGTATTCAAAATATGTCTTACATTATCATTCTTAGAATCATGAACATCACAACTTATTTTTCTTAGTTTTCTGATCAGCTAGCTTATGTTTGATTTCCTTATTTATTGACAAATAATAAGGATTACCAGCCATCCGCGCTTTTAGAATTATGAAAGAGTATCGTTTAAAAAAAGATAAGCAACGTCAAAGGCTATACCATTACAATTTGAACTATGTCATATCTATCTACATGAACACCATTGCGGGTTATGTGCCGTTCCGCAAGTAGGTACGGCTATGTGTAGACAGAGAAAATCTGCACAAGCTCCCGATTCGCTTCGGTGAATAAAACTAAATAATAAAATATACAATAACTACATTTTCCGAATTGAACATTTTCCAGTTCAAGACGCCATAGATTCACAAGAGCAAAATGAACCTTGTTTTTTGGTGGACACGTTTATCACACAGTAAACCTTTTTGTGAGCGATCGGAGCGAGGGACCTGCCAAACGAAATCAGTTAAATGGACCCAAAATCATACTTCTTGTTCATATTTGGATGCGTGTAAAGGCCCATTTCTGACGGCAGGGGTGTGTATCAAAGATGACATACTCATTGAAAATATTCTTTGTTCGAAAATCAGTTGGACATAATTAAGCAAAAATGTCATTAGCATCATTGAAATGCTACCCATTACACAATAGGTATTTACTAAACGTCTGCTTGTCAGCTTTGTTAAACGAAATCAGGATTTAAAGAAATGGTAAATTACATGGTTAACTTTACGTGGTTAACTTTCAAAGTTCCATTTTGCATTGGAAAAGGAGACTGGGCCTGGCAGGCTAAGTATGGTTCTTGTCTTATATTTGAATTCTTCTTCACTGTTGAGTGTAATATGTCACAAACTGGTATTAGATAGTATTGGTGTCGATCCCGGGATGTAGGGCAGATATACCACCTACCCCTCGTAATAAATATATAAAATATGTTAACAAGCAGGTTGATGGGGGTTGCCTCTACAATCACACCCCCCCCCCCCCTCTTTTCTCTCTCCACACACACACACACACACACATACAAAATATTTGAAGATTATAGGATTAAAAGAAGGTTAGGATATATAAAATACCAAGACAAATGTATAGATCGTTTCCGATACTAGTGAACCTAAAGGAAGTGTTAAGCATTTTTTTTCTCAACAAACGATTATATGTACCGTATGTGGAAATGTACGCAAACGTTTGCAAAAGTGAACTTCTACCAACACAGAGAAAGATTTATTTTGAATGATAGTTTTAGAATGCGAATAATAAGAGGAAAGACTTTCTCAGCACCCAATATTCTTCTCAACTTGATTGGCGCAAGTACATGAGCAAATAGCCTTCAATAAGGTACGGTACATGTATGCGTGTGTGTGAGTATGTATCACATGTATATGAGTGTGTATCTGTCGTCTCATTGCTTTAAATCTGAGCGCCACCCCCCCCCCCCCCCAGCCCAACCCTCCCCCCCCCCTTCCCTCCTTCCACTCCGAGGTCAGAGGGATCGCATGCGTATTTTTTTGCGGCCCGCGAATTGTAACACACACTCGAATCCTGTATTAACAGGTGATTACTAGGTTTCAGTCAAACTTCATTCAGGCGAGACAAAAATACACCGTGATGTTAACGAAACACGAGAGGGTTAACGAGGGTTGTTTCATTTATCAAACAGTGTGCACATTCCCCAAGCCTTCTAGTTATGTTGTTTGAATCAATCGCCAAACTTCAGAGGATTTAATCGTATAGGCACACGGTAATATGCAACTTGAGGTACACAAATCACAATCAAAAGATCAATATATAATATAGTACATACATGTGAAAAGACGTCATTTACATTGTCAACTCTTTCAACATATGATGTGATTGTGAGTATGAGTTGTATGGTGATATAATACGTTTAAAACCTAGGCTACGTCGTACACTGCGCTAACTCGTGCTATCGGGGCTAGATTGAAGAGTGGAAATATCAGGTCACGGTTGTTTTTTCGCAAATTCTGGGTCATCTTATTTCATTAAAAGTTTGATTTGGGTCTTTAACTACCTAAAGATATACATGTTAATATGTTAAAAAACTAAAATACATATTTCCTACTTCCCATTTTTTTTTTCAGGCAATGCCCTGGTAAGAGTCTGTTGACACTTACGTATAAAAGACGATACGGATCACAGGTGTAATCAACACCACCTCACAAGCAAGGGTGATAGTCACTGATAAAACTTTTAACGTGTCATTTGGATAGCGGGTCGGGATACCCCACCTTCTACCTCCTTTGAAAGAAGTGCAGATTGCATAGGATCACGTGGCTAAAAGTGGTGGGGTGTTTTTTTAACGCAGCAATTTCGTAATGTGTTTTAATGTTTCTGTGCTTTTATCAAGCGGGAGCGGGGCATCTAGACGGACAAAAACAGACAAAATTATATGTTGTTGGAAAAAGTTCTTAAGAAAGTACAAACACCCACATGAAACAAAATGGTCACGTGTTGAATGGTTATTCAAAAAGATACAAGTAACGAGACTACAATTCAATGGTTATTCATGTACAGGGTCTACACTTCATGGGATTAACCTTTATTGCTGCTAATATAGTAGACTATGCAATTACATACGAAATCAAGGTAAAATAGAAATCAGTGAAAAAAAAAGAAAACAAGAAGAAGTTCGATGAGGAGGAGGAGTAGAAAGATTATTTACAGTAAGCAGCAGAAAAAGACAAAATACCAACCCCCTCCCCCCCCCCCCCCCAAAAAAAAAAAAAAAAAAAAAATCCTGCAAATCCTGTGCCACTAGACGGCGCTACAAGATATTAATCCGAAAATAAATCATTAAGAAGAGCCATGACGGAGGCTACACCTCGCTTTGAATGACGTCAGGGTATTTCCCCGATTCCAAATAATTCCAGTTGTCTACGGAGATAAAATGAAACTGAAATCATGACACACACACGTTCATTGGATATCACTAATAAACTACAGCATGACTCGAGATACTAAAGTAATTACAAGGTGAGCACATCGTGGAAATGGTGGAAGGAAAGGGTGAAACAAAACAGCGCGTGAGTCTACAAAATACTAATAGCAAGCAAATACATATTGCGTGACGTAGATCTACTCTAGTCTAGCATCGTGCATTGTTACCTGAAATTGAAAACTGCATAGACTCTCCTTCCTAAATGTTGCCTCTCTGTGTTTCGAATGGCAAGTCCATATAAGCACTGAATATTAGTTCTATCCAACACAATAATAATTCGAGATGATTACCAGAGAAGACATCGGGAAAGGACGCATCGGATACATATAAGCACAATTGATAATGAGAGACAGTGCGTGATCGATACTCGGTAGTGAGCGTGCTCTTGAATGTGAACAACGTGCGCTCTTGGACTTCACCATGACATACTGTAGTACAGTCATGCATGTAGTATTGGCAGCTCAGATAAGTAAACATGTAACGCGCCAACGCGGGGACGCCCCAAAACAGTAGCCTTCTGTCAAGGTGTCAGTGTGTTATATTATGATGTTAAAATACAAAATGCTGTATTTTTCGTCGCAGTGCTACTCTTACCACCTCTGATGTTAATATTACTATTACTGATATTGCCACTTCTATTACCACAACTTATATTACTCCTACTGCTACTAGTACTCCTCCCAAGGTCGCCGGAAGCGCTTATTTTTCGGGGGGGGGGGGGGGGGGGAGGAGCAAAAGGAGTTCTTGTCCATCACCACCCCACCCCCCTCTCCCTCATGGGCCCCCCCCCCCCCCCTAAAAGTTCAAACAGAATATTCAATTATTCTCAATCATTCTCAAATAATTGCTAATTATTAGAAGACCCAATGAATGAAACAATGAAAGCACGTTTCTCGTTTAAACTTTTTCAAAACTATGAAAACGAAAAGGAGCACTTACATAAGTACATTTAGTGTATAGATAGTCGCCTCGCGTCCTTCGACGAGTTAGCCTCGTGCCCCCTTGAAACATACCTTTAGTAAAACCCGTCATTTTCCTTTTCTCCAAAGTTTACTAGCAATATCAGTCAATCTTTTATTGCTCGAACAGTGTGGTCACTTGTAAGCTCTTAATGAATACAAACCCTGTATACATTCTAAAGCGCTCACTCACTCTACTCGTACTTACTCAAATTAATTGTTTTCATAAGTTATTGTCCTTCGCAGTGAATTTGTTACTATGTTTTTTTTTCCAAAAAAAAAACGTTTTTAAATGCTCCATAAACGCAACTTTTATACTCCATTTTTGCAAAAAGTCCCTACCGTTGGGACACACCCTGCCCCCGGTTGGTTGCTTCGTTCCCTCACCGAGGATCTCACACTGTCACATAAATGTGCCCCTGTCAAGATTGTGATGCCCCCTAAAAAAACACCAAACAACAACACTAATAGTGTTCCAGCACCCCTGACTCCTACTATATACTACTAGGACTACTTCTTCTGTTACTACACTACTACTTCTAGTACTACTACTCCTACTACTACTACTAACTACTACTACTCCTTTAGTTCTTCCTCATTATAGAGCAATTGTTTATACAAAAATCAAAATGAATAAATATTCAAACCTCGGAACATTCGTTTTCTTTGTCTCCTTTTAAATGCCGCGTTTAATGTTAATTACAAATGTTAGCAATGCTTTGCTGAATTTCGTAAAAACGCAACACCAAGGTAAACGTGTTTATGGAGAAAAAAGTAACTTGAAAAATCTAAGCACCCACATTACCTGCACCATTTTAGAATTGAAGCTTCTTATTTTATGTTTTTGAGTTGCAAACTGTCAACATTAAGCTGGAAAACCTGAAATATTTGCTTGTTATTTCGTTGTTAGAAGTCTTGCCCCGACGGTTTCCTCTTTCAACTAAACTTTTTCTTGTTGTCCTCTTGACAAAGGAGCATGTCATTTGCTCTGATCTTTTTGTTTTCGGAAGGCATATCTTATTTGCGGTGGGTTTTTTTTTCTTCAAAATTGCTTTTTTTATTCAAAGACAGGGTGGCCCTTTGACAAAAGAATTGAAATTCGACATACATTAAAAGTATACACTTAAGATCACAGGTATCTCACGATCATTTGTCAATTTCTCAATCAAAGCATTAAATCAGCTGTGGCGGGGTAAAGGGTTTGTATGTTAAAGATTACTTCACTAAAGGCAAAATCTACAAGAAAGCTTCAAGAAAAATTTCATATTGCTGATTATCATTTCAGCATTCCGTAGATCAAAAGCTAGCCTAAGTATGTCAACATTTTAGCAGTTGTTAATGTTACAAAGTCAGTGTTCGCATAGTTTCCTTTTTAAAGATTATCAACTGTCCATTTGATTGAGATGTTTTATGTGTTATGACATGCAATATTTGCATTAATCAACACCTTTTTATAATATTCAGACAGTAAATTTAAGATGAGACAAACTTGTGGACAAGTATAAGGTGGTCTGCATTGGCAAAGTTATGAACAGACACCGGCTGGTAAATGCACGGTGACACTATGGACCTTCAATCGTGACAACATCTATTCATAAGCAATCAGAGACACGGCTCAAGAAAGCTCATAGCGCACCTACAGTATATACTAACATTCAGAGACTTGCCTAAATGGTTACATAGTAGATTGAAATGTGGTTGATTACCTAATGAATTCCCATTTTACTCTGTGAGTTTGGAAATTGACCTGAGGTCATTTAGTAAAACCAATAATCTGCTCATGTGAAATTGCAATTACGAAATGGCTCCCCCCGACCGTAGCAGACGACACGGCTCCATACCGACAGATGGCGCTCTTCCTCAATCACCACCGACATAACACTTACATACGTCCGATTTTGACTTTAATGTCTAAAATCAAATTTACACCACGTAGATGGAATCCTATTAGAAAAATAAGGCTAGTTTTACATAGAGCAATGCCTCAGCTATCACATACTGAAATTTGAAAGAAAATTGATCACGGATTACTGAGATACGCAAAAACGAGTAAAAAAGTTCATGACGTCATACATGAAAATTCATTTTTTTAATTCATATGGCAATATGATTACGTCACGATGTATTTAACGACCAAATGATACATGAAATAGCATCTAGAGTTCACAGTCTTTCAAAATGTTTAAAAAAAAATTGGGGTCACCAGCCATTCTGAGGAGCTATTAGCCGATTGAAGTCATGTTTTCTGCAATATTTGCACACAAAAACGTATTGACGCACGCGCGCACTTTGAACTTTGACGCACCCGCACGACCTTATTATTGCATGGAAATGGCTCAAAATGACAGGATGTGTTGTTTGTAGTGTCAGAAACATGAATCCAGTAAAAAAAAAACGGTGTTCCGACGTTGCGTTTGCTTAACGCACGGAAAAACGCGCGCGCGCGTACGCGCGGAAATTCGAAAAATGCTAGAAATGGCCTAAAACATATGCAAAACAATTTTGAGTTGATTTAGAGAATTTATTTATTTTGCACGCGCGTTTTTGCACTAACGTACGCGTACGCGCGCGTTTTTTTCATTGAAATTAATTGGCTCCTCATTGATTTTATGCATGCCAAATTTCATTACACAGAGATGACCAGTTCTAGAGCTACATGAGATAATAAATTTTCATTTCATTGCTCGTGCATGACGCAACGATTATGTAATGACCTTGAAAATGTTGCTGTAACATGTTCACATATATACCTATACATGATGAACATTTAATAAAACATGGCCACACACACACACACACACACACACATACTACGCCTTAAATGGACAGTCATAGTTTCGACAAGATCTACACACCGTGGCATACGAGTACAGAATGGACTGACACATATTAATTTTGCAGGGAGGGTTCGTAATGGATCCAGGGGTAGTCTGGGTACCATTTGGCTTGAAACAGAATTTTCGGCGGTTTAGTTTCTAGTACGGGATTGGAAGAAGTTGCAGGGAGTGATTGGGGCTAACCCAGTCGTTAAAACCGGCATCAGTTTCATCATCATATTTCGCCTCAGATGCTCCATCACCCTCAACGGCACTTTCTTCTGGTTAAACTCCGACATCATCCGATTTTGATGTAGACGGCTGTTCGCCACCATGTTCTTCTTTCTCATTATGCTTGAAAAAGAAGTGATCTTTGATGTTTTCCACTCCTTATTATGAGCCATCCTAGAATCCGAAAATCAATTCACGCTGTGAATTATGTAAAGGACACACTTACATATATTTTCCCCTTAAAAAGTTAAGGAAGACAAGGCCTCCTGCTTTTGCAAGATTGTTCCTTAACTTATTGACTAACCTCTGTGTGAAAATGACATTAATCTAATTAGTCATGCACGAGTGGGCAAATTTTAAAGGCAAAAATGTAACTATAGAAAGGTCACAAGGGTAATTGTTTATGCCGTTTTAAGAGTACGTTTTGGTATTTTTTGTGCGATTGTTAAAGTGTATTCACTCAACCATGACACGGAAATGACTTCTAACGTTTACATAACAGGTCATGTTAAATCTTTGTCAAAATATCCAGTTGTATTTTTCACAAAAATAAAGGATTTTTAAAACTTTCAAACTCAAGAGGGATGAGCATTTTTAAACGGTGCTTACTCAACCAGAACAATGGGTTAAATATCGGAATAGGTGTAGGTGCATCGAGAGATGGATGATAAAAAATGAAAGAACATAAGTTATGCACAAGAAATGGAATTCATCAAAAATTCATATGACAGAAACCCAAAATTACCCTTGTGACTTTTGAAAAGTTACATTTTTGCTTTTTAAATTTGGCCACTCACGCATGACTTAATTATTGGATTAATGTGATTTTCACACAGAAGTTATTCAATAAGGTGAGAAAAAAATCCTGCCAAATTATTTTGCCCAAAACCTCTTTGATAAAAAAAGTTATGCTATTTTGCTTAGTGAGGACAAACCACAAGATAACCACAAAATACTTGCAAGATTTTCTCTTTTTTTACCGTCTGAATTGGCTTTGACCGTGTGAATGCAGCTAATACCAATAAACACAATTACAATAATAATTAGGATTATTATCATCATAATTATTAATATTAATATTACAGTTGTTGTCATTTTAATTTTTATTATATTCCACATACTAAGAATGTTGCTATATGATTGGTCAAGAGTTGATCACGTGATGAGGCGTAGTTTTTCCTATCAGATCACCTGAGAATTAAAAGTTCGTTACACTCTAGGTGATAGTACTTTTTGGTTTCGCTGATCTCTTCAATCCTCACAGTCCTAATGCGTGATTAATATTTTGAGTACGCGCGAAATAACAGTGCGTTACACTCGGAATATCAGTTTTAGCTCGAAGCAGACGACCCCGCGTTGCGCTATAATTAAAAATTTGTGTTCGTGGTTGTAAATACCGCGCTACGCCTGGCGCGGGTACTGCGTATGTACATGCATATACGTACGTACATAGCCTATGTACAGTTCGTGTTTGCCACAGTCGCGTTTCAATCAAAATAGCCCATGCCAATGGAATTACATGTATATTTGAACTACTCAACGACACTGAACTGGGATATTTGCTGCAAGAAAGTGAACGTGAATTAGCCTTCGAATATTTCAGGAGTTTTGCGCAGCACTAGTTAGGGGACGTCGAGTTTGACCAGTTAGCGGACATCGACTTGAAATCATTGCCATGGCATTGCATGGATCAACTGCTTGGAAAATTCTAGTGGTGAGTCGTACAGTAAAACAATTATGGTTTGCAGAAATATTTTTTGAATTTGCGGGACATAGACATTGAGGGATACGGTGCCTCTGTTGAGAATAGAAATGTCCAAGTTCTGAACAAGAACAGAAATGCAACGTTTCAGTTTAATAACTGCGTTGTGAACATTTACAACTAACGTTAGAGTTAGAGTAAACGTTAGACCAGGCCTAGCGATGTTAGCCTAGAATGCTAAGCCTGTGCGGAATTGTTTTTCTTGTGAACTTGAGAACTATGATTGACGTCTCTTCACGGCATTTGCATGCATGATCAGCATCATGATTCAGGTGAATTCATCCGTACCGCAATGTTGTTCGTAGCCTCCCCCTCCAATAACCAGAATATGGTCTAAAAGTTACATTCAACGATAGGCCTAACGTTAGATTCTCGAACGCTTTTGTACGTCAAATTGTCATTTTCTTGTGTAGATAGTTGGTTTCAGATATTGCTCTAAGCTCTGAACGTAGGAGCCCGAGTCATTTTTTTTTTTTTACATTTTCTGCGGCTTGGGCAAATCAACGGAAATTCAAGTTGCGCCTCGGCCGCATCACCGCGAGAGCTCTCCTAGGGCAATCAATTATTTTCCGCTGAACACACATAAAAGCAGCTGGAAAGAAATGTATCGCGTACTGCAACAAATTTTGTCACCAGTTAGAGAGCATGCGCAGTAGTGCCAAGGCCGAAGAAAACAAAAAGTAAGATCACGTAGCCGCACCGACCCTTTTGACGCTAAATTGTCATTTTCTGTATAGATTGTTGGTATCAGATGTGGAATATAAAGCAAATAATCAACTTTCGGTTTCAGGCAATGAGACGAAATATCACTTCCTCGGCGATCTGAATGTATACGCTATCTTTCCTCAGCTAAAAGCTTCGGAAAGATAGCTACATCCAGATCGCCTCGGAAGTGATATTTCGTCCCATTGCCTTCACCGACGTTGATTATTTGCTTACTATCATTATCATCATTATGACTTATCAAGAAAGCAAATATCATTCCCCCAAACCTGGGGGGGGGGGGGGGGGGGATATGATTGTACATGCCACCCACCCCCCCCCCCACCTTGTGAGGTGGGTGGATGCATCCCCCTCATCCGCCCCCCCCCCCCCCCCCCCGTTGTCTACGTCCCTGTAAATGGGCAACCATGTATGGACGCCACAGAAATACATAGATTCGATTTTCTAGCAAACATATCTCTTGTGTTAACTCATTGAACGAATTAATTGATTAATGTGAATTAAAACTGTAGAAGTAGTTATTTATGTACACTCAGCATGCTCAAACCGGAAGGTGTTAATCAAAATGACCTTAAAGTGAAAGCGATAGAAATTTAAGATAGAGAGAGAGAGAGAGGGGGGGGGGGGGGTGGAAAGAGAGATGAATGGGGGAAGTGGGAGGGGGGTCAACTATAATAGTGTTTACCTCGCGTTTTTCTGTGATGGAAACTCTCGATTGAGAGCAAGAAGGGCACTAATGCTACATACAATTTGTGATTTTAAGGCCCTTCTTGCTTTAAACTGGTTGATCTTTAAAGAGGAATTCCGGTCTACAAGGAAATTAAAGCATTAAATTCTGAGAAGCAGAGCAAAAATATTTGTACAAGAAATCATCATGTTCATGATGTTGCCAAAGTATATGAAAAAGGACTTGAATTTAGAATTTTATACTAACAGGTAAATTTATGTATATATTGAGTATGAAGTATTGATTATTTGATCTTCATGAAAGTAAAATACCCATTTTCTGAAGGTGCTTACATGAATAAGCAAGTGTACATCATTAAACATTGGGCAAGACAAAAGAAAATTAGTTTCTTGGAGGTATCAAAGCGGAAAGCACTATATAGACACCAATCCTGCATATGACGTCACTTCTCTTAATGAATAATCATTTTACCTTATGAATTCCTATCAAGGCATGCAAAGAAACAGGAGGAAAGTGAATGTATGACATCACAGCCTCATGACTGCCATTACAACTAAGCTATTAAAAGCGCGATGAATTATTAAAACATTAAACACTGAAGAGAGGAAGAGGAAGGGAGTGGTGAAGGGGTGAAAGAGAAATATGGGTGAGAGAGGGTGAGAGAGAGAGAGAGAGAGAGAGAGAGAGAAAGAGAGAGAGAGAGAGAGAGAGAGAGAGACAGAGACAGAGAGAGAAAGAGAGAGAGAGAGAGAGAGAGAGAGAGAGAGAGAAAGAGAGAGAGAGAGAGAGAGAGAGAGAAAGAGAGAGAGAGAGAGAGAAAGAAGGAGAGAGAGAAGGGGGAGGGAGGGAAAGAGAGAGAGAAAGAGAGCGAGAGGAGAAAAGAGGGGGAGAGAGAGAAGGAAAGAGGGAGAGAGAGCAAGAGAGCAAGAGGGGAGCAAGAGGGAGAGAGAGAGAATGAGAGAGAGAGAGATAGAGAGCGAGAGAGAGAGGGAGAGAGAGAGAGAGAGAGAGAGAGAGAGAGCAAGGGAGATAAGGTGGATCGAGAGGGGAAGAGAATGGGAGAGGTGACGGGGTGAAAGAGTGACGGGTGAGAGAGAAGGGCGAATGGGAAAGTGGGCGTGATGGGGAGACGGGTGCAAGGCAGGGAAAGAGGGGGAGATAGAGAAAGGGATGAGAAAGGAAGAGGCGGAAGGAGAGAGGGTAGGGTAGAGTGATAGCGAGAGGAAAAAAAGAGGTGGGAGAAAGGAAGAGAAAGAGGAAGAGAAAGGAGAAAAAAGAAGACTTTGAAAGGAAGAAGGAAGAGATAGAGAGAGTGGATAGTAGGGAGAGAGAGAGAGAGAGAGAGAGAGAAAGGGGGCTAACGAAAAAGAGAGGAGGTGATAAAGGGAAGAGAGAGACAGAAATAAAGGGGAAGGAGAAAGATGAACTATAGTGTGTGTGTATGTGCGTGTGTGTGTGTGTTAATGTGTGTGGTTATGTGTGTGTGTGAGTGTGTGTGGGTATTTTTAAAAAAAGTGTGTGTGTGTGTATGTGTGTGTGCGTGTGTGTGTGTGTGTGTGTGTGTGTGTGTCGGGGGGGGGGGGGGTACCAAGAGAGAAGTGTAGGGCCGGGAAGTCTGGTGACTTTACTGCAACCTCAGGAAAGATAAATATGCGACGTAAGCAACTTTTTTTCAGATCAAAGATTCCTTTGGAATTTATTGGCATAAACATGATCAAGGGTTTTCAATTTCAAAGTTGTGCAAACTTTGCATACATACACAGACCCCGTACAGCATTATTATGTCATAAAATCAAATAGTGGTATCACCATCCATTTCCTAACTTGTCCTAATCTTTTCATGACACTCAATCGATTCGCGCATAAAGAATCATCATTTCTAAATTTGTATATACACGTACAAACGTGTAATGGATCATATTATTTTGATCTGAAAGGTTGACACCTTTTAAAACGTTAAGAGTGCATAATATGCAATAGCGATATTCTAGATGATGCGTATAATGAATTCATGCGGTTACTTTCTACATATACTGACATCGTTTTGCTGCTGTTTGCATCTGTAACTAATACTCAGAAAGAAATAATGATAATGTGCTTTACGATCTTATACATAATATACACCATAGGTATGACATGATCCTATATTTTTGCATCGCAATGCGAAATTCGATTTTCAAATTTAAATTTTATCATGTGTGTGCAAGCGGCTAGTGTTCATCGTATTGCGTAGACATGGCGTAGTGTAGAGCTATTTATATAAGCCGTTTTCGCAATGTATGAGGATTAGAAAAAACAACAGTGCGCATCATGCTTATACTTAATGACAGCCTGAACTTAGATAAGGATAACAACAATATGTAACATAATTATCAAGAAAAATGTGAATTCTCCAAATTAAACATGTTCAATGTAACATCACGATAATTATATATTTGCCAAACACGTGCATACACTTTGGTAAACAGAATATGATAATGAATATGGTAAGACTTTACTTAGCAAAGAGTTGTGTTCTGAATATGTGGAGTGTATTCCAGAGAGTGGACACTGAATCCACCGTTCTCCGAAATGGGAAGTAGTGTGGCATAGAACTTCTGACTACATGTATACACACATTAATAATTCTTTTTTCATTCGGAATATACGTTCTGACATTGAATAAAGGAATGTTCCCTCAGTTGTACTATGGGGAAATATGATTACAGCGATTTACACTATACAAACTTAGGCCTTTCTCATCATTATTGGTAACTTTGATTCTATGATATAGTATTTCCTTTTTTTCCAGAATGTGACTGCCTTCAACGCACAGTACCTTACATGCCTTATGAACCACTACTGTATTAAAGAAAAGAGAAGTAACACACACTTCATTACATATGCCCTCAACTCAAAGACACACAAACACACACACACACACACACACACACACACACACACACACACACACACACGTAAACACTCAAACATGCACGCAAAAAAAAGACACGCACATACACACTACACGCACGCACGCACGCACACGCAGCAAACCCAGACCAGATACTCTTTTAATAACACACATACATGTATCAGTGTTTCAATAGCATAAATATCGCACAGATTTGTGTAGGGGGAGGGGGGGGGGGGGTGTTGCACCACCACACCATACTGACTCCACAATACTCAGGGGATACTCATTTCTTTTAATATGAAACTTCAGAGTGGATATAATCATTACCAAATATGACTTTATAATGAAACTGCATCCAACCAGTGCCTTCAGGATTCATAGTCAGATTTCATCTAGCATTCTTGTATTTTTAATGGAAAAGATCAGTTTTTAGAACACTATTTTTATTTTATTTAACGCTGTCACGAATAAATCAATGTAGAAAATGCATTCATACAAACAAATCTCTTCACCTGAGATATAAACCCCCTCTACCCGGGCCTTTGTCTTCCCAGTCTCAGAACCAATGCTATATTGTCTCACCTGTCCTACTAACCAAGTTTTTTTTTTTAAGATTGGGCAAGTGAATGGATCATTCGGAATATGTAGAGTATGTCCGGGCTACAGAAAGCCATCTCCCCACTCTTGAATTGCTGAAGATAATACCAATTTCGCGTTGGTTTTGTGATCTTGTGATTGGTGACGAGGTTTCTGATCCTCCGGAGCTCACTGGTGTAATGGTCAATGCTGACCAGACCTTCCTCGTGGTTCACCCAGGCAATGATGATGGAGTCATCCTGACACACTGCAGGATGGGCATACATGTTAGCCTGGGTGATGGTGTCTAACGTGGCACCAGATGAGCTGTCGATCGTGCGCACTTCGTTCTTAGCACTCTTGACCACCAGCATCTTCCTTGACTTCATGGCAAATATCTGCATGGGTACATACTCCTGGCACGATATTTCCCTCACCGGCTTCCCACCAGATGAGTCAAAGACGTGGATCTTCTTGGCCTTCCTATAGCTACAGTAAATCTTTTCGTCAGAATCAACAGTAATATTACAAAATCCACCTACGTCACGATTAAGCATCTCAAAAGAATTGATGTTGCCTGATGATGAGTGGAGTGTGATCTTGTTGGAGGTATCTAGCACAACGAGTCGACCGTCTGACATGAAGCTAACACCAAAGACGTTTACGTCTGTCAGGTCACTCTCTTTTAGCTCTCCGTTAGCGTCGAACTTGTGTAGGCCTGTTCCTCCTTTACACCCCACGGCCATGAGCCCGTCAGGTGCAGACGCCATCGCGTTCATACTGTCCTTTACCGGAAGGGGCGTCTCAGCTACAAGGTTCTCGCGAGCCAAGATTCCCACTTTCAGCTTGCCCAATCCCTCGTCACTGTAGAAACGCAGCGCTTCCCCTGCCTGCGCTATCGCTTTTGGCTGCATCTCATCAGGATCCGGACTGCTCACGAGCTCCTTCAGATTACCGCGCACAGTACAATGAACCTCCAGTGCGTTCAACTCTAGGGGAGCCTGCGCGCTGTGCGTTATCATCCCGTCCATGGTATCAGCGTCATCTATTTTGCTGTGACTATCAGCCTCCATGCGTTGCAACATCTCGTCCAAGTAATCGATTTGCTTATCGATGTCGTCTTCTACTCCTCCTTGTTTCTCGTACAATGTCTTGATGGCATCTTGCACAGTTTTACGGGCGTCATCTTTAAGCTTTTTGCGCACGGCGCAGAGTCTCCGGCGTTGCTCGATCACGCAGTCGATGTATTTGTTTAGTTTATCTTTCTTCGTTGCTCTGTTAGCAGAAATTTCACGAGCATCTTTTTTCAGTTTGTTCTCGTGCTCTTCAGCCGGCACTACGTCATGTTCCACCTTGGAATGCTCATAAACTCCACATTTAAAACACACATACTTGCAACAGTCAGTGCAGAAACTGTCTTCATCTTCGGTAGGATGAGTGTGGCATTTTCGTCGCTTCTTTGTGGATATCTTGCCAGCCGAGGGATCCGAGGCAGCGATTAGGGCGTGTCCGGAGAATCTGGCCAGCCTGGAGTGAGCGTCTTGACAAGGTTCGCAGAAGAAGTCGCCACAGTCCGCGCAGAACGAAGCAGCATCCGGTTTCTCATCTGAGGCGCAAGCCGTGCAGGCTTGCCCTCGTTTGTGCATATCCTCAATTAGAGACTTTACAACTAGATTTCCTTTTATCTCACCTACGTCGCCTTTAGGTACTCGCGTTACCTGTCTGCAGACAGGACACTTGATCATCATGCTGTCGCCACCTAGCTGTGTCTTTTGGAGAGAGTCTAGGCAGCTCTTGCAGAATGTATGAGAGCAGTCCAGTATCTTGGGATCGCGGAAGACCTCCAGGCAAAGCGGGCAGTTCAGGTTCTCTCTCCAAGTCTGGTCCATTGGAGCAGCCATTCTGATTTTCTAGAGAGAAACGAGTAATACAAACACAGAACTGGTTTATTCTGATAAACATTCAATCCCTCTATTTTTCTTTACTATGATCTGAAGACGCACAAAGTGTGAAATTAGGGTTACTCAGCAGGCTTACTGTGATCTGACCAAGGCTAAAACTCCTACAGACGTCAGTTCGAGTACATTGATATACATGTATTTTGTTTTGGTGAAATATTACCGTAATATGACTAAATTTACCACGTAAGTAATTCAATTGATATAAAAAAAATCGTGAACATTATGTCCTTAACAACTTCATTTCTTTGCTTTAATAGAAAGGGGGATATTGCCTTTGAAACATTAGGCGTGCCATAAAGTGTGATTTCTTGCTTGTAAATAGCAGTAGAGGCAGTGAAATGAAAATGTTGTAATTGTATGCCTATTATGAAAAACTCACCTGTAAGATTCACAGCTGAAGTGAATGATTGAAAAGGGAAGTCACAATGAGATACAGGCCGATGATTATTCGTACTGAACTAACTCATTCGTAGACGTGTTAGCTGCAGACAATGCAGTGTGAGATTCCAATGTTAAAGTGGGCGTTTCAACACTCCGATATGAGTTATATATGATTGCGACACTCCAATATCAGGACATGTTAAATATTGACAAAGTGCCATTCATGTCTTCCATAAAGTTAAAAACCTTTGATCAAAGTACAGGTCTACATTGTACTTAAAGGTATCTTGAAGGTAAATTGTAAATACCTTTCACCTGTATTATTGTAATGCGGTATCACCTGTGAGTTTGGCAGCTACGGGTGGAGTGATACATTGTAGTTTAAATAAGCCGCAGACCGATTGTTGTTTGTACACAGGTAATATTAAACTAACTCTGTCTTAAACGTGTTGATTTGACAATGCAGTATGAGCCTCCATTTTAAGAGGGGGCGTTTCTCACATTTGCCGTGATTCATATTTTATGAGTCTCGTGATTCATACTTCAATATCAGGAGCTATAAACTATTAACATAATGCCAACTACGATTACAGAGTCTCACTCTAATAATGGAGTATGACTCTACACATCGTTACAAACTATTGATCGTAGCTTAATCCACTGAACTCTGTAAATTGTACTCGAGTCACGCCTGTCTGTTTAGAGCAATTGTTCACCACACAGGTCAATCCACAAGATCCTCCTGCCAGAAGCTTTATGAATTTTAAATGGAACATATAATGGCAGGTGCTCGTGGATCGACAAGTGTAATACACAAAGGGCATTGTTGCGTTCTGAATTAATTATCTGATAAACACAATTTGTAAGGTTTCAACTTTTCAAAAGGTGAAAATCTCATTCAATATTCCAGTGATCGTTGCAAGAATAATAACTCATGAAATGTCACTGAATTTGCTTCTTGACAACTTGACAGTCTTTGACTTTATGATGGTTTAGATTTTAGATTTAATTCAAATTATTCTAAATTTAAATCTTAGTCTTTTTCTTTCTCACTCTCTCTATAAGCAGATTTTTCAGAGCTATTTCGAAATATTAACCCTACAGACAGTCCTCTTGAGCACTCTCACATGGTGTACCATGATACTCATCGTTTATGTTTCTCACCAAGCAAGAACATTAATTCAAGGAGCTTATTCAATTCACTCATACAAAGACAAATTACAATCCAAAATCATTGGCTGTACATGTATATCAATACAAATACATGTGTTTTATTTCTGTATATGACATAACATATAGCGACTTGTGCTCTACATTGGTCGATCCATCCCAATGAATTAGTTCAATCAATGTGTTCCTAATAAACAAAAACGTTAATGATTTGCTTCTAGACTACCTCATACATATATCTGAATGAGTATTTACATTCAATACATAAACGGTAAAATATGATATGCATAATATATATAGTATGCCATATATAATGAGCAAATTAGTGAGTGATTTGCTAATACAACATAATCATCCAACATTTCGTTCTCCCACACCAAGCAATATGATTGATTCCAAATAAAAGTATTGCAATCATAATTGTCACAAAATAATTCGGTACTCAATAAATTAAAGGCTGATACACTGCCAAGTTTATAACAAATTTGTCTCAGAGATCTTGATTACCATTAAAAAAAAAGATCACAAAGAATTTGTACAAACATTATCATGGGTTCAATTGCTACAATACTGGTTTGACTTGTTTCAGAGTTCTTTGACTCCATCGAAAAATATTTGGAGACTGGACCATCTGTGTATTATTCATCTCTTTCACTTCTATGATTTGTAATACTTTAAGTGCAACTACAGGGTGAGTCAGAAAAAAATGATACATGTTTCAAATTCAGTAATTAAGAAAATGTGGGATTCAGAGAGAATTTCTAGCATGTATGGATAGAGTAAATATTCCCTTGTAATTTGGTAAAATTTGTTTCAGTGCTGTTGTTATGGTTCAGTGCACAATAGCCATTGTTTGAAAAAGTGTCAAAACCCACTTGCGCCAAGCTTATTGTGTAGTAGAATCCAAATCAGGCAAGGCATTGTTGAAATCGGCGCAAGTGGGTTTTCACCCAGACCCATTATTTTGTTCCTATCCAATAAATGCATTACTGATTCCCCACACATGTGGTATCAAATAAGACTGGAAGAGTTGCTCTATCTGACACTGGTACAAGTATTGTGATTTATTCTTGTATTTCTAATATGAGCATGAAAGAAAGTGTAACGTTTTTTCGGACTCACCCTGTATATACCAAAGTGGTGTCGGCATATCCATTGTTTTGCAGGTTTCTGGTTCTATACAACATCGCTCGAGTGAGAATTTCATTGGTCTGACATAGTCTAGCGGGCCAGTGTCGGGCACTCACAAAGAGAGTCCCCGCTATGATCCCTGCAGTTTGATCTAACCTCATAGCGTAGAACCGGATGCTGTGACACCATGCTCATAATATGACATCACACTTCGGTACTCTATAAGACTTTATAGTTGCAGCCATGCTATAGAATTTTATGCAACAGGGGCAAGATAGATGCATTCATATAAGATCACCAAATCAGAGAAATCATACAGTACTGCCTGTGAGTATCATACAATATTTACATATTAAATACAAATCATACTGTACAATTACACACTACAATTTCTTTCCAAATTTCATTCTTTGACCAAGGGTTGGATTCCAAAACGCTCACTTAAGAGAAATGTTATATTAACTCTAGGTTTTCTCCTAAATGGTATTCCGAAATCTCTCTTTATTGGCTTGCTAAATTCCCCCCTGCCTCCCCCTTCCCCCCCCCCCCCCACCCACCCCTTGCTAATTTTTCTCCCTACTTTATTGAAATTTACGAAATTTATGCAAATTCTGAAGAAAGGAAATTTGGTATTCTAGAATGCCCACATGAGAGGATCGAGTCATCCCCTGTTCTAGCCATTCATAGCATACTCAAAATAATGAACAGCAATCTCTCATGTAAGCACACATACCGTATGTGATTGATATGCATCCAGAGTTAGGAGGAAGCCTAGGGGAAAATCCCCAAAAGATTTCTTGATTGTGATAAGCTCTTCAAAAATAAAACACTACGCTCTATTGGTTAGGAAATGCGCACTGGGCATGGTCAAAACCTCACTAATTTGCATTAGGAGTGTCCAAGGAAGACATCCTGGAAAACCAATTTGGCCTCTCCTAGGCACATCCTCATTTGGGGAATTAGGAGAAAATTCAGGAGGAATTTTACAACCTATAATTTTAAAAAATGGTTATGAGCCTTCACAACATGCAACACATGAAAATATCTTTTTTTTTTGGAGTAGCTCACCATGTAATTTTTTCCATTTACCGACTTCATTTCTGTTTTAAGGGGGAAATGTCTTGAGTGCTAAATATTCTACTTGACACATAGTGTATCACCCATTTTAACAGTATTCACCAAAGCTCTGATACAGACTTCAACTGACTTTGTTGAAATAGACACAGTTTCAGAGACCACCTTGCGACGAAGACCACATATCTGTTAACATGATTAGACTTTTTGGCAGTGGACTCACTGGCTAGAATAAGCTGCCCAATTTGTTGAATATTTATGGATATTAAAGGCATAGTTCACCCTGAAATTAAGCAGGTTTCAATTAAATCAGAAATATGAAAGAAACGTTTAAAGAAGGTCTGACGAACATCCATCAAAGGATAAGAAAGATATGATCTTTTGAAATTTTGATTTTGTGACGTCAAGTGCGAGGGCCTCTCCCATATGTTGCGTCCTATATGATTACATCAGTTGCTCTTTTTTCTTTTTTTTTACAATGGAATAATTTTTATTTTCATAGAGATATGTGTGTAAAAACTTGTTTATCATGATGTATCTAGTCAGTTGGAATGTAGTTTAGTGCAAGTTTCTGGATACAATGTGATTTAATTCCTTCAATTTGGAACCAATTAAAGTTCAATTGCCGGAGTTACATATACACTGTAGCTATAGATCAAGTTGTAACCATTTACTTGAAAGGATTCCATCAACAGCCCCCTCACTTCATTGATTGGAACATAAAAGGAATAGTCCACCCTAAAGTTAAGTTGGTTTTAATAAAGCAACATGAAGGGACTATATTAGTGAAGGTTTGACAAAAAATCTGTCAAAGGATAAGAACGTTATGATCTTTTTAATTATGATTTTGTGACGTCACATGCGAGGTGCTCTCCCATACATTGTGCACATTCTTTCTGGAAATGTCCGTTTTCTCAAAAGGATATGCATCATTTGACTTGTGCATTTGAAACATCATTAGAAACACATTTGCACAAACATACCTTTTAGAAGAAAAAAAAATCCTTCATCAAAAACAGAAAAATAGCAATTTATGTAATCATACAGCACACAGCATATGGAAGAGTAACTTGCACGTGACGTCACAAAATTGAAATTTCAAAAGATCATGATTATTTTTTGATGGAGTTTTTATCAAACCTTCACTTATATGTTACTTTCATATTTCTGCTTTGATTGAAACCAACTTAACTTCAGGGTGGACTATCCCTAAAATAATTAGAACCTTAAGTAACTTCCAGGACCATGTTTCACAAAGCTCTACTGATTGTAACTACCATGGCAACAGACTCATTGCTCAAATGCCATTGGCTGTTTACAGGTTTACAGGTTGAACGTGCAAAATGCATGAAGTTATCAGCAACATTCTACCCATGACCTCCGCAGGTTGCATGAAGATTTTCAATTATTGCAACAAACTAATCAATCGTACGCACAGCAGGAACAGCCAATCAGCTCTTGGCACTGCATGTGTTGCCATGGAAATAACCATTATGGTACTCCACAGCAGTTTGTGTGTATTACTTGTGAATAACACACAAAGAGTTAATATTAAACAAATACAAACAGATGGTGTTATGAGATGAGAAAGGTTTACGCAACATGTCCCAGGTGACAGGATTGTCCAATCACAGGAGCAGGCAGTGGTCACATGTTCATCAATGTGCAGGGTCCCACATACTGAGACTGGCGTCGGTGAAGACTAGATTGCGTGAAGGGTAAGGGAGGGTCGGGACTTGGTAAAAGGAGGGAGGGAGCCCCAGATATGTGATCGTCCAATCACACAAGCAGGCAGTGGTCACATGTTCATCTGTGTGCAGGGTCCCACATACTGAGCATGGTGTCGGTGAAGACTAGATTGCGTGTAGGGTAAGGGAGGGTCGGGACTTGGTTGGAGGAGGGAGAGAGGGCTAGATATGTGATCGTCCAATCACACAAGCAGACAGTGATCACATGTTCATCTGTGTGCAGGGTCCCACATACTGAGAGTGGCGTCGGTGAAACTCGACTGCGTGTAGGGAAGGGGAGGGTAGGAACCTGACTGCGCTGGGGGGGGGGGGGGGGGGGGAGGGGGCTAGATGTGTGATCATCCAATCACACAAGCAGACAATGGTCACATGTTCATCTGTGTGCAGGGTCCCACATACTGAGAGTGGCGTCGGTGAAGACTAGATTGCGTGTAGGGTAGGGGAGGGTCGGGACTTGGTTGGAGGAGGAAGAGAGGGCTAGATATGTGATCGTCCAATCACACAAGCAGACAGTGATCACATGTTCATCTGTGTGCAGGGTCCCACATACTGAGAGTGGCGTCGGTGAAACTCGTCTGCGTGTAGGGAAGGGGAGGGTAGGAACCTGACTGCGCTGGGGGGGGGGGGGGGGGGGGGGAGGGGGCTAGATGTGTGATCATCCAATCACACAAGCAGACAGTGGTCACATGTTCATCTGTGTGCAGGGTCCCACATACTGAGAGTAACGTCGGTGAAACTCGACTGCGTGTAGGGTAGGGGAGGGTAGGGACCTGACTGCGCTGGGGAGGTGGGGGGGGGCTCTAGATGTGTGATCCTCCAATCACACAAGCAGACAGTGGTCACATGTTCATCTGTGTGCAGGGTCCCACATACTGAGAGTGGCGTCAGTGAAGACTAGATTGCGTGTAGGGTAGGGGAGGGTAGGGACCTGACTGCGCTGGTTGGATGAGGGGGTGAGACCGGTGTCGGCGGGCAGGTCTGGCACCACGGGCATGTCCTGGGAACAACACAGTCAAAGAAAAGGGAAAAAAGGTTGAAACTGCTGTACACTTTCATTATATAACACTTCCAAATGACAACTTTGTCCTGTCTTTGTTTTGTAGATTTAAAACTGAAAGTTACCACATCAAAAGGACATACATATAAAAAGAGAGGGTGAAGATAGAAAAGTTATACAGTTAAACTTAATTTAGAAAGACAGCATCCTTCTATTTCCGTTGAACAATGTTTCTTGTTGACGCCTGTCTTGGAGCGACTTGTATATAAAAGACCACTTGCTCATAAAGACTGCATTTCTTATCTTTCATGAGCAGTCTTTGTCCACAGGTTTGAATGAAGTCATATGTACAGGGAAAAGACATTACCCACTTGTTGCCTAGTAATTTAAATTAAGCATCTCTTTCAAATATTTACCTTTTATTTTGAAGATTTCAAACCGAGAAGTATGACATGAAATGAACATAGGAGAGGGGTTGGTGGAAAAGTTGTGAGCATATAGTTACATAACGCTCATTTTTACACTCCAAAAATCATGTTTGAATACCAATGAAACTCTAGCGCTTTTTGGCAAGAATAAAATCACAAGCACCACTGGTCCACTAGGCAAATCAATCATGCACAGCATGCATGAGTCACAAACAAATAATTCCCTAATAAATACTCTTTAGAAAATAGTACAATTTTATTTCTAATAATAACACAGCACACAACGTATGGGAGGGCACCTCGCGAGCTACATGATTGGGTGAATTATTCTACGATGCTTAGGGGTAGTTTACTAATGCTAACCATAACATTTTACTTTACAAATATATATTTATAATAGTGGTCAACTCCATCGTTACAGTGACAATGTGTGCCACAACAGGAGCACCTAATACTCCTCTCATGCCACATTTTCGCTAGCTTTGACGCGACTTTTCCCTTTTTTTTTTATTATTTTGTTTTGCCGTGAATTCATACTATTATGATGCACTTTCGTATTTTCGTATTCTCTTCCGATTTTCGTAACAAATACGATATTTTCGTAACGATTGGCAGCTCTAGGAGGGGCGCACCTGTTGCCTAGCGATGAAGTTCAGCAGCTGGAGGGAGAGCTTGCGGCTGGAGTGGAGCAGGTGCTGGAGGCTGGCCTTCTCGCAGAGCCGCTTCTCAGCGATCCGCCGGCACACCTCCTGGTTGACCGCCTCGTCGAACAGCGGCACCCCGAAGCTGAGGTCCAGCAGCTCCCAGTCAGACTCCTGCTCCCTGCTCGAGCCCACTCCGTGCCCCTGGAAGGATAAGGATTTTTTTTTATATACAGGTATGTGTGTAAAAATGCATTTCTGATGATGTATCAAATGCACAGATGCAAGGATGCACAGTTTTTTGAGAAAATGCACATTTTCAAAAGAACTTGTACACAACATATGGGGGAGCACCTCGCACGTGACATCACAAAATCAAAACTTAAAAAGATTATAACTTTCTTATCCTTTGAAGGATTTTCATCTTAACTTCATTTAATGTGTTTCTTTCATGTGTCTGCATTTATTAAAACAAAAAATAATTTCAGGGTGAACTATCCCTTAAAAATAAGAAATTCATATTTTTCTCAGCATTGTTAGGACCCGCCTCAAAGAAATCCTTCGGCTGAAGATTCCCATCGTGACATCTTTAAAGGTAGAAATAAACAGGAAAATAGACAGAATTGATGAACATGACTCTAGTCTTTGCAATAACTACCTCCACCACCACCACAACCACCCCCACCACCAACAACCACCCCCACCACCAACAACCCCACCACCACTACCACCACCAACACCCCCACCATCATCATCATCATCATCACCACCACCACCACCATCCCCACCACCACCACCACCACCACCCAACCCCCACCACCAATACCAACACCCCCACCACTCCCACCCCCACCCCTACCCCTTCCACCCCCACCACCAACACCAACACCAACACACCCACCCCCACCATCATCATCACCACCACCACCACCACCAATCCATGATCATTACTTTCACTCACCTCTAGCGGTAGCTGCATCGAATCCTTGACCTGCTCCATATTCCTCGCTTCGTCTCCCTGACCCTTCTCAGGGTCACCTCCCCCACCTTTATCATCTCCCCCTCCCCCATCCCCACTAACACCACCACCACTGTTTCCATCTACCGTCAACGGAGTCTGGACATCACCCTGCTCACTGTTGCTAGGCGACGGGTGGAGGTGGGGGGAGGAGGATCCGGATTTTAGGAGGGTGATGTAGCCACAGGAGTGCCGGAGATCCAGCTCCGACTCAAGCTTTTTGACCGTCTGGTGGGTGTGCATGCACTTCTTGGTCAGAGGGCCTGAGGGTCAACAAAGTGAACAAAGTCAAACAACCTGAATGCTCATCACAGATTCTGCTTTAAAGACAGCCCATCCCATTTTCAGATTACCACAAAACCATCAGAACATTGGCAAAACATATAGAGAAGTGTTAGCAACCTGTATATTCATAATTTGAAACTGATACGTAGTGTAAAATTCAAATAATGCATGTAAACAACTTCGGATTAATAGTCTTTACCTCAGGCTCTTAGCAGTTTGTGTTAAAATATCTGCTTTATTGATTAATCTGTTTATTGAATTATAAAACGCATTATGAAAAAATATTTTCTATAGAAGGAATCATCTCGAAAGTTTGGTAATTACTCATAAAATTAGGATTTCACACATGCATAATAACCACATAGATACTGTAACAAAGACTAATACTTTTTTCGTAGTACGAAAAAAGTCGGTTTCAAAATTAACGGCTGAAATTTTTACATATACAGAAAGCTTCAACATGCTATATTCTTAGAAATGGTCTTGAATCACACTTTCTTCAATTTACGATCGTGATAGACGATTTCAAATTTTAAGCTTGCAAAAGGGACGGACAATCTTTAAGAAATATAAAAAACATTCAACACTACAGAGAGGTTTTAACGTCATTTCAAATTAATCCATAAAGTGATCTGACCTAATAGATGTACACTTCACAAATGTGCATTTATTGTACTATTGCCTTCTTTGTTGTTAAAGCATCAAAATGTGGTAAAGTGCAACAGTATGACCTTGTGACTATTTGTATTGCTTATCATAACACTGCAACAAGATTGCTGTTTTTTTTCCCAGAATAAATAAAAATATCATTACAATTCTTAGTGAGACTTGACATAATTTAGGTACAAGTGCATCAAAAAATAGAGTTGGCCATTTGACGCAATATGTAAGTTCTTAAGCAGCCTTGGATCTGAATAAGTATATGTGAGTGAGTATTAAAATGAAGAAAATGAACTTGCCTTTTCTTGAGCTGTCTTGTAAGGGGAATGGTATGCAGACTGTTTCTCCATCACTGAAGAAGCCATGTGCCTGTGGGAGGAGTAAAACATTAAAAGTATTGAATGGGTCTCTGGTAATAACTGTACATCGGAAGTATTATTAGTACTACTATTATTTACTTGACCATAATAGTAACAATACATTACAACATCATGCAAAGAAAATACACAAATAAAACAACAAAGGACATAATATAATAAAATAGAGATGACAGAAAGAGACAGCGTGTGGGTCAGGGTCCACAAAAGTGAAGTCATTCAGTGTTGCCCGAGGGCATGTGGACCAGATTATCACAGAAACTACCTATTATTTATGAGCATCGTGAATATTGTCATGGTACATGGTACACGACACTCAATGGTAAAGTTTTAAAGCTGTAGAGTTATATGAAACACACCCCAACATTCCTCATCTTGCCCATTTGATGATCATGTTTTTTATAAAAAAATGGTAGTAAATCATATTCGGTCAAACCTGTCTATGTAGACAACCGTCTATGATAAAAACACTCAACTCGAACGCCTTCAGAGTAGTTTGCATGTAATTAGACAGTTCAAAGTTACACCATGGTTGGACAATCCACTGAATCAATTACTGCTAGAATTCAAACTGGTATTTGTTCATGAAGCTGTGTTGGGTGATAGATGTAAATACATTTTACAGCGTGCCTATAACAATAATAGAAGCAGGTGCACTTGAAAATCCTCTCACTACCTGCTAAGAGCTGAATAGGTGTTCTCTTATCTGCATGATAATGAGCCTGAATGTAGTCGACCATTTAATGCTTTTCCACTCAACTCTGTGAGTGTTACAATAGATTCGAGGTCATTCGTACCAGCAATAATTTGCTCATATGCACATTGCATCTATGAACTGGCTAACTGTACAGTCTATGAAAGCCCCCTGTCCTAACAGACTGCAAGTTTTAATAGGGTAGGTGTCAAATAAAAACATTAAACATGCTTGAAAAGTAATAAAACAATTCAAATCAAGCTGAAGGTTACACAAGATAACCTGGAGGGGGGGGGGGGGTCAAAAACAGCCCCCCCCCCCTCGACATTTTTTGCAATAAATTTGCAACGCGAAAAGATGGCGCCGCAATGTTTCATGACTTTTTTTCTTCAAATCTCACGCAACTTTTAAGGCCAAATTTGCGACGTGGGGGTACACGGTTCCGAAGTTACATAACATTTTATACATGCATGTCAGACCAAAAATTGCTCAAAAACGTGATTTCATGTACAAATCCAATGCAAATTCTGTATTTAGCCAAAATTCATACATGTATCATTATTTTTAGTTTTACTGATGAAAAACAATAAATTTCATGTTATTTATGACTGAAATAGTGTTGCCAATGATTTCCATCAAAAAAACAATGAAAAACATA
This sequence comes from Arbacia lixula, assembly GCA_963669155.1. Classification (NCBI taxonomy): domain Eukaryota; kingdom Metazoa; phylum Echinodermata; class Echinoidea; order Arbacioida; family Arbaciidae; genus Arbacia; species Arbacia lixula. Next base: position 10,181,916 of record OZ022586.1, on the reverse strand, counting down.
AAGTAAAAAAAACAAATACATAAGAAATTCAAAAAAACAATAAAATACATGAGAAAAACTTTGATATTGCAATTGTTTTAAATCTTAATTTGATAATAATCCTAAGAAGAGTGTCTGGACTGAAATGTAGCAGTTTGGGGGCTATATTTAAAGATTTACAACCAAATTATGATTTTATGCATTTAATTAGCATTAATCAATTAAAAATAAATTTGAATAATTTTGGTGCAATTGACAATTGAATTGTGGAGATTACGTCATCGGTGACGTACGTGCCAATTTTCGTCACGATCGCGCGATCAACGGTCAAGATCTTAGGGGGGGAGCTGTTTTTGCCCCCCCCCCCCCCCCCCCCCCCCCCCCCCCCCCCCCCCCCCCCCCGGGCTATGCGATTTCAAAATAGCCCGAGCTATAAAGGGTTAAGTAAAAGGATGACAATTTGGGGGGGGGGGGGAAAGCAGGTTTTGTGACATTTCGATTACTACTTTTAAATAATCCTTTGGAAGTTTAATTAGATTTCCACTTTTAAACAAATCAGAACTCCAACAATTGTGTATGTCAGATAAGTAATTCAGAACATAACCATGACCATTGTGCACCACACCTACCAATGCACTAGCAATAAATATTCTTTATAGAACTACAACCTGCTTCACAAGATGTTGACTATTATAAAAAAAAATATGTAATAGTTGCAGATAAATGTACAGTTAGTGTTTCAAAGAGAAGTATGCAAATTTGCTGTAATTATATACTTGGAATATGAAACAAAGTATATGCTGAGGATGAGATTACTTAATAAACCTTCTTTTTAAAGAAAGGGATGTGTAGTGATGTCAAGTCTTGAGACAGGACTATGAGCACTTCTCAAGATGGCAACTAGTATCAACACACACACACACATATAGCCTGCTGTAATAAAGTTACTTCAAAGTAGAAGCCATGTTCGAGTCATCTTATCTGAGTCTACACAAGATCACAACAGACATGTTCTTATTTTGCAAAAGTGTCAAATGTTTTTGTTGAACACTTAGTAGTTTTTTAAGATGATGAGCTTGCCCTACCTGAATGAGCACAGCGGAGTGTGCCAGGGCGTCGTTGATGGTGAGGAGAGCGTTGGAGGTGCTGACCAGGCCCGGGTCGTGACCCCACGTTGTGATCAGTAGCCTGTCATAGTCCTGCATTTGGGGAACGACAAAGTTTATGCTAAATAAACAAAATCATTAGTTTTCAACCATTATAAAAAACAGATACATCATACATAAATATAGACATTGTAAATACATACAGTAGTGGTGATGACCCTGAAGACGCAAGTCTGCTTATGAAAAATTAAAAATCATTATTTGTTACCATTATCAAAAACAAATGCAACATACATTTTAAGCGCATACAATAGTGGTGATGACCTCGGGGGTGTTTCACCAAGCTGTTCGTAAGCTACGAACGTCTTTACAAATGACTGGTGATCCCTTCTTGTGCTAAATGCGATACCACACTTGGTTCCTTTTTTTACCTGTTGGGAATTAATTTCCAACAATCCTGATCAAATTTGACAAATCATAAGCTTTGTATTCAGACACTTGTTAACAACAAGAATTTTCATTTATAAACATCAGATTTGAACTTAAGCTGAAGGGAATCAATATCATTAAGAATATGATAAGCGCAAGAAGGGGTCACCAGTCGTTCGTAGCTTACGAACAGCTTGGTGAAACATCCCCCTGAAGACGCAAGTCTGCTTATGAAAAATTAAAAATCATTATTTTTTTTACCGTTATCATAAACAAATACATCATACATAAATGCAGACATTGTAAATTCATACAATAGTGGTGACAACCCTAAAGAAGCAAGTCTGCTGATGAGTGGGGCCTTTAACATTTGTTAAACACAGAATATAATCATATTTGTTATGTTAGGAAGAGAGGAAAGAGGGAAAAAAAAAGAAAAAGCACATGCAGAAGATGATTATGAGTCTGAAGTAGGAGATTTCGATGATGCTGTCCAAGATGGAGGAAAAGAAAAATGGAAAGGAGAAAGAGCAGAATCAAAATAAGAAAAAATGTTGGGGAAAATGAAGTGAAATCTTAAGACTTCTGACCTCTAACATAAGCCAAAATGTAATCAAATCCTGTCACCAAATTGGCAAAAAATCTACCACAATGCTCTTAGGCTATCACATAACCATGCTGCTAGTACATAATCAGCACAGTCAAAACTCACAGACAGATGTACAAGCAGGGGGTGTTTCACAAAGATGCTCGTAAGTTACGAACGACTGGTGATCCCTTCTTGTGTTAAATGCGATAGCACACTTTGTTAATTGAGAATCTGATTTAGCACAAGAAGGGATCACCAGTCGTTCGTAAAGTCGTTCGTAACTTACGAACATCTTGGTGAAACACCACCCAGGAAACATAAAAACAAATCTTACAAAGATCAATATATAATTTTCCCTGATACACAACTCAAAAGCTTTCAGTGCTGAGAGAAAGGGATGATTACCTGGAACATGGGTGGGAGGTACCGTAGCCTGCTACCCTTGACCAGGAGCAGAGAAGGGGGGCCACTCTGGACCAGGTGATACAGGTACAGCTTGAACCAGACAGAGTTCACCTGTCAATCAATCAATCAATCAATCAATCAATCAATCAGGATAGGAAACAAAGGCAGGGAAAGTCAAGAATCAAGCTATCATTACTAAAAGAGAGGTTAAAATCTTACAATTATTGGACTTGACTCTGAATCAAATTGCCGTACACAAATTCTTAGCATTTCAGCATGTTTGGAAAAGACAACACAAATGTGAGGACACTGTAGTATAGCTAGTTGTATACAGTGCAAGTCAGAAAAATGTTTCACTTTTTAAATTAAGTATTTCTTTAAAGAAAATGTGGGATTCAGAGAGAATTTCTAGCATGTATAGATAGAGTAAATAGAGTTTCAGTGTTGTTGTTATAGTTAAGTGCACAAAAGCCATTGTTTGATAAAGTGTCAAAACCCATTTGTGCCAAGCTTATTGTGCAGTGGAATCCGAATCAGGCATTTTAACTTTCTTATACTTTGATGGATTTTCATGAATCCTTTATGAATATGTTTCACTCATGTGTTTGCCTTTATTGAAACGAAATTAATTTCAGGGTGAACTATCCCTTTAATAAGCAGTCTGTATGATGCATAAAGGGTTTATCTTTACAGGCCATGTGGGAATTTCGTCACCAGCATTGCACACAAACCGCATCGAGAATTGGCACACTAAGGCATCTTGTCAAAAGTTCAAGACACAAAAGACTGCGGTTATATCTGGGAATCCCGCGTGCAATCTTTTTTTATGACAGGCTCGATAATCCCCCGTCCTTTTCAATATTCGGCCATCAGCGTTCTCTTTCTTCAAAAGATGTGTGCCGTCCTTTTCTTAACTAGAATCATGGACCTTACTAGCGTCTAAGCTATTATACTATCATACTATCATACGATGTGGCAGAATGAAACAAAAGAACGGACGGACTATTGTTGGAACGCTGGCTTTTGTGGTCTTTTCAGCCTTCGAACCACTATTCAAGAAAGACGGAAATTTAAAGGCCAATCTGTTCTTTCGTCTGAAAGACGCGGCGGAGACGGTCAACATGTTTTGACAAGGCACCTTTAGGTTCATGATGAGATAACCTACCTCTGGGATGGCGGGTCCTATATGTTGAGGGGTGCAGCTGCTAATGGGGCGGATCTCGTTGCTCAAAGGAGCCATCGACACTAAAATCCTACAAGATTAAACAACAATCAATGAGAAAATCAACTTATTACTTTATAATGAATACATACATACATGGGCTATATATGAATGAGTGCAATTTTCATTCATTACAATTCTTCCTAGGGATTATCAATATTACAAATAGAGTATTTTGCTGTCTAAAAATCAGAACTTGCTCATTGACTTCATGTATCCGTGGTTCAGTATTAAGTTTCTACTTTGTAATGAATACATACATGATTTTAAACATGAATGAGTGCAATTCATATCATTCGTTACAATTCTTCCTTTCATAAGGACTAGAAATAGAGTATTTTGCTGTCTAAAAATCACTATTTGTCATTGAATTCACATAACCTTTGTTGGACAAATTCAGTGTTGTTACCAAAACCCGAAATATTCAGGGTTTTTTCCCCCAAGACAAAGTACTTAAAAAGCATATTAGCTGGCAGCTCTGCACAGCACATGGAGGAGTGTATATGAAGTCAAAAGGTGGACATACTCGTAGTTTTTCTGCAGCACCCGTGCGCAGGTTGCTGGTTCCAATCCCAAGAGGCTCTCGCACCTGAGGAGGTCGATTCCCATCCCCTTGCTCGACCCCTCTGGTTCAGAGGAGATGTCCTTGTTGTACCTACAAGACAGAGAAACAATTTGGTTTACCGTATTCAAAATACTTCTTTCAATCTTTCATATTGTCAATGGAACTTCCCCCAGTTGCAATAAATCTTTGATTCACAACTACCAACTCTCACGAACCTTAATATCCTCCACATCCGGTCTTTTGCAAGTTTCTCGTTTTAAAGAAATTGTAGGGAGAACGGGCCTTTGCTCACGCAGGGCCAACCCAGTGGGATTCTCTCCCACAGAGTTTGAAAACCCTGACGTCAGTGACCACCTTCAAGGGCAACCTAAAGACATACCTGTATAATGGTGCTTTTTGACTTACAACCATATATGTTTTAACTGGTAAGTTCATACCTGTATTGTATTTTTTTTCTTTTTTCTCTGAAGCGCCTTGAGCATCTAATTAAGATGTGCTATATAAATTCTATGTATTATTATTATTATTAAGTTTTTCCTGTTCTTCTATAGCCTTTTATGTCAAACATTCTGAAAATGCTAAACCTAACAGTTGTTTTACTGTACACACATGTACCCCAATATTTTCGCGTACAGATATTTTCATGATTTGGGAGTATATCTCACATTTCGTGAGTGCTATTTTCCACACTTTTAGAGGCGACTTCATTAGTGTGAATGGACATGAACCAACAGGGAAATTTCAGGATAATTGACTCGCGAAATTCATGATAATAAAATCACTGGGAAAATTACCACTTATTCAGTATGTGACACATTTATAGTTAGCATAGTAACACAAAGAATATAGCAATGTCACCCATTTTAAGGGAGTGTGCACCCTCCCAAATCAACATTTACAAAACATTAGAATGACATTCTCAACATTAGCACTGAATGGATTCACAGCCTACAAACACCAGTTATGTTATTATTGCTGATGTGATATTGTTAATAGTTAATTCTTTTGATTTTATTAAAAAAAAACAAGGTGGTTCTTGATCCATGAGTCTCGCCTGATTTTGCAAAGACCTCATATCATTTGACCTTTTGACCCCTAGATAACCTTTGACCTCATCATCCTCATCAACTCACATGTGGTATTACCCAAGACTCATTTGTACCAAGTATGAACACAACTGATGCAGAAATAAAGAGATGAGAGCAAGTTCAACCAAAACTTAAAACATTTTTGTAACAGACTAACAGACTAACAGGAAAAGTGATTACTAGGTCTCAGCCGAAAACTTCGTTCAGGCGAGACAAAAAAGCACATTCCAACGATGGTGGGCGGCCTGATAGAGTTAAAAGGGAAGTTCACCCTGAAATTATTTTGGTTTCAATAAAAAGGGACAAATGAAAGAAACATATGAGTGAAGGTTTGACGAAAATCGGTCAAAGGAAAAGAAAGTTATTTGATATTAAAGTTTTGATTTTGTGACGTCATGTGCGAGGTGCTCTCCCATATGTTGTGTACAAAATAAGTCGATAAATTGCTTCTTTTTTTTTGACAACGGAATGATTTTCTTTTTGTACAGGTATGTGTGCAAAAACGTATTTCAGATAATGTATCAAATGCACGAGTAAAAGGATGCATATCTTTGTGAGAAAATGCACATTTTCGAAAAAAATTGTACACAACATATGGGAGAGCACCTCGCATGTGACGTCACAAAATCAAAACTTTAAAATCAAATAATCAAATAACTTTCTTTTCTTTTGACCGATTTTCGTCAAACCTTCACTCATATGTTTCTTTCATTTGCCTCTTTTTATTGAAACCTAAATAATTTCAGGGTGAACTTCCCCTTTAAATGTTGAATAGACTCACCGTAGAAAAGTGATAGTGTTTTTAAGAATAACTGCATGCTCAAAGTAGCGTTGTGCCTCTCCTTCCACCACACTGTCCTTAGGAACCTAGAGGGAGACAAGTCACTGAAAATTACTTATCCTCTTCCTCCTCTTCCTCATTCTCCTCTCCCCCATCTGTATCACCACCACCATCACCATCATCATCATCATCATCATCATCATTACCATCACCATCATCATCATCATCATCATCATCATCATTACCATCATCATCTCATTACCATCACAATTATCATCATCATCACTACCATCACAATCATCATCATCACTACCATCACAATCATCATCATCATCATCATCATCATCATCACAATTATCATCATCACAGCCATCACCATATTAATCATAATTATTATCCCTATTCCATATATTCCTTCTTAATCACATAGTTTTTGTTTATCCCTTTTTCGTACAGCTTGCCAATGTGCTCCAGATCAAAAATTACATAATGGTATGAGGCTAAAATATTAGCGTTACCTCAGACACTTCCAAATAAGACTCTTGTTCAAATGTAGAACTTAATGATCTCACTCACTGTATACCACCCAATACATCAACTGTTTTCCATGATTTTCTAGGATGAGTACCATACTTTCTTAATTGTAAAATTGTAAATTGCACAACTATTAATTCCCCCCCCCCCTTACAGCTAACAGTTCACCCCACCCCCACGTAATGATTTGTTTCAATTAGAACAACAAAATAAGCCCCCCCCCCCCCCACCCCACCCCTCTCAAGGAAATGATTAAGACCCCTATTCCATTTTTTTTTTCTCACTTCTTGATTTTATCTCTCTATCATTGAAAATAACAGCAAATAAATTATCCTTTTACACAGCCTTCCACCCATTCTTATGAAGCATATTGTATCTTTTTGTTTTGTTTAAGAAGTCCAGTAAAGGCACACCTATCCATATTTGATGAGAACTCACCCTGTCCAGCTCCATTAGAAAGCTGTCTAGCGATTCATCAGAGAGTTTACCAACCTCAAACATGGTCACAGCATGGCTCTTCAGACCCTAAAAAAATGAAATATCATATTATTAGATAATGGAAGTTTGATTAGAAAGCATTGAAAGCAATATATATTAAAAACTGAAACCATAGTTAGTAGTGAAATGCCGTTAAAAGAGATAGAAAAGAGGTTTAGGAAAACAGTCAACATGGAATCAAAGAAGAAGAAGAAGAAGAAAAAGAAGAAGAAGAAGAAGAAGAAGAAGAAGAAGAAGAAGAAGAAGAAGAAGAAGAAGAAGAAGAAGAAGAAGAAGAAGGAGAAGGAGAAGAAGAAGAAGAAGAAGAAGAAGAAGAAGAAGAAAAAGAAGAAGAAGACAAAAGACTGGAAAACCTACGGGAGACAGGTTGCCCATCATGAGGAAGGCTGTCAGTGTGGAGTCAAAGAGAAAGGCTATCCTCTTGGTATGCCCTCCTGTATTGGTGATCGCCGACATCGATGCGATGTCCGACTCGTCCATGCTGGCTGTGTCGGACATCACGAGGGAGCCCTCGTATGATGGGGAAGTCTTTTCTGAGTTGCTGGTCTGTGCTGCACCCCAGTCGATGAGTAGAAGGTCATCCTGAACAGTTTGTCTAATGAGGCAGGAAAAATACAGTTAAAAATGTTTCCAAAGACCACTGTCTATAAGGATCACTCAACATTGGCAGTCTGCATTTAATTCTCCCTATCGCATTTAGCCGATATCAAGCGATATCCCCGCGTGATACCGCTATCTGATCGATTGCTCTTGGGACATACACTTCCAGTAAGAATTTGGTACATATTCAATTCACGCAACCTCATAATATTAAAATGGAAGGGTTGTTACATGGACAAAGGACTTAAAATAAATACCACCAATGAGCAATCACTCATGGCGATGTTTTTGCCTACCTCAACATTGATTATGAATGGACTAATGAAAGAATGAAAAGACACAAGCAAGACGATGGCTATAGAATGTTCGTGAACCGTAAGTTCATATCCCAAAAATTAAAGGTTAAAAAAATTAGAGCGCCGAACGCGTTCAGATTTGGAGAGCTACTATGCGATAGGGAGAATTCACCTGTCTATGAAGATCACCGGTCCATAAATAATAAATAAGAATAGAAACTGTAACTATGATAACAGCAAACATTCAATTTTATAAGCCCGAATGGATATTTAGCATCAAAAGCCATTTTCCACGTGTTGCACACAATTTTGGTCAAACATATTATTGCATAATAGTACATAATGCAATGGCAAGTGAGATGCACTGTACTAATACAATTTGGGTCAAAATCTATGAATGACTTGACAGAAAAAGATCACAGAAGTTTCCTTCAAAAGTGATTTTTTTTCATCTGCTCATCACATAAAACATTGCGAGACACGTGGATTTCAGCCTTCCTCGTCCCTTTTATTGTAACACATAGTAGCAATATGCAAGAAACTAAGAGAATATGCACAGGAACATTAGGAGAAGGTGAACAAAATTATAATAATGATCTTAAAATTTTATACAGTTCATAATTGCATGTCGCAATGATATTCCAACCATCATTCAAAAATGGAGTTGGATTAAAAATACATTTTCCGAAATTATACATAAAAAATACCTAAATACAAAATACATGAGACATAAAGCAATATAATTCTAGTTTAAGATAGGCAGTGAGCAAAAGTGGAGGAAGCAAAGACGATAGAAAGATAGAGAGAGGTCATCAAATAAAAAGAATGAGTGGCAAAGGGAGGTGGGAAGAAGAAAAATCTGCCTTTTAAAATTGCTGATTATACATGATAATTGATACATGAATCAGAAACTACTGTATAACAAATGCTACGAAAAGGGAGAAAGAAAATAGAAATGGGTACAAAAATAATCTAAATCCGATAAACCTTTGTTGATATATGCGTGATTCCACAGGGTTGGGACTAGTTTTGTGACATACTACAACTCCAAATCCAAACTAGGCAAATATAGTCCAATAATGGCATGAGCAAAACAAATGGGGTTCCATCCAGTATTACATGTATTTCTCAAAGACCATGGCATAGTGCAATTTCACTTATGAACATTTCTTGTCCATGTAAAAACAATATGATGTCCATGTAATGATGGTAGATTTTCGTAAGCTTGTTGCTTCAAATCCATAGAAGATTTCCAATTTTTTATTGACAGCTCAAAACTTAACCACATCTGAATTGATCTTCATGGTGAACTGCAAAGGTTGATACCTCTGTTACATGGACATGGCATGAAAACTTTGCCCCAACCCCATGGAATGACCCATATATAAATACAAGTGGCAAGTGTAAGTTCTTGAAGTGTACATGCTTGAAAGTCATAGACAAGTTTGACGCACAAGGAAGAGGCTTACTTCTTTGAAGAGCCGTTAGCCTGAAGGACGTCTTGCCATGAAGAATGAAGTGCCTCCATGTCGAGGTCCTGCCCTTTCCTCTTGGCAAAGCCTAGTCTGCAGTACATAGAGATGGCATTCTTAACCTGGCCCAAGTCGATCTGAAGCACGTTGGCAAGCTGTTTAGAGAAGGGAATGATGTGATTAAAAAGGAAGATATTAATACGGATCAGTGATGATGATGATGATGATGATGGTGATGGTGATGATGGTGATGATGGTGATGATGATGATGATGATGACAATGATGATTACGATGGTGATGGGAGTGATGAGGGAGTGGAGAAAGAGGAGGAGAAAGAGGAGAAGGATGAAGGAGAGAAGGAGGAGGAAGAGGAGTATTTTGTGCTTGGCATATATTAATACGGATCAGTGATGATGATGATGATGATGATGATGATGATGGTGATGATGATGATGATGATGATGATGATGATGATGACAATGATGATTATGATAGTAATGGAAGTGATGAGGGAGTGGAGAAAGAGGAGGAGAAAGAAAAGGATGAGGGAGAGAAGGAGGAGGAAGAGGACTATTTTGTGCTTGGCAAAGCCTAGTCTGCAGTACATAGAGATGGCATTCTTGACCTTGCTGAGGTCGATCTGAAACACTTTGGCAAGCTGTATGGAGAAGGGATTGATAAGAAATATAATGTTGATTAGGCTGGTGAGGATTATGGCGAATATTATAACACTAATGATGGTGATAGTGGTAATGGCTATGATGATTGTGATCATGATAATGATGATGATGGTGCAGAGGAAAAGTAGTTTTGTGCTTGGCACAGCCCAGCTAGCAGTTCATGGAGATGGCATGCTTGATGATTAGGCTGGTGAGGATGATGGCGAATATTATAATACTAATGATGGTGATAGTGGCAATGATGATGATGATGATGATGATTGCAATAATGATGATGGTGGAGAGGAGGAGAATTTTTGTATCTACATGTAGGAAAGCCCAGAGAGGAGGAAAGAGAAGAAGGAGGAGAAGGAGGAGAAAGACGACATAGAGGAGAAAGAGAAGGAGGATCATAATGATGATGATGATGATGATGATGGTGGAGAGGAGGAGAATTTTTGTATCTACATGTAGGAAAGCCCAGAGAGAAGGAGAGGAGAAGAAGGAGGAGAAGGAGGAGAAGGAGGAGAAGGAGGACAAAGACGACATAGAGGAGAAAGAGAAGGAGGATTATAATGATGATGATGATGATGATGATGGTGGAGAGGAGGTGTATTTTTGTATCTACATGTAGGAAAGCCCAGAGAGGAGGAGAGGAGAAGGAGGAGTAGAAGGAGGAGCAGGAGGAGCAGGAGGAGAAGGAGGAGGCAAAAGGGGAAGGAGTATTTTTGTGCTTACTACAGAGAGTAACAACAAAACAAAGATTATATCTTCTATTGCCTCTAGAGTTTCAAAACATTCAACTCATGGAATACAGTTCATCTTGTTACCTCGGCAACCGTTGTATGTTCATCGATGGAGACAAAGATCTTGTAGAGCAGCTTCTCAAAGTAATCTCCCTGGACTCTGTTCATCACAAACCCTTCCAAAGGGGGAACTAGGGTACGAATTCATCCAAAAAGGGAAGAGCGGAGAAAAAAAGAGAAAAATTAATGAAGATCTATTCAAAGTTCATTCCACTACAGGCATATCAAGAACTAGAGCAATTTGAATGCACGCAGCAAAGGAATATACTTCTATGAATACATGTATGTTGGGTGAAGTTTCTTACACAAGTTTGTAATGTACGCCCCGCAAAAAGAAGACACCCACCAATTTAAATGGATTGTAACTGTTATAGATTGCAAGCTGACATCAAGCTGGATCAAATTTATGGACAATAGGCGAGCGGCTACGAATAAACTCTAAATTTTGTATAGGGTGCAAATCACGCCACATCCCTTTGACTTCTGCAGTTCCATGGCAAATTTTGCACTGAGAATTCAAATGATACATATAAATTTTAGGTTTGATTGAGGATCTTAGCTAAAAAAAAAATACAGTACTGTTTGAGGGCTGGAACTGTCTGAAATTAAACAAATGTTGATTATCTGGGTGTTCAAACATTCTTTACTAGGCCCACAAATTTAAAAGGTACTTTTTTACACTCAGATACAAAGCAGTGCGACTCCGGCGCAAAAGAAAATACAGTACTGTTTGAAGGCTGGAACTGTCTGAAATTAAACAAACATTGATTATCTGGGTGTTCAAACATTCTTTACAAGGCCCATAAATTTAAAAGGTAACTTTTTACACTCAGATACAAAGCAGTGCGACTCCGGCGTAATTTGCTGTACGGACAATAGACGAGCAGCTAAGAATGAACTTAAAATTTTGTATAGGGTGCAAATCACGCCACATCCCTTTGACTTCTGCAGTTCCATGGCAAATTTTAACATCCAAACTGGACCAGGATTAATAAAGCCAGATACTCTAACAGTGAGCTATAGGTTAAAGACTTAAAAGTTACAAACCTACCTGAGATGTAATCGTCATCTTCGATGGGTACATCAAGGTACACAAGGCCTTTCAGGTACAATTCTGCAAAGAAAAATAATGTATTCAGCCGATTATTTCATATACTACACTCAAATCTGTTTACAAAAACTAGTGTTTTTTAGTGATTGTATATTTGAATACTGAGGGCTGAACCTTTGTAGCCTTGCCATTACAGATGTGCATAGAACATAAACAAGGTAGCAGAGAGAATGAGAGAGAGCGAGAAAGAGGGGAAAGAGAAGGAGGAGATGCATATAGAGATGGAAAGGGAGATAGAGATAAATAGAGAAGGGAAGACATATGATAGTGAGGCATAAGAATTAAATTGTGAAAGAGGGAGAGACAGACATATGTACAGAGAGTAATAGAAAGAGAGAGCTCTGAGAGAGAGAGAGAGAGAGAGAGAGAGAGAGAGAGAGAGAGAAAGAAAGAAATGGAGACAGGGAGACAGAGAGAGAGCTAAAGGGTGTGTGACAGGCAGACAGACTGACAAAGAGGGAGTGAGAGCATAAGGGAGAGACAGATGTAGCCTAGTTACTAGGCTGAGGAGAGCATTGTCACAACCCAGTCTGTTAAAGATGGCACGTCCCTTTTACGAACATCTGAAAACTTCATGAAAGTTTGCACATATCTAGTACGTATCTTTGGGATACCAACTGTGACATTTCAAGGTCAGAGATACTATAACTCCCATAGAATAAATGAAAATCGAACTAGATTTCACTTAGATTTTATTCCAATTTATTGCCGACCATTGACACAATTTGAAATTATTATCTATTTTCGTGGTACAAAAAAAGAAAGCTTGATCAATTATCAAAGATTATTTCCTCAAAACCGAATATTACGCTTTGTCGATTCCAAAGAAATGTTATACATGTACAGCCACTCTCTTTCAAATGATGATAAAGTCAAGGAACTTTCAGAATTAGGTCTGCAAAAGGGACAGGCCACCATTTACAACTACATGTATGTCTGGTAATACAGACTAGGCCCTAATCCCTCTGACTGCCCTGGATTCTCTTCCTTGCATGCTGAAAGAGAGAAAAGGGGAGAGAGATATAGCTTACTGTGCACTATATAGTAGTCCATAGCACCTTGAGAAAGAAAGAGAAAGTGAGAAAGAAAGACAAAAAGAGAGAAAAAGAAAAAGAAAAAGGGAGAGAGATATAGCTTAGTGTGCACTATATAGTAGTCCATAGCACCTTGAGAAAGAAAGAGAAAGCGAGAAAGAAAGAAAGAAAGAAAGAAAGAGAGAAAAAGAAAAAGAAAAAGGGAGAGAGAGTTGACTTACTCAGCACTATATAGTAGTCCATAGCACCTTGAGAAAGAAAGAGAAAGCAAGAAAGAAAGACAGAAAGAGAGAAAAAGAACAAGGCATTAGCAATATTGTGTCTCGCCCACTTGCGAAAATAACCAGAAATATCGCGATCTCCGTTGCTACGCAAAAGAATTGTATCCCTGACCTCAAATGACCTTTGACCTTATCCTGTGACCTCCAACGGTACCATAACATGAAGGTACCCCCAGTGCATCTATGACCCAAGTTAGGTTGTAATCCAAGCAACCTATGTGAAGTTATTTGTCAAAAGAGAGTCTTGCAGGTAAACTTTAACGTATGACCTCAAATGACCTTTGACCTCATCCTGTGACCTCCAACAGCACCATAACATGAAGGTACCCCTAGTGCATCTATGACCCAAGTTAGGTTGTAATCCAAGCAACCTATGTGAAGTTATTTGTCAAAAGAGAGTCTTGCAGGTAAACTTTAACGTATGACCTCAAATGACCTTTGACCTTATCCTGTGACCTCCAACGGCACCATAACATGAAGGTACCCCCAGTGCATCTATGACCCAAGTTAGGTTGTAATCCAAGCAACCCATGTGAAGTTATTTGTCAAAAGAGAGTCTTGCAGGTAAACTTTAACGTATGACCTCAAATGACCTTTGACCTTATCCTGTGACCTCCAACGGTACCATAACATGAAGGTACCCCCAGTGCATCTATGACCCAAGTTAGGTTGTAATCCAAGCAACCTATGTGAAGTTATTTGTCAAAAGAGAGTCTTGCAGCTAAACTTTAACGTATGACCTCAAATGACCTTTGACCTTATCCTGTGACCTCCAACGGTACCATAACATGAAGGTAACCCCAGTGCATCTATGACCCAAGTTAGGTTGTAATCCAAGCAACCCATGTGAAGTTATTTGTCAAAAGAGAGTCTTGCAGGTAAACTTTAACATTTGTGACGGACGACGGACGACGGACGGACGACGGACGATGGACGGACGACAGACGGACGACTGACGGACGCCATTTGGATCCCTTAGTCTCGCCTTCACCTCCGGTGGGCGAGACAAAAAGGGAGAGAAAGATAGCTTACTGTGCACTATATAGTAGTCCATAGCACCTTGAGAAAGAAAGACATGAAGAGAGAAAAAAGAAAAAGAAAAAGGGAGAGAGAGATAGCTTACTGTGCACTATATAGTAGTCCATAGCACCCGCAGGCTGGCACCCTGTGTCTATGATGCGATCTACTCCATTCTTCTCTGTAATGGAGATAGTCTGGAGGATGAAAATGAAAGATGCAGGAGTTGTTAAATTTCGGATTTAAAGGGCATATACTGTACTGGGAAGGCAAAAAAGCCTTCAAAATGTAATTGTTAGCAATCTTCTTGCAAATGGTCTTAAATTCATGTATTTACCATTTTAGAAGCTTGCTGAAAGTTATTTGCCCTCAAATGATCCACATATGGAGTAATTAATGATTAATGATTAAATCCTCGAAATGTTCGGCCCGAACATTTTGAGGATTTGTGATTTAATCACTCATTACTCCAAATGTAGATCATTTGAGGGCAAATAACTTTAAGCAAGCTTCTAAAATAGACAATACATGAATTTAAGACCATTGGCACGAAGATTGCTAACAATTACACTTTGAAGGCTTTTTTGCCTTCCCAATACAGTATATGCCCTTTAATATCCACTTTTGTGAGCTTCTTGACCGATTTGCATTTTCAACATGTAACGTACAAAATATCACATCCAGAAACATACAAATTATTTTGTTTTCAAATAATTGAATCTTGTTTACTTTAAAATAAAAATGGTAGAGAACATCCAACTTTATTTTTCACTCACTATTGCAAGGTCAATGCTGTGTCGCAGTAGAAAAAATATCTTAGCCTTTAGGATATGTTTTTCTATTGAACTATTATACTATTTTTTCATATATAGGGTGTCCAATTTGCAAAAGTCAAGAAACTCCGCAGGAATCAGCAGTATACCCTAACGATAATGTGCACACAGCAGTCTCCGGTCTCTAGGCTATAGGTTTCTGATGAACAGCCCAAACCCTCCTCAAAATCTAGCTTTCTAGCAATTACTTCGCTTTAAGTCAGTTTCTAGTTCTATTATTGGGAGGGTAGTTCAGATACTAATATGTTTCATTTATGTGTCTGCTTTTATTGAAATGAAAATAATTTTAGGGTGAATTATCCCTTTAACTTATACCCTAAGAAAAGTCAATATCATTGCTTCTAAATCCGAAAGGTCGGCAGCTATGCTGCAATAGCGCCCCCATAGTTCTCCCTACCCGGACATCGTCCTCGGTGATGTAGCCCGCCTGGACGATCCACCACGGCTCAACGGAGACGTCCTCGATCGGCTTGCCTGGAAGCAGGTCTCGAATCGGTTTTCTCCTGAAGAATTTCTGTGAGAAGTCATGGCACGAATCATGCAACATATTTATGATATCCTTACTGCAGACTGGGCTTGGACATTATTAATAATGAGTGCAGTTCTCACATTCAACTACAAAAAGCACCTAAAAGTACTCAAAATATCATGTGTTTGAGTCAGAATTTGTGTTTGAAAAGTCCCATCCCTTGTAACGAACAATGAAGAGAGATCAGTTCTAATCTTTGCCCCCCCCCAAAAAAAAAAAAAAAAAAAAATGATTATAATAATAAATAAATAAATAAATAAATAAATAATAATAAATAAATAAAAAAATTTAAAATCAATTTAAATTTGTATTTCATATAGGCCTATAGAGTACTGATGTGTGATGACTTATGACCATGTTGTCATGACAACTGGTTCTAAATTATGTGAGTAGATCAAGCAACCGTGATCATAGCGTGGACGTGGAATTGGAAGTGCCCGACACTCCGACAATGTCGGAGCAGTAAATCTCTCTCTTGTATGAGCCAGTAACCTGTATAACAATGGGTATGACGACACCACTCCGGTACTAGGGAGAGCACCTCGCACATGACGTCACAAAATCAAAAATTTAAAATCAAATAACTTTGTTTTCCTTTGACTGATTTTTGTCAAACCTTCATGAACATGTTTCTTTTATGTGTTTCCTTTTGATAAAATAAAAATAATTTCAGGGTGAATGATCCCTTTAACTTTTTAATTTAATGACACGATTAAAATAGAGCAAATAAAATAGCAACTCAAAGATAACCATGACATGAATGCAGTAACAAGTGTAGATGATAGTACAAACACTAGCCTAGCATATATCTTGAACATGCTGCTGCTGAAAATTGCATGTTCATGAACACATGTATGGAAAAATTACTTGCTCAAGTACACACGAATATTGCATGCTGTTTCCACATAATATATAATGTTCACATGTTCACTGTATCTGCATGCAACTTCATCAAATGTAACAATAATTTGAATAATTGTTATCTTAATGTATGTAGTATGTTCATGTAGGTTATGGTAATGTGATGAAAATGCAGTATGCAGTTAATGACTAGAGCAAAATGGCAGCCAGATTCACCCATGGTTACCCCATGTAACACGCAGTTTGTAATCAAGTCATTGTATCACATGCCCACACATTGATGCCTGTGTGTGTGGAACTTTGGAAATTTGGGGAATGGTCATGTGTACTGCTATTTACAGTGTAAGGAAATACAGTAAAGGAGAGAGTTAAGTACACACTGCATGTGTATCGTAACCGCAGTAGTGAATAAGATCTTAGCCTATATGCACAGGATATTTTGCAATGCAAACATTTTGTGACTTTTAAAACTCCTCCACGAACATAAAAATAACATGGTTTATATGCACTTATTTGCATGTGCGTTCAAGCACAGGTATTTGGGAATTCCCCAACCACAAATCTATCTATACATGGTAGTAAACTGTCTAACATCACAACAAATATAAGTAAGAAATATGGCTTCTTCAGTGTATGTTCTCTGGGTCAAGTTTACCTTGTTTAATAGACATATTGATTCATTCCCTAAAATACTAAACATTTGCATACCGGTATATAACAAGGTGGACATGCAGATCATCAAAACAAAACAAAATCGCTCAACTGAAGCATATAGGTGGGGATAACAAAAACTGAAGCATATCATTTATGGGTGGGGACAACAATTCAAAATATATAATAGTAACAAATCTCATAAATATGTTAAGGGCACTACGACAATAAATAAACATCCACTTAAGATGCTAATCCTTGTGCATACATACATGTACATGTACACATGTAAAACGAGTTTATTAATATGTATTTTCTTGGATTTTGTTCAGTTTAGAGTATCATATATATCTAGCTGCCCTATGCAACAATAAAAAAAAATTCTCATGATGACCCAGTATATTGGGGCCCAATGTCAACAATGTCACTGGTTAATTCACTACTGAATAAAATCTTTACATGTGATGTCACGTACATGTACAGTATTGCATTATGTCTATGTCAATGAGGCAGGGGCGAAAATACGCCGGGGCGTGGGACGATTTTGCCACCCAAATGCATAAAAGAGCCCTGGAAAATGTTAAAAGAGCCCCAAAAAGTCCAATAGACACAATGTAAAATTATAGCCAATTGGCCAATGTGCTCAAAAAGTAGCCCCCCCCCCCCCCCCCTCCCCCACCAAAATGTTAAATTAATGTTTTTTCCCTGCAATTAGGTCATGCTTGAATCCCATTCTGCATTTTGGAAATAAAAATATACAGTACAATTCACTGGATAAAAAAAGGACATTTTTATTTGTTTTTATTTTCTCCCAACAAGGTACATGTACATGTATGTATTATACTATCATTTGATTTTTAAAAAAAATGCCATTTCCAGTTAAGCTTGATTGATCTATAGTGCAAAGAAGCTTGGGGAAAAACATATAAACTAAACAATAACTTTGTAATATATTCTCATTGTGAATTGGTATTTAAACTTTCAATGTACAGTATGGAATGGTCAATGTATACTTTAGTTCTCTGCCTGTTTGTGTGTGAATTAGTGGTGAGTGCAAAGCAAAGTCACACTGCAAGACGTGCAATCAGTCAGGCCATGGTACATACATTACCTCCACAGCTACGGTATGCATGCATGGTAACATATGGCACGTTCTATGCTAGGCTAGGTTTCAGCCTGTGTGCATTTTATCCCTCTCATCAAGTCAACCATTGGCTGTTTTCAAAGTCCGATTGTAAGGACGACTGCACAGTTTCTTTCATTCAGAAGAGTTGATTCAATGTTGTACTGTCCAGATTTGTCCCAACATGACAGAGGCAGGAAAAAAGTCACACAGTCTTGAACCTAGACTATCTTGAGTTGAGTTCCATCACACGAATACACAGCACTTACTTGAATGCTACCTGAACGATTAAGGGAAGGCTATAGAGGTGGGTGCAAAGATTATGTGGGGAAGATACATATGAAAATACAATGAATCAATTCCATTTCATTAACATTCAACACTAAAGGTCAATGCAGACGACATGAAATCGCCACGATTCTGCACCCATTAGGACCTACAATTGGAAATGTGACATTACTTTCTTGCACAAATCCAATAACCCGGTTTTGCAGTTCCGTCAGTGGCAGAGTCGGTCGACTGGTCAGATCATGTCATCTGCAGTGACCTTGACCATGACACAGGTATAATCCATGAGACAAATCCAAATCAAATAGGAAATGGTTATATACTGTACTCAGATATTTAATTTCTGCATGAAATGACTTACATGACTAACATGTAAATGCACAGGGAATTCTGAATTTCTTTGTCGCACACAGAGAAAGGCAGGGCGATTACCCCCAAAATTGTGAAAATTAGTGATGAAAACTTCATTTTTCTCATCTCGTGCATGGCTCACTGCATTCATTTCAGGATATCAGGCTTGAAAAGAAGCCATTCCAAATAAAAAAAACAAATATTTTATGCTCATGTAGGATATTGTGCTATTAGCTCCCGATGTTAAGTGGAGAGTGTGGGGTACTAATGACAAAATAATCACAAAATATTCTTTTTTTTCTATCTGACATCACAAAATTTTTTTTTTTCTTCCTTATGAGCTTCTTTTGCCCTCTCTCTCTCTCTCTTGCAAATAGTTGGAACTATTTGTGGTCATGTTATACCCTTTTAACCAATCAACAAACTGGAATAAATTAATGAAGGATGTAATGTATGATATTTCCTCTTGCATGTGCTACAGTGTACAAAACAATACTATCCACAAAAAAAGGAGAGTAGATCTGGTCATGGATTTCTCATGCATTTCAAAATATTTTATCATTGTTAATTGCATTTCTTCATTCACTTTGCATCCATGTGTTTGCAGCATGATTATGTTTAGTATTGTTCACAATTTATGCACTTATATGCACAGCATGTTATATTTAGAGATGGTCACACTGAATTTTGGTCGTCATAACTGCTTCACTTTGCGAACTTCAATCATTGGTTCTGACAAGTGTACATGTACAACCCTGGCAATTATGTATGTTTTACAGAAATGAAAATCAGTATTGATAATAACTCCAGTTTCCATGCAGATAATTTCTTTACTGTCTTGTAAGGCAGATTTTAAAGATGTCAATCATGGAGACAGTGGGATGTCTGTACAGCACATGCAATAAACCTTTTGTAGCAATTCAATTGTAGCACATTCAATGTAATAAGCTAGTTCAGAGTCGCAATGTGCGCATGAGCAAATCATTACTGGTACAAATGACCTCGGGCAAATAAGCCAGTTCGTAATTACAATTTGCACATGAGCAGATGAAGGTCATAGTGACCAAACCAGCTTGTTGGTTTTTAAATCACTGAGATAAGCATCATCATTAATAAGTTATTTTAGAATATGCTTGTTATCCAATTTATAAAAGAACACCAAGGTGTTCAATCATGGGGTATTTGACAACAGGCCAAACGACAACAATTAGTTTACAATAAACAATGTAATAGAAGCTTTCCCAATTGTTCACAGACCGTAGCCTACTATTCTTGTCACCTGTTTTGAGATGGTTCCTTTATTAGAGGTTGAATATCGCAAATTGCTATGTCGGGTAAGCACATTACGTAATATCTCCTTTTGAAATGATATATTAATCAACTGCTTATCCTAATGAAAAAGGGAAAGGTCATGGTGACCAAACTTGCTCCAGAGCTAACTACGAACTGGTGTATTGTACCACTCACAGAGTAAAATGGATATTCCATAGATAGTGGACCACGTTTATGCCCATTATAATGCAGATATGACAACAGTGCTTCAGCTCTGAGAAGGTAGTGAAAGAACATTCCACCATGTGCACCTGCTTCTATTTTTGGTATGGGCATGCTGTACAATAACACAGCTTCATGATCAAATCCCTAGTCGTTCTTGATTCAGTGGAGTGTCCGACCATGTTCTATGAACTGGCTTATTATGGAAAGAAGTAGCATAGATCATAATGCTATCAATATTTATAGTGCCATTTTGACCATGTGTCCCAGTCTTCTTGCATATATATATGTATAGAATTGGGTAAAAAGGTGAAGTATATTAAAGTACAGCCTTAGATAAACTTCTGCAATTGAAAGCAGTCGATCACTGTACAAACATATGGAATTGTCTGTATTTCAACCCTTTTGGTACTATCCATACATAGTCCCATGTTCATTATGATACAGTGCATTTTCCATGGGACTATGAGAGTTAAAGGAACTGACTGCAGCCATATGGCAATGGCCAATCATCATCATTGTTACATGCCCTTTTTATTCATAAGTCTGACCAGTAACCAATCAGAATTTGTCTATCAAATTTGCAATTGATCGCAGACCTTTATGTTACGGGGCCCTGAATGTACAGTAGGATCCCAGAAACAATTTCACACAAGCTCACCTTGGATGATCTGCACTGATTCATGATGTCGATGTACTGATTCCTCCCTATCCCCAGTAACCTCAGACCTGTACGGAAGAACAATTTAACCCGTTTACTGCCAGACAAAATGAAGCTCTATAGCATTTGTGTGTATTACTTGTGATTAAATTCACAAGTGGCACACATAGAGTTAAAGGCCACTCTTAGTCATAAATGTATGTAACTGAATATGTGGACAATAATTGAATACAGCTATTTTGATGATGGGAATATAGTTATAGTCTACAGACCAGTCATAGTTTAACCTACATCTTTCCATGAAGAAACTTATTAATCATAGCGATAAGTAGACAAAATCGTTGATTCAGTAGAATAATCATACAATTGACATGCCCCATACCGGTACTTGCAATTTAGACTTGTGCAACACCAAGAATATTTCCTCTGTATTCAAAAGAAATAATAAAGTTCCTACTGTAATTGCAAACACAATCTCCGCTTATGTATGATATGAAGATCAATACATCTGGATTCTTTGTTATACATGAACCATGATGCCTGGTTTGATAACATGAAACACTTGACAAGTCTTTGTTATGCAGTCACCAGAATAAGAACTGAAGATAGAAGAATGTGGAAGAGCATGGGACACAGCACCTGATCATTAATTGAATAGAAGACTTGTAAAAATAAATTTAAACTTGATGTTTGATGAGTTTCACCCCACCTGACAATAATTAATGGTGAACTCTAAGTTGGATTACCACATTCTAACTTTTAAAACATAACTTTTGGAACAGTGTGCACGCAGCAGCCTCATACTCACAGTCTGCGGCAGTGAAGTTGGGCAGAGAGTCGTAGCTCTTCTCACTGGCCATGATATCGTGCATCATGCTGAGGTAGTAGGAGAAGGGCGTGACGCGCAGCCCCTTCACCGTGATGTCAGACAGGTGGTAGGGGTACAGCATGAGGTGGTCTCTGCTGTACTTGAGCAGGTCCTCGTAGTACTTGCGATCATCTTTCTTCACCTGCCGGACTGGGGTTACAAAGAGATCACGCATTATTACTTCACGTGTTGCCACTTTAGGGAGTGGCCAAATTTCAAATGGGTATAAACTATCACTTGTCAAATTTTGCTCAGACTTTCACAGATTAGTTTAATTGATTCTTCTTCATCTTTGGAAATATTTTTCTCCACTGGTTGAACCAGGGTTACAAAGAAATCATGCATTATTACCTCAGGTGTTTCCAATTTAAGGAGCGGCCAAATTTCATATGGACATGAATTATCAATCACTTGTCTAATTTTGCTCAAACTTTGACACATTAGTTTATTAGATTTTGTGACGTCATGTGTGAGGTGCTCTCCCATAAGGTGTGTACTACTTTTTCCATAAATTGCCTTTTTTATGTTCTTTGATGAAGGAATACATTTTTTATTCAGAGTGATATGTGTGTAATGTAATGTGTTTAATGATATATCTAACGCAAAGGCGATATGGTAAATATCCTTTTGAGAAAATGGAATTGTACACAACATATTGGAGAGCATCTCGCAGGCGACATCACAAAACCAAACTTTAAAATCAAATAACTTTTTTGTCTTTTGACTGATTTTCATCAAAAACTTTCTCCAATATGTTTCTTTCATGTGTCTCCTTTATTTGAAACCAAAATAATTTCAGGGAGAACTACATGTTCCATGTGGATCTACAGTGGTTATTGACATTACTTATAATTGATTGATACTTACTTAGGTTACCTTTGTAGCGGAGCTGATTTTTGATGCTGAAACTGACCACACTCTTCTCATATTCTTTTGGAGAATGTCCAAGAAGCTGTGCATTGTGGGGGACATGGGGGAAAAGGGTTTGAAGATTGCAAATTTTCTTGATTACCATTCAACTTCCAAATGATAAACAGACATTTTGAGGACTCCTTTGTTATACCCATGATTGACATTTAAGCAATATATTGTGGGGGAATAAGGGAATCAGGCAGACTGAACTATAACATTTATAATGAGGATTGCATGATTTTTATTTTGGCTGCACTGCGCAGAAAGGGCAAAACCAAAGGCTAAAAAAGTGTTTATGTTCAAAGACAATGTTGAGCAGTTTGGCAATGCCTTCTTCTCCTATTCCTAAATGCAAATGCTTTCCAATTTACAATGGATTTTCTTAACAAAACAAAGGTTAAATTTGTTGTGGCACTGCATGCTTTGAGTTTGATTGCGAGTCCACTACTAGACAGGAATAACCGTCTCATTCGGGGGCATTCTTTAATCAAAATGACATTTTTGGACATACCCCTCGAATAGGACGTTCAGAGGAGCCAGAAGCAATCTCAGCGGATCCAACGTCCTGTAGAGACTGATTTTTCGGTCTAGTCCACTACAACAATTATGATCAGTATTTTACTGTTTCTGTCTTTCTCAGTTTCAATAATTTAAGTTCAGAAATGTATATGAGGGTCTGTGACTGTACCTTTGACGGTTGTGGTCATTTTTCTTCTGATTTTCAGAACAAAGTGGGCGAGAACATGGAGAATAACAATCATGAATTCATGGATTTTAGAACGACGCACAAAGCAGTTTGTGGGACTGTTGTAACTTGTTCAGTACAATATGACTTTTCAGCGAAGCAGAATAAAATTAATTCTCACCTGCTTAATATTTGCTGGAAGTTTGCCCCACGGATAATTGTTGCGGATGTGAAATTCTACCTCAGAATTCATGATTTAAGCCTTTATGACATTCTGCACAGTAGAAAACCTCCCCAGTTGTGATATTACGCATCCACAATATTTTCCACTGAATTGGAGATTTTCGCTCCTTGAAACTGGCGACCAATAGTATGCAAATGAGCCGCGACCAATAAGGGGGGAATTATGGTGTCCGAAGGGTCAAACACAAAAGGAAAAAAATATTTTCACGATCTCTGTAAGGAGATAAAAGTGATTGTAAGATAATTGTACGGCATGTAAAAAGAATAAAAATTATATGAGATAAAAGCTTAGGATTTCCTCTTTATTTTGATATAAATCACTTGCCAGAACGTTTTGTTTAGATCTTACAGTTCCAAATTTGATACCTGCGTAATGGTCTATTTACGCACGGAATTCGTAGGACGTGCATGTTCGTAAATTTGACCCACATTTTGAAAGATGTCGAGGCTGTAAAAACTATCAAATGACACTTTCACTAATGTACAACTGATATCAAATGAAAGCTGAACATTTACTCTTTACTCTCATATAGGTGGCATGTTGGAACTTTGTTATTGGGTCTTATTACTTCAGTTTGAACCCAGGGCTCATACCGCCATATTACGCACGGTCTTCGCAAGTATACCGGGCCAATTTACGCGCGACATATAAAAGGACAATGGCAACACGTGTAATTCTTCCAAAAACGTAGGGGCTTTAAAAACTATCGCATAACACTTTAACTAGCTCATGATTTATATGAGGTAAAAGCTGAATAGTTGCTCTTTACCCCCATATAAGTCCCATGTCGGAACTTTTTGATTTAATCTTACTGTTGCAGTTTGAATTACGCACGGCATTAACAAGATTTACCGAAAATGGCCATAACTCTTCCAAAAATGTAGAGGCTTCTAAACCTATTGCATGACACTTTAACTAACTAATAAATAGTATGAGGTCAAAGCTGAATAGTTGCTATATATCCCCATATAGGTCCCATGTCGGAACTTTTTGATTGGGTCTTACTGTTTCACTTTGAATAGAGGGCTCAAACCGGCATATAACGCGCGATATTCACAAGATTTACCGAAAATTGCCATAACTCTTCCAAAAATGTAGGGGCTTCTAAACCTATCGCATGACACTTTAACTAACTAACTATGTGGTCAAAGCTGAATAGTTGCTCTTTATCCCCATATAGGTCTCATGTCGGAACTTTTTGATTCAGTGTTACTGTTGCAGTTTGAAGTTTGGGCTCAAATCGGCATCTCGGCCAATTTACGTACGGCATTATCAGAATTTACCGAGAACGGCCATAACTCTTTGAAAAATGTAGGGGCCTTAAAAACTATCGCATGACACTTTAACTAGCTCATGATTTATTTTAGGTGAAAGCTGAATAGTTGCTCTTTACCCCCATATAGGTCCCATGTCGGAACTTTTTGATTCAATCTTACTGTTGCAGTTTGAATATATGGCTCAAACCGGCATATGACGCGCGGTATTCACAAGATTTACCGAAAATTGCCATAACTCTTCCAAAAATGTAGGGGCTTCTAAACCTATCGCATGACACTTTAACTAACTAATAAATAGTATGAGGTCACAGCTGAATAGTTGCTTTTTATCCCCATATAGGTCCCATGTCGGAACTTTTTGATTGGGTCTTACTGTTTCACTTTGAATAGAGGGCTCAAACCGGCATATAACGCGCGGTATTCACAAGATTTACCGAAAATTGCCATAACTCTTCCAAAAATGTAGGGGCTTCTAAACCTATCGCATGACACTTTAACTAACTAACTATGTGGTCAAAGCTGAATAGTTGCTCTTTATCCCCATATAGGTCTCATGTCGGAACTTTTTGATTCAGTCTTACTGTTGCAGTTTGAAGTTTGGGCTCAAATCGGCATCTCGGCCAATTTACGCACGGCATTATCAGAATTTACCGAAAATTGCCATAACTCTTCCAAAAATGTAGGGGCTTCTAAACCTATCGCATGACACTTTAACCAACTAATAAATAGTATGTGGTCAAAGCTGAATAGTTGCTCTTTATCCCCATATAGGTCTCATGTCGGAACTGTTTGATTCAGTCTTACTGTTGCAGTTTGAAGTTTGGGCTCAAACCGGCATCT
This sequence comes from Arbacia lixula, assembly GCA_963669155.1. Lineage (NCBI taxonomy): Eukaryota > Metazoa > Echinodermata > Echinoidea > Arbacioida > Arbaciidae > Arbacia > Arbacia lixula. Next base: position 10,155,826 of record OZ022586.1, on the reverse strand, counting down.
CGGCCAATTTACGCACGGCATTATCAGAATTTACCGAGAACGGCCATAACTCTTTGAAAAATGTAGGGGCCTTAAAAACTATCGCATGACACTTTAACTAGCTCATGATTTATTTGAGGTGAAAGCTGAATAGTTGCTCTTTACCCCCATATAGGTCCCATGTCGGAACTTTTTGATTCAATCTTACTGTTGCAGTTTGAATATAGGGCTCAAACCGGCATATGACGCGCGGTATTCACAAGATTTACCGAAAATTGCCATAACTCTTCCAAAAATGTAGGGGCTTCTAAACCTATCGCATGACACTTTAACTAACTAATAAATAGTATGAGGTCAAAGCTGAATAGTTGCTATTTATCCCCATATAGGTCCCATGTCGGAACTTTTTGATTGGGTCTTACTGTTTCACTTTGAATAGAGGGCTCAAACCGGCATAAAACGCGCGGTATTCACAAGATTTACCGAAAATTGCCATAACTCTTCCAAAAAAGTAGGGGCTTCTAAACCTATCGCATGACACTTTAACTAACTAAGAAATAGTATGTGGTCAAAGCTGAATAGTTGCTCTTTATATCCCTTCTATGAATATTCATGAGTATTCTGGGAACGTGATTGGTCAATTGATGATCGCAGACTACAAAATAATTTGACTATATCTGCCTCAGCTCCGGATATTTTTCACTATTTTTTCATGGGGAGGACTGCGCATGCTCTATTTACTATTTTCTTCCTTGGCACTACTGCGCATGCTCTCTACCTGAGCGGGCGTAAATTAGTGCGCGCATGAATGCAGTGCGCGGTGTGTTGCGCATATACCTAGGATGAACCGATATCGAGACAGAGAAAAAAAAAGCGACATACAACCACATGGTGTTACCGAAAGTTTTACTATTTTCTAAATAGTATTTTTTAGTTATTGTTTTACAAAAGGGATATAAAACAAATATACCAAGCATTGAGTTCGAAAGTATAGTGAAAATTATCCATCTTCGGAGGGACTGGCATAAGTTACTATTTTTTCCTCGGGGGCTTCGCCCCTCGGAAAAAATAGTTCTATGCCACTCCCTCCTCAGATAGATAATTTCCACTATACAATCTCACAGCTTGGTATATTTGTATATTATCCCCATATAGGTCCCATGTCGGAACTTTTTGATTCAGTCTTACTGTTGCAGTTTGAAGTTTGGGCTCAAACCGGCATATTACGCACGGTATTCACCAGATTTACCGAAAATGGCCATAAATCTTCCAAAAATGTTAGGGCTTTTAAACCCATCGCATGACACTTTAACTAACTAATAAATAGTATGAGGTCAAAGCTGAATAGTTGCTCTTTACCCCCATATAGGTCCCATGTCGGAACTTTTTGATTCAGTCTTATTGTTGCAGTTTGAATATAGGGCTCAAACCGGCATATTACGCACGGTATAAAATACCCCATTCTTCTTCTGGGAAAATAAAAGATGTGGTATCAGGTAACTGATATTTAAATGATGCATCTTCAAAAGAGTTATCAGTTACAGGTTCCTCTTTTATAGTCACGTCATTAGCATGAGTGGTAAGTGGGTGAGCACTCTTTGAATCGCTTTCACAGGAATAATCGTCTAGATTACGAGTAAGTCCGCTTGCATTGTTCAATGCATCGCTTCCTTCTACAGTAGTGTTTACGCTCTGTATTCTTTTACGATCAGATGCAAAATTACATTCACTTTCTAACTGGTCATTGGATCCATTACAAGGCAAAGAGTGTGAATGAACGCCATCATCTTCTCAAGTCGAGCGGTCTGTCGAGTTGGAGTGGAGGTCGTTGGTCTGCGTGAAGTCATCTGTCGAGTTAGAGTGGTGGAGGTCATTGGTCTGGGTGGAGTCGTTTGTCGAGTTGGAGTGGTGGAGGTCGTTGGTCTTGGTGGAGTCGTTTGTCGAGTTGGAGTGGTGGAGGTCGTTGGTCTGGGTGGAGTCGCTTGTCGAGTTGGAGTGGTGGAGGTCGTTGGTCTTGGTGGAGTCGTTTGTCGAGTTGGAGTGGTGGAGGTCGTTGGTCTTGGTGGAGTCGCTTGTCGAGTTGGAGTGGTGGAGGTCGTTGGTCTTGGTGGAGTCGTTTGTCGAGTTGGAGTGGTGGAGGTCGTTGGTCTTGGTGGAGTCGTTTGTCGAGTTGGAGTGGTGGAGGTCGTTGGTCTGGGTGGAGTCGCTTGTCGAGTTGGAGTGGTGGAGGTCGTTGGTCTTGGTGGAGTCGCTTGTCGAGTTGGAGTGGTGGAGTCGTTGGTCTTGGTGGAGTCGCTTGTCGAGTTGGAGTGGTGGAGGTCGTTGGTCTTGGTGGAGTCGTTTGTCGAGTTGGAGTGGTGGAGGTCGTTGGTCTTGGTGGAGTCGCTTGTCGAGTTGGAGTGGTGGAGGTCGTTGGTCTAGGTGGAGTTGGAGTGGTGGAGGTCGTTGTTCTCGGTGGAGTTGGAGTGGTGGAGGTCGTTGGTCTTGGTGAAGTCGGTTGTCGAGTTGGAGTGGTGGAGGTCGTTGTTCTCGGTGGAGTTGGAGTGGTGGAGGTCGTCGGTTGAGTTGGAGTGGTGGAGGCCGTTGGTCGTGGTGGAGTCGTTTGTCGAGTTGGAGTGGTCGGAGTGGAGCTCGATGAAGATGGAGACAACGGAGGCCAATCCGCAGTCCTCTCGAGAGGTGGGGGAGCTGTCGGTGACGTCCTCCTCTCTACCCGCGCTGCTGTAGCAGAAGGCTCATCCTGCCACAGGCTCGTCGTCATCCTCTGGTACATCACTTTGAGCAGGCGAGGAAGGCCTGAGCACTCGCTTAGATGAAGCCCATCACGAGCCCAGAGCCTTCTGTCCTCTGTTGGGAAGAAGCTCGTGATGTCAATCCAAGAAACACCCTCCTCTCGGCAGATCATGGAGAAGGCCTGGTTGAAATCCTTGACGAGGTGTTGCTTGTAGTTTCAATAGAAAACATTATGCAATGATAATTGATAAATGAATAACTATATAACCAATGATATCTAATTTGATTTATGAAGATTGTCACTTGAGAAAAAAAACCGAGATGACTAAAAATCTTTTACGAGGCCCATGAAAAATTTGCAAATATTCGAGAACAAAATAAAGCAATGTGCTTGTTTCGTAGCGAGCAGATCAAATGGCGTGGTAAAAATCAAAGGTTGCGACAACAAGAATAACAAAAAAATGGGCATACATGTTGTAAGGCTTTATCAATACGGGTATAGACGTACCAATGGTGTCACACGAAGTGCTGATTCCAAAAGACTCCGGAATTGACGACAGGCAGTCTCCAGAGATGTCGCTGCAAATCCAATGTTGTTAGTCCCTGCGGCGACTACTGCGATGTCGGGCCCACGTTTCCAGCTGAAGTCGAGGAACTCTTCCTCGACATGGCGACAGGTCCCTCCCGGCGTGCTGTTGATGACGAGTTGGATGGGCCCTCGTGGTAGCTTCACATTTCCCTGAACCACTGGTCTTAGTTGGCTGTCTCCGAAGATATAGGCAACCTGCAATTAAATGAACAAATGAAAGTTTAACAATTGTTTTAAAATGTTTTCTGTTGTAATAATTGTTTTGTAATGAAACCGATATTTATATACTGAAAATGGGTCTTCCCTTTACAATCATTGGTGGCCTCCTGAGAACTAGTGTCCTCTGAAGAGGACATACGCCATTGCCCGTATATCTTATGACATTTACACTTTTTACACAAACTTCCTTTGAAGCCAGATTCTCTTTTTTATGAGTAATGTTCTATTCATTTGGTACACTAAAATGTGATAGAAAATAACATTTGATATACGAGTACAGTCATTCCTATGAAATGCTGCTTTTGATGATCAGAATGCAAGAACACACATGTGCATATAACGGGATAATGTGATGTTTAGTGGTTAGTATATTAGATATAACATTTGCAGCGAAAACTGAAAAAGAATACTATTTAAAGCAATTATTGATATTTTAGCCTTCAACATTATCATTAGAACCACTATTGCTTTAGTATGCTTATAATGTGATACCACATTATCAGTAAAGTTTGAAGAACAAATATCATAACATGGTATGTAGACTATGAGCACATGCACCCTTCAAATATCAAATGTCATATTACCGAACGATCCCTGTCGATGCCATCGATGATGGTCTTGTTCTGCTTGCCGCTGATACCTAGATCCCAAATCTCCGCCTTGCTACGTCTTCCGCTGCCACGCCCAGCATCCCAAGCTCCAAACGTCGATGAGCTGCCGCAGATTGTCACTTTGTGAATTCAAGACATGGAATAAAGTTTTACAAGATTGATACACGATATGTTCAACATCTGAATGGCATTTGAATTAAAGGCCTAAAGGTTTGATCCCCAGTTCAAATCCCAAAACACCATCAATAGTTCTAGCCTGTACGGAACAACTCTTCAGCTTTATATCACCCTTTTCATGTATATACATTGCCGGGATATCCGTAATGTAAGTAATATGCCGGTTTGAGCCAATATTTCAAACTGGAACAGTAAGACCGAATTAAAAAGTTCGGACATGGGATGAGTTATGGCCATTTTCGGTACGTTCTGATCTGCTGATAATGCAGTGCGTAAATTGGCCGAAATAACGGTTTGAGCCCAAACTTCAAAATGCAACAGTAAGACCCAATCAAAAAGTTCCGACATGGCACCTATATGGGGGTAAGAAGCAACTATTCAGCTTTGACCTCATATAAATCATGAGCTAGTTAAAACGTCATGCGATAGGTTTAAAAGCCCTGACATTTTTGGAAGAGGTATGGCCGTTCTCGGTAAATTCTCATAATGCCGTGCGTAAATTGGCCGAGATGCCGGTTTGAGCCCAAACTTCAAACTGCAACAGTTAGACTGAATCAAAAAGTTCCGACATGGCACCTATATGGGGGTAAAGAGCAACTATTCAGCTTTGACCTCATATAAATCATGAGCTAGTTAAAGTGTCATGCGATAGGTTTAAAAGCCCTGACATTTTTGGAAGAGGTATGGCCGTTCTCGGTAAATTCTGATAATGCCGTGCGTAAATTGGCCGAAATGCCGGTTTGAGCCCTATATTGAAACTGCAACAGTAAGACTGAATCAAAAAGTTCCGACATGGGACCTATATGGGGGTAAAGAGCAACTATTCATCTTTGACCTCATACTATTTATTAGTTAGTTAAAGTGTCATGCGATGGGTTTAAAAGCCCTGACATTTTTGGAAGAGTTATGGCCATTTTCGGAAAATCCTACGCATGCGGTGCGTAATATGCCGGTTTGAGCCCTGAATTCAAACTGCAACAGTAAGACCCAAACAAAAAGTTCCGACATGGCACCTATATAGGGATAAAGAACAACTATTCAGCTTTCACCTCATGTAAATCATGAGCTAGTTAAAGTGTCATGCGATAGGTTTAAAAGCCCCGACATTTTTGAAAGAGTTATGGCCATTTTCGGTAAATCTGGTGAATACCGTGCGTAATATGCCGGTTTGAGCCCTATATTCAAATTGCAACAGTAAGACTGAATCAAAAAGTTCCGACATGGAACCTATATGGGGGTAAAGAGCAACTATTCAGCTTTGACCTCATACTATTCGTTAGTTAGTTAAAGTGTCATGCGATGGATTTAAAAGCCCCGACATTTTTGGAAGAGTTATGGCCATTTTCGGTAAATCTGGTGAATACCGTGCGTAATATGTCGGTTAGAGCCCGGAATTCAAATTGCAACAATAAGACTAAATCGAAAAGTTCCGACATGGCACTTATATGGGGATAAAGAACAACTTTTCAGCTTTGACTTCATACTATTTATTAATTAGTTAAAGTGTCATGCGATGGGTTTAGAAGCCCCGACATTTTTGGAAGAGTTATGGCCATTTTCGGTAAATCCTACGCATGCGGTGCGAAATATGCCGGTTTGAGCCCTCTATTCAAAGTGAAACAGTAAGACCCAATTAAAAATTTCCGACATGGCACCTATATGGGGATAAAGAATTATGGCCATTTTCAGTAAATCTTGGGAATACCGTGCGTGATATGCCTGTTTGAGCCTGGATTTCAAAATGGCATGCCACCTATTTGAGATTGTAGATCAACTAATTAGCTTTCATGTGATATAAATCATAAGTTAGTTTAAGTGTCATACGATAGTATCAACATTGTTAAAGGAATTACGACTATTTTCGGTTTATCCTATGAATGCTGTGCATAAATTGGCCGAAACGCCGGTTTGAGCCCATATTTCAAGTTGGAACAGTAAGATCCAGTCAAAGTATTCCGACATGCCACCTATATGAGAGTGTAGAGCAATTATTCAGCTTTTACCCGATATAAATCATTAGTTAGTTTAAGTGTCAAATGATAGTGGTAAAAGCCCTGGATTTTGATAAGGATTACACGCCTTTTTCTTTAGGACATGGCCGATACGCCGCTTGTATCGTTTTCCAAGTTGGGTTTGTTCATCATCTCTACGGAAGAAAAAGATTGTTTTTACGTTTTTTATATATCAAGTAAAGACATACATAGATCCTCTAAATGATCCAGCTTCGTTTTTCTTATAAGTGCCACGTAATGTATTTTTTATTCCACTTCTTGTCTCTTTATTTTTACACTTAACGCTCTAAATTCTCATTTGTTTTTTTGAAGACACCGTAGCACCATATTCTATTGTTCTCACCCGTAGCAGACGACGGAAGTCTTAATGGTCGCGGACCGGAAGTCTTATTGGTCGCCAAAAGTAGCTCAATGGAGATTTTCTCGTATTCTGTCATTCTGACGTCAGCAGGCCAACTTATGCATAATGCATGCGATCCGCTTTGCTAAAACTAGCAGTGTAGATGGCCCAGACCAGACGGTGCAGCTAAAAAGGGGGCGGAAAAACAAACAGAACAAGAGAAACAGTACCTGGAGAGGCCTGGTGGCATTTTATGAATAACAAAAAAACTGATGAAAAATAGATACAGAGAAAAAAAGGAAGAAAAAAAAAAAGAAAAATAACAAAATGAAAACAGAGTGAGGATTTCTTTCGAAAATTTGACTCTTTTCTATATTTTATTTGTGAATCCCCCTTTTGCTTTTCCTGCCTTGGAGACCCCCTAAATCCGAAATGTTCACTCCCCCCCTCCCTCCCTATATCAGGTGAGCTCTCATTCCAACCCCCTATTTCAGGACAGACAACTTCGTAATCCGGAATGAGCTTTCAAAACTCGCAGTAAATTTGATCCCGGGATTTGATCAAATTTTCTATGATATTCAAAATATTTTATAACCCCCTTTTTAAATTTCTCAGGAGTCCTAACAGAGAGAGAGAGAGAGAGAGAGAGAGAGAGAGAGGGGGGGGGGGGGAGAGAGAGAGAGAGAGAGAGAGAGAGAGAGAGAGAGAGAAAGAGAGAAACACCTTTTTTTTTTTACAATAATTCGCGGGCCGAACTTGTCCCGCGAAAAAAGAACCACTTTACCAGACATATATTTATTTATATATATTTCTATGATATTGATTGCGCTCTCTTTATTGTGAAAGTTTGGAAACTAGAGAAATGATATTCAATGGTGTCATATCATAGTAAACCTATCAGGGAGAGGTTGATTATTTGCCATGACAAGGCGGAAAAACAACAAAAAGGGAGACATATAGACAGAGGAAAAGGAAGGGGGGAGATAAAGAGGACTTGGTCCCGACCCTAGAAATACATAACTTGGAGGGGAAAGGGTACAGAAAGAGATAAACAAAGACTATGAAGAAGAAGAAGAAGATGAAGAAGAAGAAGAAGGAGAAGAAGAAGAAGAAGAAGAAGAAGAAGAAGAAGAAGAAGAAGAAGAAGAAGAAGAAGAAGAAGAAGAAAATATTAAATTGGGTTCTAGAGAAACAATTTTCCGTGACAGCATAGGTGTATCATAACATTGAGGAGATGGTGCACAGAAGCAGCTAAAGGGGAAATAGAAAAACAAACAAAAATGATTTCAAACAAGAAAATGGATAAGTGGAAATGAAAAGGAAAAGATACAGTAGCTAAACAGAAACAAAATGGTGAAAAAAAATAATAAAGTAACACATAATGTAAAATGGCATACTGAACTGTTGAAGACAGGGGGAAGGTCTTTTCTTATTTGAATTATTATTTGATTATTTCTAAGTTATAATTATGAGGAACAATATCTATTGGTAGCATTTCATAATAATGCACTCACACAAAACAATAAGCCACTTCGTAATTACAATTTGCGCATGAGTAGTGACCAAACCAGCTTGCTGGTTTTTAAATCACTGAGATAAGCATCATCATTAATAAGTTATTTTAGAATATGCTTGTTATCCAATTTATAAAAGAACACCAAGGTGTTCAATCATGGGGTATTTGACAACAGGCCAAACGACAACAATTAGTTTACAATAAACAATGTAATAGAAGCTTTCCCAATTGTTCACAGACCGTAGCCTACTATTCTTGTCACCTGTTTTGAGATGGTTCCTTTATTAGAGGTTGAATATCGCAAATTGCTATGTCGGGTAAGCACATTACGTAACATCTCCTTTTGAAATGATATATTAATCAACTGCTTATCCTAATGAAAAAGGGAAAGGTCATAGTGACCAAACTTGCTCCAGAGCTAATAGTCCGGGAGCCCAGAAGATTTATTCATGTGAAAAGGGCCGGAACAACTGACCCCATAGGTCGAAAGGATATACCCTGGACATCACAAAAATGTATTGCTGGCAAGGTGTACCCGATGCTTTTTCCCCCAAATCAACACAAATATGACGTCACTACCGGAAAGCCTTTTTTCAAAAATGGTCGGAATATAATACATGGTACCATCATAACAAAGGTGTTAACACACATTTTTGTATGCCCAATTATCAAACTTGATTGGTATAGTTTGGTTGCCTAGTAAATGTGCAACATCATCATTGACTTGTTTTGGCAACGGTAGGTCTGTGGGCGACGTCGACGACGACGACATGTCGCGACGACGTCAGCAAAATGCAACACTTTTGTTCGTTTTTTGTGCTCTTTTTCGGTTCAAACTTTTTCAATTCTTGTAGTTCACAAACCGTTCCAAATATTTATTTCAAACTTAGTTTGCTGTGTTTGGCATCTCTCAAGCTTTTCAAAACATATAAGAATGTGACATTTGGTTACGCTAATGGCCATCTCCTGACCAATAATAGAGCGTAGTGTTTTGGAAGAATGTACGTAAAGTCGTACAAAATACTGCCTACGTCCTGTACACGCGTATATTCTGGATACGTGCTACTTTTTGGTTGAAACGTTTTAAATCCTTGTAATCCAAGAACCATACCCCATATTTACTTTTGATTTAGCCTTATGTTTTTGGCATTTCTTCCACTTTTCAAAGCATATATGGATGTTACATATTGTTACACCTATGGTTATCTCCTGACCAATAATGTAACGGAGCATTTTGGACCAACTGCGTGAAATTGGACAAAATGTTGCGTGTTAACTGCACATGTGTATATTCTGTATGCGTGTTACTTTCTGCTTAAAACTGTCTAGATCCTTGTACTTCAAGAACCATACAACATATTACTTTCCGACATGTTCTAGTGCTTTCGGCATTTCTTCCACCTTTCAAAACATATATTGATGTTATATATTATCACGCTTATAGTCATCTACTGACCAATAACATAATGTCACATTTTGGAAGAACGAGCGTAAAATCCGACAAAATACTGCATACGTTCTATAAACGCGGATATTTTGATACGTGTTACTCTTCGGTTGAAACTTTTTAAAATCATTGTAATCCAAGAACCGTACCACACATTACCTTTTAATTTAGCCTTATGTTTTTGGCATTTCTTCCACTTTTCAAAACACGTATGTATGTTGCACATTGTCACATCTATGGTCATCTCCGGACCAATAATGTAACGGAGCATTTTGGAAGAATCGAGTGAAATCGGACAAAATTCTGCGTACTAACTGCATACGTGTATTATTATGTGTTACTTGATGGTTGAAACTTTTTAGATCCTCGTACTTCAAGAACCATATAACATATTACATTTCGACATGCTCTGATGTTTTAGGCATCTCTTTAGCCTTTCAAAACATGGCTGTTACATATTGTCACGCTTATAGTCATCTACTGACTAATAGCATGAAATAACGTTTCGGGAAAATGAGCGTAAAATCTGACAAAATATTGCGTATACCTTCTGTGTTCGGTATACGTGTTCTGAATGCCTGATACTTTTTGTTTGAACTGTTTATATCCCTATTGCTGAAAATCAGTTAGAACTTATTTCTTTCACACTTGCTTTAATGTTTTGGCATCTGTTCCGCCTTTCAGTAAATATATGGATTTCACATATTGTTACACTTATTGTCATCTAACACCTCTAATGTCCAATAATATACAGAAATAGTATGGAAGAATGCGCGTAAAATCGGACAAAATAGTATGTAGATTCTACATACAGTGACATACGTGTATGATTTATGCCCGTTTTTCTTTTTGCACGAAACCATTAAACTTATTGTTGTTAAAAAAAATCATCCAACATATTTCTTCGAAACTTGTACTAATATTTTTGGCTTAATGTCTGCTTTTTAGAATATATGGCTGTTGTAATATTTAGTCAGGATATATTTGTAAATAAGGTATTAACATTAAAACACACATTATGTTGATCTTGCTTTCCTTGTACATGGGCAATATCAGCATCATTTTTTTTTTCTGGCGATGGAAGCACCCTGGGCTACGTCAAAGATGACGGCTTGTCACGGTGCCGCCTGTGCAAGCGGCTTTTTTTTCCATTTTGAAGTATTGCTGGTTTTGATGAGAATTAAGTGAAAATGTTGCGTTCGACAGATTGCTTTCCAAGTTTCTTTGAACTTTTGGATTTGTATTTATTTGTATTTATTTATTTATTTTTTTTTTTTTTTTGGGGGGGGGGGGCAGGGGATGAAACCCACTATAAATTACGAAATGTCAAGGTTGCTTACAAATCAAGAACGATGGCCAAATAACGCCGAAGTATGTTTGATTCTACTTTGTCGATGAGGTGCACTGTGTACATTATTGTGTTAATACAGGGCAGATTGTGAACATAGCCATGTCCTTCCCCCCAAAAGTACCAAAGTATATGACCAGACCCAGTCACGGCAGAATGTTTCTACCATGATAACGGCCCGTAATGATAGTAACCCCAACAGTTGCCTGCATGGTTTGGGCGCAATAGCTCATGTGTTTTCCGGCGACATCGACGACGAAGGCGTGCAGCGGCCATGTCGGTTTTGGTGTTAAAATTTTGCATGTACATGTATCTTATCCGTTTGACATGCTCTATTCACACTATAATTAAGTATGGACCACATGTGGGTGCCCTGCTAATCTTGATTGCGGCAAGGATTACGGGGCCACATTATTATACATTCCAAATTATTGTTAGATTTCATGACTGCTTTAAATTGTTTTGAAATTATGAAATAGTTAAGATCAAACCCGTTATGATACAAAACGGTTCAGTCATGATTCGTTTATAATTTCTTGACTAGCATATATTAGGATGCGGGATGAGCCTTCTTCAATGCAGGATTTCGAGTTTGTGATCAAGGGGGTTATAGGATTTATATCAAATCGACGACCCGAAATTCATGAATATGCATTATAACATAAAGTGGGGTTTTAAGTAAACAAATATTCCAACTCTTACACGTACGTGAACGAAATGCTTGATCGATGATGAATAATGATGTATCTGTGTTTTACGATTATAAGCATAAGCTGGAGCCGGAAGAATAGTTTAGCCACCATACACATTGTCACACTTAAATAGATTTACAGCACTTTTGAAGAATTTTAATGTGACTTTTCGAAAGATTTCCGGAATCTTATCAAAACACTCTTGGTTTGCGTCAGTTTGGCAATTATGCTCGTGGAAGCAAATATCTACTGGAGGCTCACATCTAACATGACTAATGTGTTTGTGAAAGTAATCTGTCAAACAAATACTTGCCAAATTTCACTACAAGCTCAAAAGGGTATTTCAAATATAATTATCACCCTGAGCGTCGCCATTGCCAACACACTTGGGTAGTTGCGCCCATACACTAGGCGACCGACATGGCAGAGTTAAACCAAACTGAGTAATCAAACGAAATTGTACAATATAACATATTATATGACGTTACTATGTATATGAACAATTTTACTTTATTGCGCAAATACAAAAGTGATGTCCGTATAGTTCATTTTGGCGGGGAGGCCACGGTTGTATGCACGACCCGCCATGCAGCAACTCATTTTTGTGAAACTCATCGACAAAATAGAATATGCTTTGGCATTATTCAGCCGTCGGTGTTGAATCCTATCCAACTTAGGTTTTATCAAAGTAATATTTTGTTTATAATTGCTACCAGCCAAAACTTCATAGAAGCTTCGAATGCTTTTTAGATGCAATATTTTGGCATAGTTTACACCAAAAACCCGTGAACATGAGAAAAAAAACTGCTCTTCGCCGAGGGTACGGCAACCGAAAAAAAAAAAAAAAAAACTGAATGTCGATATTGCCCATGAAAAGACGAGCGAGGTGAACAAAATTAGATATTGTAACTCGTAAATCTACGTATATGTTTTAATTAGAGTACCTTACTTAATATGATAATGCCATTTCACAGACCCTCCACCAGTCTTTTCGGTAGTGATGCCACAAATAAAAAGTGGTTAATTTTGGAGGGTAATCTAAATTGATGTAATTTCCTTATCGACATATTGGTTGACACACTCCAACCCAACCCAAGCCGTCAGGGCTGTCGATGTGAAACTCTAGATAAATTATTCATTGAGCTAGATCTCGTATAATGACCAACATACTACAGTGTAGGTTGTTTTATTTGCACACATTATTTTGCATAAATTGATACGATGACCCGTAGGTGAACACAAGCTTGATCACAAATATCCTTATACGCTCATAGAGACGACGACAACTGAAGTTGTAAAGAAATATCGTGAAGTTTATAATAGAGAGAATGATATATCAAGCAAAGGACTCTCAATCGAGGGAATGATTATAAAATAAACGCCATATCTTATACAATTTACGCGAATTCTTCCAAAGTGTTGCGTTTCATTATTGGCCAGGAGATGACCATAAGGCTAGGGTTTCAATACGCAACATCCATGCATTAACACCAGAACAAGTCCGGAAAATATATTGTGGAATGTTTTTTTTTAACCATAGGGATATAAAAAAAAATCAACCAAAAAGTAACGCGCATCCAGCATAATTTTGTCCAGAATGTACACATATAAAACGTATACGCAGTGATTTGTCCGATTTTACTTTGAAAAAAACCTTACGTTATGTTATTGTTCAGTGGATGACATTTAGCGTGACAATATGTAACATCCATATACGTTTTGAAAGGTAAAGGGATGCCGAAATCACCAAAACATGTTGGAAAGTAATATGTTGTATGGTTCTTGGAGTACAAGGATCTAACAAGTTCCAATCCAAAAGTAACACGCATACAGAGTATACACGTATGCACTTAATACGCAGAATTTTGTCCGATTTTACGCAGTTGTTCCAAAATGCTCCGTTACATTATTGGTCAGGAGATAACCATAGGTGTGCCAATACGTAACATCCATATATGTTTTGAAAAGTGGAAGAAATGCCAAAAACATAAGGCTAAATTAAAAGGAAATGTGTGGTACGGTTCTTGGATTACAATGATTTTAAAAAGTTTCAACCGAAGAGTAACACGTATCAAAATATCCGCGTTTATAGAACGTATGCAGTATTTTGTCGGATTTTACGCTCATTCTTCCAAAATGTGACATAATGTTATTGGTCAGTAGATGACTAGAAGCATAATAATATATAACATCAATATATGTTTTGAAAGGTGGAAGAAATGCCGAAAGCACCAGAACATGTCGGGAAAGTAATATGTTGTATGGTTCTTGAAGTACAAGGATCTAGACAGTTTTAAGCAGAAAGTAACACGCATACAGAATATACACATGTGCAGTTAACACGCAACATTTTGTCCAATTTCACGCAGTTGGTCCAAAATGCTCCGTTACATTATTGGTCAGGAGATAACCATAGGTGTAACAATATGTAACATCCACATATGCTTTGAAAAGTGGAAGAAATGCCAAAAACATAAGGCTAAATCAAAAGTAAATATGGGGTATGGTTCTTGGATTACAAGGATTTAAAACGTTTCAACCAAAAAGTAGCACGTATCCAGAATATACGCGTGTACGGGACGTAGGCAGTATTTTGTACGACTTTACGTGCAATCTTCCAAAACACTACGCTCTATTATTGGTCAGGGGATGGCCCTTAGCGTGACCAAATGTCACATTCTTATATGTTTTGAAAAGCTTGAGAGATGCCAAACACAGCAAACTAAGTTTGAAATAAATATTTGGAACGGTTTGTGAACTACAAGAATTGAAAAAGTTTGAAGCGAAAAAGAGCACAAAAAACGAACAAAGGTGTTGCACTTTGCTGACGTCGTCGCGACATGTCGTCGTCGTCGACGTCGCCCACAGACCTGCCATCGCCAAAACAAGTCAATGATGATGTTGCACATTTACTAGGCAACCAAACTATACCAATCAAGTTTGATAATTGGGCATACAAAAATGTGTGTTAACACCTTTGTTATGATGGTACCATGTATTATATTCCGACCATTTTTGAAAAAAGGCTTTCCGGTAGTGACGTCATATTTGTGTTGATTTGGGGGGAAAAGCATCGGGTACACCTTGCCAGCAATACATTTTTGTGTTGTCCAGGGTATATCCTTTCGACCTATGGGGTCAGTTGTTCCGGCCCTTTTCACATGAATAAATCTTCTGGGCTCCCGGACTATAACTACGAACTGGTGTATTGTTGCCCTAGAAAAAATATATCACTTAAAATAAAATTAACCTTAAGTATGGCATCTTTAAAGGGCAGTCGAGCATCAACGCACTGTGGATGGGAACAGGACGAGATAAACGTAATCGCTCTACTGATAACTGTAATGAACGGACAAGCATCGTATGCTAAGAAATATTTGGTCAAAGTTTTACGTTTGTTCCCGAGCACAGTCCGTTTTACGATTTTGTTAGGACGAGAAAAACGTTTTGTGAACTACTTTAGTGTGACCCAGGCTTAAAGATAATGGTCCTCATTGAGAGCGCATTATTATGAACTTTTTTATTCGTGTGGATAACACGATTACTGTCTCATCTTGTGACTGTAAGGGGCTTTGAGAGTTTCTTTTTTCAATTCATTCTCAAATTATGCAGCGGTGGGGCAAACCCCCGTATGTAATTATTAAGACAAAACAACTATTATATAACTGAAAAAGATTAATGTGATGGAGTTGCTGTGATTGCGATGTGCAAAATATATAAGAGAACGTCAAATAAAGAACACTGGGTTTGTTTGAATCTAACAGTTTACGAGATTATAATGTTAAAAACAGTGTGAACCTTTTTTGCAGGGCAAAATGCATTTAAAAAAAAAAGCAAATGAAGTTTCTTGGCTTTTTTTTCTTCTTCAAATGAGACACCTTGTATTTAAATCAGTAAAATTACGACGAACATGCTGTTATTTATTCATTTATCTATTCAAGACCTAAAACAGGTCTGGAGAGTATCATTGAGGGCCATATATTCAGGGCCAATCAGGCCGCCTTACAAGAAAGCCATGCGATGAAAAAAAAGACATGAATGCATGAATTTAAAATAAAAACACGTACATGCAATAAACGTAGTACGCATGTTATTATTGTGCTTTACAACATCTTTGCAGATACGTAGGGTGTCTGTTTACTTTGATTGATATTGTATCATGGAACTCACATATGATTAGGCCTATATTAAACATAACGTTCATATAAAATAATCTAAAACATGATGCGTCACGTCTAAATAAATTGTCAGTGCCGTCACCAGCTTTTTTTCAAGGGCTAGGGGCGGTTTTGGAGGAAAAAAGACACAAAAATTACCAATAACAGGTCGGCCATCTCAAAGACCTATAACCCGCCTCCCCCCCCCCCCCAAAAAAAAAAAAAAACAAACAAAAAAAAACACAACAACAACAACAACAACAACCGTAACTCACCCCCAGTTCGGGTGTATATAACTTTATGCTCGCCCCCTTCTAAAAAAAAAATTAAAAAAAATGTGGTATGGAGAGGGGTGCGTTAGTAGTATCCTTGTACTTATAGCGCCATAAAAATATGAAATATGAAATATAATTGATTAATTAATGAATTAATTGAATTAAGAAATATGAAATATAATTAAATTAATTAACTAATTAACTAATTAATTAATTTAATTAACTAATTAAAAATATGGATTTTCCAAAAATTATGGATTTTAATTAGATTAATTAATTAAGTCATTAATTAATTATCAACGCGTGAATTTTCCAAAAAATTGAATTTTAATTAAATTAATTAAGTAATTAATTAATTATCAAAAGTATGGATTTTCAAAATTATGCATAACTAATGAGGTGATGAGGGATGAGATGACGTCGCGCTAAGTTTAAACTATGACGTCATGGGTTGTTGACACGCGTGATGACGTCATAAGGACGAGTCGAGACACGTTATGAAGGATGTGTGAAGAATGATAGAAAATGGGTAGTATCGGACGTGTTAAGACACGAAATACGGAGAAAGCGTCGTTGCAATGACGTCATGACCAAATGTGATTCAAACCCGTACATAAAAAGCGTTCGCGTTGAACGTCGTCATATCATATCTAGACCGGCTCCACAACATGTCTCAAAACGATTTAGACTGGTGCAAGGAAATGGAGATCACAGTAGGGAAAGTAGACCTACTAATGTTAACCGAATACCTAACTCTTATCGAAACTTTGAAGAGTATAACAGAACTACCCGACGGTCCTGAAGGTTTGGGGTTAGACGACCCACAGGCCAAAGTATGGCAAGCGGTTCAACATCTCGACCCACAGAAGGTGGATCGATTCTACCCCCACTGCGCCAGGGTAATGTGGATGAATCCAGAGCTGGTGGATTGCAAGTTCTACCTGGAGTACCTCAAGTTCATCTTGAAGGGAGAGACGGTGGAAGACTTGGAACGGAGACGGCTGAGAATCGCCCAACATCTGGAAGGGCTGGAAGCCGCGGTTCAGCTGGTCTACCGTGCCATGAACGTAGAGACAGTTGTGCAGCTACGAAATCTTCAGTAGACGATGTACTCGCGACGATCGTACAGAAGCTCTGCGCAGATTACAGCGAGAAAGATGCATCGTGGATCCTTCAACAATGTCAACTTACAAATAACAATAAAGTAATGGATATGTTTCCGAACGATTGTTTAAACGAGGAGGATGACCTGGATCTGCACGTTGACATCGTATTGTCAAACTGTATAGTAAGCAGAGATCATCCAAATGTAGTACCCAGAGCCATGGTCGCGACGTGTTACTTCGCTAGATTATACGAGGTATCCAGTATCACCGATGCTAAGAAAGACAAACTACTGGCCAGCTGTGTCGCGGGACTATTAAAATACAGAGTGCCTTGGTTACAGAATCGCAAGTGTAAGATACGCAAAGGGACTGCAGCATTTCTCCATACGTGCGTGTATGTGTTGTTCCATGTATACACTCAAGATGTAAATAGATTATGTTGTCTTAGATGAATGTCATAAATTGATACGAATGATAATAAAATGATCGTTGAATACATACATTAGTGTCTTGAAGGTCATTATTGTTTCTTGATCTTTATAAAATGCGCGTACGTGAGAGGTATGAGTCATTTTCGTGCGAGGCTGTCCGTGAAAGGAGATGCGAGGATGTCGATGCAAAAGGTTTTAAAAGCTATATACTACGATAACAGTCATCCAGCTAGTTTTGGTGGTGTGAATAAACTATGGAAAGCTGTGAAAAGTGAAGGGTACGATAGCGTGAAGCGTGCGCAGGTTCAAAAGTGGTTGATGAGTCAAGATACGTACACGTTGCATAAACCATTGAGAAAACATTTCAAGTTGAATGTTGTGAGAGTGCATGGTATTGATGACAATTGGGAAGCCGACCTAGTTGATGTGCAAAATTTGAGCAAATATAACGATGGTTACCGGTATTTACTGACGTGTATAGACGTACTGTCGAAATATGCGTGGGTAGTTCCCTCCAAGAGTAAATCTTCAGACGCTATTGTTAAGGCATTTGAAAAAATCCTAAAAGAACATAGAGTACCTGTAAAGCTGCACACGGACAAAGGAAGTGAATTTATGAATAAAACGTTTCAGAAATATCTACAAACAAAAAACATAAATTTCTTCACCACTGAAAACGAGACCAAGGCATGTATCGTCGAAAGATTTAACAGGACTCTACGCACTAAAATGTGGCGGTACTTTACATTTCAAAATACGTACAGATACATCGACGTATTGCCAACGTTGGTTACAAATTACAACGATTCTGTGCATTCAAGTATTGGAATGAGACCGAGCGAAGTAACTATTGATAATCAAAAACAAGCTTTAGATACCCTGTACGGTCAAAGAAAAATCAATGGAAAGAAAGCTTTTAAATTTAACAAGGGTGATCAAGTTCGAATAAGTAAAGCAAAGATGAGGTTTGAAAAGGGTTACGAGCCTAATTGGTCCGAAGAGATTTTCACGATTAGCCGATGTATTAATAGAAGAATACCCGTATACAAACTGAAGGATTACAACGATGAAGAGTTACGAGGGACCTTTTACGAACACGAACTTCAAAAGGTGACGAAGCACAAATTATCGACTTACCCCGTTGAAAAGGTGTTGCGCACGCGCAAGCGGAAAGGGAAGAGAGAATATCTGGTGAGGTGGAAAGGGTATGGGGAAGAATTTGACAGCTGGGTTGGTCATGTAGGTGATATTGAAAAACGATAAAACTGGTTTCATAAAGAATATTTATTCATAACAAGTTTGAACGAGACATTGACGGGTATCCATCATGGCCTCCCAATTCTACGTCACCCTACCTAGTAATAGCTCGATGCGTTACTTTCCAGATAACAAAACGTGCCGTTTTACCACGAAGCTCCACACGCCTATATCTTTAACCGATGACTACGAGGTCGGTTTGGCTGAAATTCAATATCAATGTACATGGTACAATATACGAAAAGATAATAACGTATTAACCGTGTACAATCCAAATACGGAAACGGATGGTGTACCTCTCATGCGCAAAATAGAGATAACGCGGGGTTACTACTACAATGGGGAGGATTTGGTAGACGTTATCAACGAGTGTATGGATGACGAGACGCGTAGAAGCGTCAAGTTCTTCTACAAGAAAGCCTCGAGAAAGTGCGTCATTCGACTCGATGATAACGTCGGGGTGATTATACCGTATAACCTGGCGATGATGTTAGGTTTCGAAGGTGAATGCCATATTACTGAGACGACGGAAAGTCCAATGCCCGCAGACGTACATATGCATTTTCATACATTTTATGTGTATTCGGATATAGTACAATTTCAAAACGTGGGTGATACGTCGGTACCTCTTTTAAGACCTGTAGCGGTTGTACCGCGCAAAGAGAAAGATAATATCGTGAATACTTACAATACTCCTCACTACAGACCTCTTAAACTTCACAAGTTTGAAACTATTGACATTATATTAACCATTGAAACGGGTGAACCCGTACCATTCGAAAGAGGTAGGGTGATCGTAACACTTCATTTTAGAGAACGTTCTTCTCCACTGTAATAAGTACCTCCAATCGCTACAATGTATACCGTCCCGAGGTCGAAAAATATCAAAATATATCATCATCAGATGGGGTATGGTCTTCCTGTATTTAGAGGAGCGTCTATGCAGAGAGGCCACGGTCTAGGGAGTTTAGTGAAAGGACTTTTTCGCGCCGCGTCGCCGTTTCTTAAGAAGGGCGCGGTCGCTTTGGGAAAAGAAGCGATGAACACGGGTCTAAACATTATGCAAGACACCCTCAACGGGCAGAATTTGAAAACAGCTGTTAAGAAAAATGTGTCGAGAACCGGTAAACGGTTGGCATCTCACGCGATGATGGGTGTTAGAAATCAAGTGATGAAAACATCTAGTCAGCGAGGAGGGGCACGGTTTCTTGTCGTAAGAAACGTTAAAAGAAAGAGGCAAGGAAGAAAAAGCACCATTCGTCGAAAAGCTCACCGTGCGGAAAGATCTCACCGAGGAGACATATTCGATCAATAAAACGCGTATATCCAGAATATTACTTCTCAAAGCTTCAATATGGCTCTACTGCATGAAAATAGCGATGTCTGCTGTAAATCAGAATTGGACATCTTCACCGTACCGCACACGCAAGTGAGCATCGCAAAAGGACCATGGATAGAGTACCATCCCGTCAGTAATGTCACGGATAATAGTCCCATCGAATTTAACGTGTCCGGAACAGCCGAGGAATACGTCGATCTATCTCAGACGATGCTGCACGTAACGGCGCAAGTATTGAATGCAGATGGCACGACACTCGCTGATGATGCACCAGTGGGACCCGTCAATCTGTTCCTACCTTCTCTCTTCAGTCAAGTAGATATCATGCTGAATGAAAAACTGGTGTCGCAGCCTTCCAACACTTATCCGTACAGGGCCTATTTGGAGACATTGTTACAATATGGAAAAGAATCAAAGGAATCTCAGTTGACCCAACAACTTTATTATAAAGATGTTGCTGGAAAAATGGATGTGGTAAATCCTCTATTGACGGGTGAAAACGCGAATGAAGCGCTCGTCAAAAGACATCAATTTATCGCGGGCAGTAAATTGCTCTCTCTGCTCGGACCTATTTACGCCGACATATTCTTTCAAGAAAGACTATTGCTACCGGGCGTGGACTTGAAAATAAAACTGAATCGAAGCAAAGATGCGTTCTGCCTGTTATCTTCAAATCCCAATGGTAAATATAAGGCAAAGATCGTATCCGCCGCCCTATACGTCAGAAGGGTGAAGGTAAATCCTAACGTGATGCTTTCCCACGCTAAGATGCTGGAAAAAGCAAACGCTAAATACCCCGTCAATAAAGTGGATGTACGCTCATTCTCGGTACCTGCCGGAAATATGTCCGTAAATAAAGACAACCTTTTCTTGGGACAACTGCCTAACCGCGTCATCATTGGTTTCGTTGATAACGACGCCTACAATGGGAGCTATGAAAAGAACCCTTACAACTTCAAGCATCTCGATCTAAACTACATCACCATTACTGTCGACGGTGAGACGCTACCGATGAGACCTCTGCGACCAAGTTTCCAGGAAGGACCGGGGAAGGCTTACATTCATGCTTACAACTCTCTCTTCATGAGTACCAACCGACTGTTTGTGGATAAGGGGTTGGATATAAATAGAGAGGAATACGCGCGAGGTTATAGTCTGTTCGCTTTTGATCTTACCCCAGACCTGTCAGATGGTTGCCACCTCAACCTTATGAAACAAGGAAATCTACGTCTAGAATTTCAGTTTGACAAACCCCTCTCCAACACCGTAAACTGTATCGTCTTTTCAGAATCACAAGGACTCATTCAGATTGACAGAAGTAGGAACGTCATTTATGATTTTCAGGTGTAAACCCATAAAACTCTAACGTCATTTCAACCAATATGAATACGGGTCAAATTAACGTCGCTTTAAAAAATCACTCGTCAACCAGGCTATTCTTCCAAGGGACCTACGCCGCGGATAAACTACCTACAACGATAAAGCACGAGAAGCGTTGTTTCGTCGTAAATACAGACTCTAGCACCGAACCGGGCTCTCACTGGGTTGCTTTTTATTTTGAAAATGGAAAGGGAGATTTTTTCGACTCGTACGGAAACAAACCATCATTCTACAACCCGCGGTTTCACCGTTTCATCGAGGAAAATACCACGACGTGGAATTATAATTCTAAAAGGATCCAAGGGAATCTGTCGTCCGTCTGCGGACAATATTGTATTTACTACTTGCTGAAGCGTTGCGCCGGTTATAAAACCCGAACGTCTTTGTATCGTTTTGGGAGTGATTATGATCGAAACGATCAGAGAATAAACGAATGGTTTAATAGAAACTTTGAAACGACATTTTCCGTCACTGATTTTGATTTTACCTTGAAACAAATTGCCCGGAGTTTTGACGCTTTATCTGAATTGTAATACCTTTTGAATGGGTTGAGGTGGAAGTTATAAACATAATGCTTTATATATTTTGTTATTGCGTACGTTTTGTGAATGTACAGGAAGGAAAGGGATAGGCTAAGAATAGGAGTAGGATTAAAGTTGATGTAACATGATTTCACGTTTATGATAGGATCGTGTCTATGCAGGTTGGGAGAATTTGAAGAGAACCATCGTGTTTGTATTATGTCTGATAATTGTTTACATAGAGGGGAGAAATGAAAAGACGAGGAAGGAGGAATGGTTTGAAAGAAGGGTGGAGGGGATTGATACGTTCATAAATATTTTAAAGAATCGTTTTTACTTTTCTACATTTATCGCTCAGCCTCTTTTTCTCTAACACACACTTTGATAACCTCTCATCATCTCTCTCTCTCTCTCTCTCTCCCTTTATCTCTCTCTCTCTCTCTTTCTCATTCTCTCTTTCTCATTCTCTCTTTCTCATTGTCACTGCCTCATTCACTCTCTCTTTCTCTTTCTCATTCTCCCTCACTCATTCTCTCTCTTTCACATTCTCTCTCTTTCTCATTGTCACTGACTCATTCACTCTCTCTTTCTCTTTCTCATTCACCCTCACTCATTCTCTCTGTTTCTCATCCTCTCTCTTTCTCATTCTTTCTCTCTCTTCCTCATTCTCTTTCTCTTTCTCATTCTCTCTCTTTCTCATTTTCTCTCACACATTCTTTCTCTTATTCTATTCCAATAATTGGCACGCTTCACCAGCATTTTCTCGTTATATCAAGGTACAACTGTATAAAGAAACTTTCACGACTTATTGATGATATTGTAATAATTTAATTTGTGCATGTCATTGTTTACGTATTAAATGTCTCCGTTCAAACGCTAAATTATGATCTTCGTTGTGTTTCTTTCGTCTCAAAGTTTCGTTACGATATTAACATAAGATACACTATGAATAAACATTGAGAAATTCAACCCATCACCACATAAAAAGAATCAAATTCAAACCGAAATGGAAGTATTTACGAAACTAAGTAACGTTGAAACGTTACTCCAGAAACCGATGTCAGAACAACCGCGATAATAAAACCAAACGCGGTAGAAAAATGTAATGAATGACTTACGAAATAAATCAAATAGTTAAACGATGTTCTAAACTCAACTAAAATTAATCATTAAACAAAAAACAGTCGAATCAATGTACGCTAAGAATACCTTTAATGGTAAACGACGTTTTGAAGCAATGTTAATGATAGGGAAAATATACGTACATTAAAAGCTAAATACGCAATTTCCCCGTTTTGTCGTTTCGTCGTTTGGCCATTTGGCCGTTTGGCCGTTTGGCCTTTTTATAACTAAAAATATATGACATAATACGTAATATATAAACAAAAAACAGTCGAATCAATGTACAATAAGAATACCGTTAATAGTAAACGACATTTTGAAGCAAAATCAATAAGGAAAATATACGAACTTCAAAATCTAACTACCCTATCCCCCCGTTTGGTCATTTCGTCATTTGGCCGTTTGGCCATTTTATATCTAAAAATATATGACATAATAGGCGTATTTTTTTAAATATTGTTTCGCGGTGAACGTGTCTACACACATGTAAAGAGAGGGTTGGAGACACTGAACTAAAAATAACTTTTTAGTTCAGGGGTTTGAGACTGTAACCGTACCGTTTAAGTTCGTTCAAAATGGAAGCCATTTTGGAGGAGGACCATTTCCACCGCGCTTTCTTCGACTTGACTTTTTACCGATAGGTGAGGGTGTTTCAATGTCATGCACGCGCTTACGTAAAACACTTCTTTCACGCGGACTGTTTGGCGGAGTCGAAAGCTGTAAATCATCGCGTTCTAGCGCTGTCTGGTCACCTCCCCGTTTCAAACGTTGAAGTTCGCTTCTCCTACGGGGGTTGCTCAGGAAAGTGTCGGGTATGTTCATCTCGGCCAATTTACGTATAAATTGTTCGGTACCCGTTGGTAAGTAACCTCGGCGTTCGCGAAACATGTCGTACATCAAGTCAGATATGCTGCTACCGCGAATAGGTTGTCCGTCAATCACGAGTTGTCCCGACGAGGTCCACCCGACAGCAGAATTAGATTTAAGTTTTTGTAAAAGTTGTTCCGCTCTTTTGCTGTATGAGTTGGGGACGTGTTGTATAATTTCCCGTTCAACCGGATCGTCAACCACGACGTTTTGATTTTCACCCGCCGTAGCCTGGTTCGTCACACCGTTCGACTCCTCACGTATTTCGATGGGAACGGGTTTCTTGACAGAGTCCGTTGTTTTGAGATAGTTCTGGAGGGATTGCGAATAAAGTAACGCTTTATCGTGGGCGTTTAGATCACCTCGATCGAGAATCCGGCGCATCTCATCATCCAGATCGTGTATTTGTTGGGCTATAGGTTGCGCGGAAGTGTTCTGTAGATTCTGCAAAACGTTCGAAGGAACGAGAACCATCTTACGCGTATACTCCATGTTGACGAGGCGCTATCTTACGACTTTGGTTTTAACAAGTTCGATAGAGCGCCGATAGCTGGAACAACGAGTCGCATGAGAAGAGGAAGGAAACCTCCCCGCTGCGTGATGAGCCTCTTTCGTTCTTTCAGCGATGTTCTTCTGTCGGAAATCTTACGTAAACCATGTTTGTGTTTGGAGAGGTTCTTTTTCTGCGAAGATGACAGTTTAATGTTACCTCTCACCACGTTCACGGCACACTCGCAAATGGCGTTGATCAGTCCAGAGTCAGCAGTCTTAAGAATTAACTTTCGTTGTTTCGGAGTACAGTGAGCCAACGTCTTCAGGAGAACCGCGTGAGTCTTTACAAGGCGCGTCATATTGAAGAAATAATGAAAGATGATGCGTGCATGACATTTTATGTTTTCGGTAAATAAGCAATTTGTGTCTCACCGGGGAATATATTCGTTCTCAAACGATAATTACTGGGTGTATCCGCTTTCAAATCAATGAATAAATATCCCCATCTTTCTTTCGTAGCATCTTCGTACGCTTCTTGAAAAAAACGTGTTTTACCGGGATACATCTGTTTACCGAGACACGTAATTTGCGATTTATCTCTATTATTCTTAAACAAACAATAATACTGAGTATTCAGCGAAATGGTCCTCGCTTCTTTCCCCTTGTGAAAGAGATTTTGCGTGATATATATCACGCTAACATTGCGGTGATGACACCCTTTGGTAAAGAGAGCAGACACCTTTTTATCGTCACCCGCTACATCCATCAAATCGTCAAATATAAACAGAGTTGGACGTTCGCTGCTTGTCAACTCATTGAAATCTGTAGGAAGATTTTCATGAAATTCTATATTAGGGATAGATTTACCCATTTCGACGTAAGAGGGTTGGTATTCACCATAAAACCATATAATCTTGTGAGGTGGCTTATCAACCATGAAAGAGACATTTTTTAATAGTTTTTTGACAAATTCAGTCTTTCCGACAAAACTAGGTCCTACGACCATACATGTAAAACTATGTTTCAAGCGAACGTCCATTAAGACAAATTATTCAGAGTCAAAATGTAAACGAAGTAAAAGTGAACGTGATGTCATACATAACATACATAAAGATAGTGGTGGTGGTGGTGGTGGTGGTGGTGGTGATGATGCAACAACGATCAAACGTACACAATCCAGACAGACTTTCTAATGCCTACCAATAGTGCCATCGTAAGTAAGATAGTAATATAGAATGCGTATAAAACGCATACGAGTTAAACATGTACAAATAAAACGATCTACGACCGCCTAGATTATTCTACACGACATCTTCCTTCAACCTTCAGGATAAGAACTGTAACCCTCGCTTTCGAAAGAAGCGTTTAAATACAAAAGATCCTCAAAATCATGGTTCAAAAAACTTATCAGAACTTCAGCGTCTATGTAAAGACCAAAGAACAAAGCACACGCGAACGCGATTAACAAAACAATTTTCCATAAAATTAGAGTATTAATGTTATACTTTTTGGACAAAGCGTTAAGACGCATCATAGTTTCACGAGCCATCGTGGTCTATTTGAAGTATCAAATTACTAGACCCTTTCCGTATTGGAGATACGGTGTAAATGAAGTTGTACGATGATATTATACGAATTTATACACTGGGGATATCTTCGTGACCATAAGGTAGAGTTTGACCGTCTTCAAGTCGGACCCTTTTCGTGAACACTACTCTGTAATCTTTTTTCGAGGATACCGTGTGCAGGTTCTTTGTTTCGACATCGCGGACAATTTTGGATTCTCTTATTGTCCGCTTTGTCCCCGGTTCACCCTGTACCAGCTCCTTCAACGTATCGTGGTTGATAACGAGAGAAGACTGTACATTGAGAGTAAACCCTCTCACTTTGCACACGGTTCCACCCTTGTTGGTTTTATAACTGTAGTTTTTTGGACCACCGCAAACCCATGACTGTATGTATTCGCTACCCGTACCATCTATCTCGTCGGTAAGCTCGCCTAGAAAATCTCCTGTGACAGGATCCAAATGCTCGGTGGAAGGGTCCGTCCTGAAAACGATCGAATCGGTGTCGCAGTATAAAACTCTTTCTCCTAAAGTTTCCAACACTGAATAAAGCTTCAGACGCGCCAGGGCGGTTGTAAAGCTAGCGATGATAATGTTGGTGTTGATGTTTTGATCAACGAAACCTTCGGCATTGCGATAGTGTAACTCTATCATGCGTTCGTTGTGGATGAAGAGATTTGACACTTCGACGCTATCATCTCTAAAGTAGTTTAAAAATTCAGCGGGGGTCTTCACAAAAGTGGTCTTACGGAGATTTTCCCGCTCTGCAAATTTCCCCCACAGAACATTTATGATACCTTTAGAAATGGCACGCAAACCAGGATTTTTCTCGATCTTTTTCGGGTCGAGCTTGACACCTTCATGTTGCAGGTATGTGTCAATGTATTTCAAGCGGTCTTCGTCCGTTTGGACGTGGGAAGGGTAACCCGACGATTCTTGCTTTATCTTCATGAATGCATCGATGTATTCAGAAAAAAGGCCTCCCTTTCCAGTTTGGGGATCGTATTGCGTGTAATTGTCGAAATGCCAGACCTCGGTCATCTCTAAATCGTAATAACCCATCGCTACGGCTTTTTTGAGCTCTTCCGAAACCCAGACACATTCCAAACGACGTTCATTGTCTTCATGATCGCAAGGGCCTTGATTCATTTCGAGCGCGCACTTTCCACACAGTGGAAAAGTGAGCTTACCGCCCGATCTGAACGGTAGAACGGGGTGAAAGAGGTGTCTGGGGGGTGTGATACTACATTTTACGAGACCGAAAATGCGCTCGAGCGATGGAAAATTAGATACTATGACGCGTGGATGTCCTAACGGGTACTTACTAAACTTATTGATGTAAGGGTACAAGGACGTGAAATCTAGATACCGGATCTTTTCACCTTCCCTTACATCGTAATATAGACAGTACCCGTCAGTCCTACCACCGAAAAACGAATCCCGGGGGTTTAGAGGATCCTTAAACTTATCTTTCAAATGCTTGATATGGTCGTATACTTCGGGCATCTTTCGTATTTGTCCCCACTCGTGCCCCCATACGTAGTGAACGATGTAACCAGCATCCTCGAGCAGGTGAATTTGATGCATAGTGTCATTGTACAGGGCCCCCATTTTCTTCCCTAACTTTTTGTTGACGGTATGTGGTTCGAAACAATCTGCGCAGCCGTGGTAGTAGCAACCATGAAAGAGCCATACGTGTTGTTGACCATCTTTTATCCCAAACCCATCTACGTATCGACCGTGCACCTTCCTTTCACCCCCATTGTAAGCGTGGTGAATATGTATGCCCGAAATCATGCTTTCATGATGTAGCCATTCACCACCCCTAATAGATTGATGTTTCCCCTGTCGATAACCATCTTGAGGTATGAGCGCGATGGTTCGTGGTTTCAGATAATTTGCTCGGAAAAGAAGATTGCACGCGCTAGGTAGAGTGATGCTGGTAAGAAATGGGTCGATTCCATGGGGGTTGTGTTGGGTAGCGCTCACGCTTTTGAAATGCGCTCTAAAAAGCTTGCAGCTTTGATGCAAAATGTGTACGTCGCTTTCGCAGTACTCTTTTATTTCTAGGGCCATATCGAATACGTAGTTTTCAGCCGTCAGCCGATCGTGCCACGCATGAAAGTCTTTCTGAGCTTGCGCCATCATAGCGTCAACACCGTACCAATGTTTGTCGGGAAGCTTCCCACGATAACCCGCGTTTTGAGGGGTGTTGAAAAAATGGGGAAAGTACCCCTTCTTGAGCTCCTTTAGGCCAAATGTTTTGGGGAGTTTTCCTAAACCCATTTGAAAAAAGTTCAAGGAATCCTTCACTTCGATTTTGGGGTCGGCCGTTTTGAGGCTCATGATTTTTGCACCATTCATGATGACGTGAGGGGTGACGCCTACAGAAATCAGGTGGTTCAACAGAAAATAGGAGTCGTACGCCTTGCTATTGTGGGCAATAGCTATGGTATTGTGATTTTGAAGGGAAAAGAGCCACGTTGCAAACTCTTCTAGGGTGTTTTGTCCTTGGAACGTGATTTTTCGTTCATCGGGAGGCCCGCAACGTTCACAGTTTGACCGAACCATTTCGGCATCCATACATTGCGTACATTCCCAAGAAGCGTGCACGTAATTTGGAACGTGCGTGCCCGTCTCTTGAGTGCATTCAAAATCGAAAAAAATGTACTTTTTCGTAGCTTGTTTGGTGGGCTTCTGGGGTTGGATGTGTTGACGCTGCGATGGTTTAGGTTTGCCCTGCGCGCGCATTTTTTCTTCTCGATAATATGCGCTCTCCTTGGTCACCTTCATGTAACACTGATGCCACCTACCGTCAACAAATTTTTTACACACCTTGCAAAATCTGTCTGAGCATTTATGATTGGCGATATCTCCCCCAACTACATCTTTGTCAAATATCCGTTCGCATTGTTTGCATTTGTACCTGCGTTGGCACGCCGTTTGCCCTTCAAAGACCGTTACTGCGTGTGCTTGGAAACACCGTTCACTCAAAAAAACCATTTGACATTTCGAACATACGATCGAATTTTCAGGTTTGTCACGAAACGTATCGCGATCGCAGTCTATCGACTGGCAGTCGATACACATACGACAACAATCGTGATAACGTGGATCGCGGTAGGCTTCGTGACATTCCCCACACACATATTTAGCACATAGGAATGCTTCGGGATTGATAATCACATTGTAGTGACCGTTAACCAGATATAAATACAATGTCTTCTTGGCGGGTGGACCCGCGTATATAATAGAATCGACTCTTCTACCTTGGTAGATTACCAATCTGTACTCGGGGAGTAAGGATTTTTCAAATGTTACGTACTGCGAACTATCTACAATCCCTTCTTCTACACCCGCTTTCGCGTACACATTTCGCGCTTCCTCTAGAAATGCCGCTGTCGGTGGTCTTTGTTTGTGACAGGTCCACTTTCTGTATTTGCTGTCATTGTTGGCGTGATATCTAGCAATGACAACCGCTTTCCCGAAACAAAGATTGTCTTGGGCAGGCGGTAACGTCACTACTGATTTTTTCTTCAGCGCCGCGAGACCCGCGGGGATCCCGTCATATTTCCGCGCGCGACCACCGGCAGGGTTGATGACATGGTGGAAACGTACCGTGAAACCCGGGTGTAGAAAAAAATCCTGATTACTATTCAGAACTCTTTCGATTCTATCTAGGATGGCACTTACATCAAAATCCCTCACGAGTGCCCAGGGAAAGGCGATTGGTACGTTTAACTGCTCCGAGACGAGTACTAACCTAACGTAATCGCGATCCGACGTGTCGTTTAGAACGACCGATCTTAACTCATCAAAAGCAGATTCGAGATACTTCAAAATTTCCGTGATGCTGGTAGCACGTGTCAAATCACTTTTAAAATCAAACCAAGTTTCCCTCACCCCGAATCTCTTGGAAATACGTTGATCGATATAGGTCCAGCGAGGAGTACTTTGAGGTGTATTTTCAAACAAATCTCCAAGACCGTCATCATCCGAATTATCGGATTGAACGGGATCTACATTGTTCAATTTTGTTTTTCGCTTCCCCCCTGATTTCTCAACTTGACTGGTCGTTGACCTCTCATTTTCTCCCGATATAGCTCGCACATATCCGTCACTGCTCGCTGGATCTACGTTATTACGTTTTGTTTTACGTTTCCCGCCTTTTGACCCATCCCGACTTTCTCTTTCAACCTCCCCTCCCAGTTTACCATTGTCAGGATTCATTTTCACTTTTTTCGCATGACTGGACCCAGTCGTTAAAACGTCCGATTTTCTTTTACCCCCTCCCTGTACAACCATCTCCTCATCGGAGGAAACACCATTCCTACTCCCTGGTCGCTCGTGAGGATTACACTGTCTGTCTTGACTGTATACAACAACAACACCACCACTATCATCACCGTAAACACTAGAGACATCACGTTCACTTACCCCTGCGTTAACATGTGGACTCTTGGATGTGCTGGGACGATTCACAAAGTCGCGGATCCCCGTCACAGCCTTTTCGACCGCTGCCTGGAGTTGCGACGATGATAAGTCAAAGGTGCTGGACACTAAACCACGCAATTTATCTCGAAACGTAGAGGATCTTTGCGAGGGTGGAGGAGGCTGCCGTGCCATGATGGCAAAGAAACCTCTCCCTACTAAACGGTACGGTTACAGTCTTGGAGGCGGAAGAAATAGAATGCGACTACTTCGTTCCAAAGTCAGATAGCAAGTGAGCTTTAGTCGTCATTCTCCGCTACGCGTCAACTCATGTACACCGCGCAACATGAGGCGATTACATAATAATGTCCGGATGAGGATGAGAGCTTGGATGATTGATGATGCGATCGATAGAGATGGAGCTGGGGATGGTGGTGTTTGTCGGACATGCTCGGACGTGATAATGAGAATGGAATGTAGCGGATCGTGTGAAAGAGATTGGCAAAACAAGAAAGATAATAGTGAAATGGATCGTGGAAGAAATAGACTATGACCGTTTCGTTCCGAATTCGGATGGCACTTGTGTCAGTCGTCATTCCCCATTAGGCTACAACGCATTTACACTTTTGAACAAGAGGCGATCGCAGAATACTGTCCGGATGAGGATGAGAACATGGATGATTGATGATACGATCGATAGAGATGGAGCTGGGGATGGAGGTGTTTGTCGGACATGCTCGGACGTGATAATGAGCATGGAATGTAGCGGGTCGTGGGAAAGGGATCGGTAAAACAAGAAAGATAATAGTGAAATGGATCGTGGAAGAAATAGACTATGACCGTTTCGTTCCGAATTCGGATGGCACTTGTGAAAGTCGTCATTCCCCATTAGGCTACAACGCATTTACACTTTTGAACAAGAGGCGATCGCAGAATACTGTCCGGATGAGGATGAGAACATGGATGATTGATGATACGATCGATAGAGATGGAGCTGGGGATGGAGGTGTTTGTCGGACATGCTCGGACGTGATAATAAGCATGGAATGTAGCGGGTCGTGGGAAAGGGATCGGTAAAACAAGAAAGATAATAGTGAAATGGATCGTGGAAGAAATAGACTGTGATTGCTTCGTTCTTTTAGCGTGTCTGGACATGTTGATGTGCTCTTTGTTTAGACATAGCCGTATTATCTTCGAACGTAATAAACGCTTTATGGCGCGCAAATCTCTTCATCTCTGTCTCTCATAACGCCTAGTATTCATTATGCGCTCCCGAAAACAGGTTTTCTCTCCTCTCTCTCTCTCTCTCTCTCTCTCCCTCCTTCTCTCTCTCTCTCTCTCTCTCTTTCCCTCTTTTTCTTTATAATTTACTCTTTTAATTCTCTCTCGTAATCCGAAACATTGTGCGCACGTAACGCCCTAAAACAGCAACCATACACGTTATGGATACAATTCACACGCAGGCATAAATTACGAATCAACCGCTTTATTGTTACGAAGCAATTTCATTCAATCGCGTCTTTACAGAAAATTCATTATTATTCGAAGTCGTCGTTGAGGAAACTATGAGCGTAAAAGGAACGTCGTACTGTCTCAATACTGATTAAAGTTGGTATACGTGTATAAACAAAATCCCCACGCTGCTATTAAAAACCAGTTTCTTTGTTTGGGGTCTTTACACGGTCTGTCCCCTGTGTATTCCCGCGTGGATCCGTTTGGACACGTTGCTCAGCATCTTGTACTCTTTCTCAGTTAGCGTGATCCCCTTCTTTGTTGGAAGGAATTTTCCATCAAGTTCAAAGTATTGACGTATATCGACGTAGACGCTACCTTTGAAGTTGCGTACCGTGATGTATTTTGCTCGTCCGTCCTGCACACTCAGTGGTATCTTGACAATATCCAGGGCTTTGATTTCTACTCCCGCCTCGTCTCTGCCGCCGACTCCTCCTTTGTCCAAATTATCACCGTTGAAACGTCGGATTTCGATGTCAGGTCTTGTAGCCATCTTGCTCGTGTTGCTCGGTGCGTTATTGTTTGCCCCTGACGTCATCGATTCGTCCGTTTCCACGATGTGGAGAGGTTCGGAGGACGGGTCATGTATCGAACGACCATCCATCATGTTTATCGGACTATGTCGTCCAGTTTTTCGAGACGTCTCAGTAACGTTGTTGTAGTACCCAAACATCTTGCGTGGACTTGCTTAAATCGTGAAGTGAATATCTTCGATGTGATATGACGACGTTCAACGCGAACGCTTTTTATGTACGGGTTTGAATCACATTTGGTCATGACGTCATCGCAACGACGCTTTCTCCGTATTTCGTGTCTTAACACGTCCGATACTACCCATTTTCTATCATTCTTCACACATCCTTCATAACGTGTCTCGACTCGTCCTTATGACGTCATCACGCGTGTCAACAACCCATGACGTCATAGTTTAAACTTAGCGCGACGTCATCTCATCCCTCATCACCTCATTAGTTATGCATAATTTTGAAAATCCATACTTTTGATAATTAATTAATTACTTAATTAATTTAATTAAAATTCAATTTTTTGGAAAATTCACGCGTTGATAATTAATTAATGACTTAATTAATTAATCTAATTAAAATCCATAATTTTTGGAAAATCCATATTTTTAATTAGTTAATTAAATTAATTAATTAGTTAATTAGTTAATTAATTTAATTATATTTCATATTTCTTAATTCAATTAATTCATTAATTAATCAATTATATTTCATATTTCATATTTTTATGGCGCTATAAGTACAAGGATACTACTTGCGTTTCCACCCTCCGCACCGGGCCCTGGTGACGGCCATGATTGTCTTGTTTACAATTATATCTGTGTGTTTTTTTCAACTTGTAATAGACCTCCAAAGGAACAGGCTTTTTCTTTAGGCCTACTTGTTTTGGAGTCATTGAAAAATCGACAATATGCTTCTGAATAAAATGCGAATTAATTGCACTTTTAAAATAGCATCGGCCTTCTACTTCAAATCTCCCAGTCATTTTAGACAATACATTTTAAATGTGAACATCCTACATAAGAATATTTCTTTGAATATTCAATATTAATGACATGGGACAGATCATGAGTTTCCACTACAGGGGGGGGGGGGGGGTCCATGAAAGTTGTCAGCACTGACAAGCTGTCTTTCTCCGACAGCTACCATAGTAACAGTTAGATAGTGCCTCTCAATCAAAACCGAGGATTTCACTGAAATTGTTGGCATTCACCTAGTCAGGCTGAAAACTTTCATGAAACGCTCCCCGGGTGTTAAAATATTTCAAGGACCAGATATAATACGTGAAATAGTATTCTGAAAGGGGCCTATTTGTGATAGTGTACAGTGTTCACAAATGACTGGATTCAAATTCAGACCTTTCATTTGTGTACATATGCCTGTACAATATACAACTTTGATTAAGGTCCATTTGAAATACACGAACCATACAACTTGATGATGTGGAGACACTGATCTATACACTAGTTAGTTGGGTGATCAGTGTGTGGGGAGCTACAAAGAGCATTGTGTAATAATTATATTGCCGTAGAGGGCAGTAATCGGAATCGCATAACCTACATAACCAGATAAAAAATATAAAAAGTATATATACACCAATGAATGATTTGAATTTTAAACATAAAATAGTGAATGTCACCTACTTAAGCGAAAACAATTATGATAACAACAAAGAAAAATGCTCTTCTAATAAAATCATGAGAATCGCCATCTATAATCGCGCACAGACTACATCACACAAGACTGAGGTGAGTCACATGTCAGCCGTAGCTCTGTGGTCATAGCAAAATAATCTACTAATCTCACTGAATGTATCGAAATGATTCCAGTGTGTGTTCTATTGACGGTAGTAGACATTATTCCAAACTGTCAATATTAAATCAAGTTTTCTCATTGTTAGAGGGAAAGTAAAAAAAACTTTTAATTTTGTTACTTGACGTGCGAAATATTAATGCCCTCCCATAGCATTTCCCCCATAAATTCCACTTTTGTTGTCGCTGATGAAGGAATAAATATTTTTTCATAAAGGTATGTGTATAACGACAATGATAATGCAAAATGGTATAAATGATATCTTTTTGAGAAAATTATGACAACAAACAAACTTAAGTCTATACATTGTTTTCTTCATACGTTGATATATTCCATATGTTTTATCTTCAGAGTAGGGTTTCATGACTTTTATAAAAAGGCTACACTACTTAAGTTTGATAATAAAACCAATTGAAATAAATATGCGTACTTAATGAGGGGAACCTCTCGACAAACATTTGGAATTTTCTTCTAGGCAGTCGTCATGAATACACTTTTGTTGTTATGTTCATGTTTTTTTTTCAATTGATCTAACTAGATTTCTACGTGCCAGTGTTTCCTTAATTTAGTATTACATTTGTAAATCCCACCGATCGAGTATTAACCGAGAGGGCCATATATAGGCCTGTATCATGATGTTGGTAACGAACAAATCTCCCTGCAATATTAATGTCAAACAAGCTGGATGTTCCTGTTTGAACCTTTATTATAGGTTTGGGTTGTCTTTTGCGTTATACTCCTTTTTTCTCTGCCTTGTACCATGCCCATTCATTTGAAGTTCGGGTTCAGTGAATAATGGAAGGCGCGAAACGTGGCTAAGCCGAGCGCGGGAATGGATTTTACCACAGACGAAATAATTATAATACTATGGACAATCCCATGTAATATGATCGGCGTATTAACTGCGCATGCGTAGTGCATTTAGCGGTGATTTCAAAGATCGACATTAGTGTTTACATGCACGCAGGAGAACTGTCACGACCTGTACAGGTAATATTTTCAAAATTTGATTTTATCCATAAACTGTCGCTTTATCGTAAGTGATTTTTTGCAAGATGTTGTATGTGTACTTCAGTTTGTTTGATCACTGAGTGATATTTGTAAGGAAATACCGAAATTTGAAAGGTAACGATGTGATGTCTCTATCGACTATCGACTGCTCTCTGCTACCTGCCGCATGCAGGTCTGTTTCTCGGGGCAATACTAATAGCCTGCCCCTCCAGTTGGCCGTGGCGCTTGGGTCGCGCTTGTCTGGTCGCACCGGCCATGTGTTCCCTGCAGCTGCAGTACTTTAGACAAGGAATATATAACCGTCTCATTCGGGGCGTTTAATCGGAATTACAGTTTTGGACGTTTAGTAGGGCATTCAGAGCAGCCAGATGCAATATCAGCTGCAGTAAACATGAACAACCCTCAAAACAATTCTGGGGCATTCTAATCTTAAATCAAAACAAAATTGCATTTTTGACATAGACATAGTCGACGTAGCTCTTTTCTTTCTTTCTTCAGGTATAGTACAGCCCACCTTCTGGACACGATCATGATGATTCAGAGGAGTTCCATATGCACCCCACTAAAAATTAAAAACAAAATATATAATTTTATATATATAATCTTAATATAGCATAATTAGGTGGGGGAAGTGACAAAAATTAGGGTTAGGGTTAGGTTAGAGCCAGGGTTAAACTTACAATTATTCTTAGTACCGGCCGTACTGACTATCATAACGCCATCTACGT
Organism: Arbacia lixula; assembly: GCA_963669155.1. Taxonomy (NCBI): domain Eukaryota; kingdom Metazoa; phylum Echinodermata; class Echinoidea; order Arbacioida; family Arbaciidae; genus Arbacia; species Arbacia lixula. Next base: position 10,119,633 of record OZ022586.1, on the reverse strand, counting down.
CATTAAAGAATTAACACATTCAATAAATGCCTTATGATATGCCTTATTTTTGTTTATTTCTTTTACACTTATAACCCCCCAAATTACCTTGCCCCATTTTTTACTCAACCCCCATCAAAAGAATCGCCCTCTTTGAGACAGTAGGCTATTAAAAAAAAAATTGGTGGCGGGGGGGGGGGGGGGGGGTGTATACAATATACATGTATCATATGGAACTCTTTCCCCAGATGCAATCTCAGCGGATCAAACGACCAACAGCGACTGTATATCCGGTCCAGAATCTAGATTGCCACTATGGCTATGCGTGGATCTGGCTGTGACTAAAAAAAAAAAAGACGAGTTAAAAATTTTATCTAGTCCACATCTAAATTACACCTGCTGAATGCATTTGATTGTTTAATGTTAAGTGTTAGATTATGGCTTGGCTGTATTTATTAACGTTATTTGACGCAGAGATCAGAACTATACTAAGATTTAACTCGGCTTGCTTACAACAGCACAGTAAATTGAAGTAACAAAAAAAAAAGGAATTATGGAAAACTGTAGAAATCACTCTTTTAGTTTTATACTTTGTTTTGTTTGTGTACAATGTCCTAAAAGCAAGAATTGAACTTACCGAGAATAGATGCATTGCTTTCCAAACTGTACATTGTATGCATTTGATTAATCATACAGTACACAGTGATGTGCGTGGTACCTTGACTGTACAAGGTATTGTTCAGTGAAAAGAATAGGATAAAGGGCCCAATGCAATGAAGCCTACCACAATGAACAAGCTCCTATGATTAACAAAAGTCCCTTGTGAAAAGAAACCTTTCTTCATCTATAGGATACAATGGGCAGGATGTGTGGTTTGTGACATCAGTCTTAAAAATTAGACTACACTCCAGCTCAAAGGAATTGGCAGAGGGAAAGGGAAGAAAGGGAAGGAGCCGCAGTTTTAAACCGCGGTATATTTTGTCTGGTTCAGCATGAAACATGATGCTTTTTAGGCTAAAGCATCGCGTTTCATGCTGAACTGGACAAAATATACCACATTTTAAAACTGCGGCTCCTTCCCTTTCCCTTTCCCTATGCCAATTCCTTTGAGCTGTAGTGTAGCTACTAAATTTATAATGTTTCCCCTGATATATTTCGTTGCTTTAGTAGTGTAATGGTAGTAGTGTATTTAGGAAACTATGACAAGAGAAGATGAAATGAAGAGAAAGCTGCTCCACCACAACTACCATACATGTACAAATGAATCAAACCCAGGAGATACACGCCTAACCCCAACCTTCTCTCATACTCAACTCACTCACCCGCTACATTAGCTTTCTCTGTTTCAATATTAGCTCTTGCAGCATTCAGTAGAAAATCACAATAGGTTCAGGAAAAGAGAGAGTCTCTAGACTCCAGTAGGTCACGATGGGAAAGGATTGATGAATATTCATAGCACGTAATTCAATCCATATTGAAACATAAGTATGCAGAACAGGTCTAATTTGTGACAATCGTCTTAAAATGTAGCATCCACTAATTGTTAATTCCCCCCACCCCCTGGTACATTTCTTTTTTTCTGTAGATTATACACACATGAAAATCTCATGTGAAGTTGAATGGGCCCTGGACTCAGAACATGGATACCGGTACAAATAAAGCGATGGATCCTGAGGCACAGCGACCTAGCAGTCCTGTGACCTACAACACAGAGGAATCAACAGAAGAAACATCGGCTCACAAAGATGGTCTTGGATTCAGGCCGTCTGGGAAGGCCGCAGAGAGCAAAAATGAGGGCGACTCCCAGTTCGCAAACAGCACGTTCAACGTGTTTGATGCCCTGTTTGTGCTGATCTCTGTCGGGCTAGTGGTGGCAGACTTTGTCACAGGTATGTGTGAACTCTTTCAGCGCTGGTTAAGATGCTCCTCTATCTACATGTACATGTGTGTAGAGTTCATCATTTGGGAGAAAATGCAGCATAGAATGTTTGCACATAAAGTTTTATGGAACAATTATTTTGTAAAATTAAGGGAAAACAAAAAGGAATCTTACAATTGGGTTGGTAGCTAGTTGTGAATGTCAAAAGGTTTTTTTTTTAACATTCAACTTAACGTAGGAAGATGTGTATGTGTGTGTGTGTGTGTGTGTGTGTGTGTGTGTGTGTGTGACTGTGTGTGCAGTGGAATGCCCCTGAATTTTGATCAATTTAAATTATTTTAACATTTCAAATAGTCGACACCTGTTTTCAATCAACCATAATTACTGTATCTTAACAGTATAAGCTTACCTTCAACTTCCATGTAATTTTCAGGGGCTTTTTCATATTATAAATCCAAAGATGTCAGACTTAGTATAGTATCTATAGATTTAAGTTTATATTTTCTCAGACTTCTGATATGTGTACATTGCATGCATTTGCTTCTTTCTGTTGAGGGAGTTATGTAATGGTTCTTCAAGTCGAGTGTATTTCCAAAACTTCCTAACGTTCTGGAAAAGAATGACATGATTAAGTCGCAACAACGGATATTACCACTTTTCTAAATGTATTTGGTAAATACGGACAGATTAAAAATGCACCTGATTTGAGCCTGCACTTCTTACTAGTCAGATGCCTTAATCATCCTAATGGCTCTTGTATCCCTTCAACAGACATGGTGGTAGCATGCGAGTACTTTGTCGGGGGAGATTCCACGTGGGGCGCCCTCACCCTAACTTTCCTGCTCATCCCATCAGTCATCGTCCAGATCTTCAGCATCAGGTGGTATCTGGTGGATGATGATATGACGACATTGAAGTGGGTGACGCACATCTGTCAAGTCGGACCTCTTCACAGGTGAGAGGGGGTAGAAAAGGAGGGAGAGAGAGCATGAGAGGGAAAGGTAGCAAGGAAGAGAGAAATATGAAAATGATGGAGAGGAGTAGATAGGAAGAAAGAGAGAGAGAGATGGTGGGAGAGGTAGGGAGATGGATGGGGGGGGGATCTTCAGCATCAGCTACCTGGTGGATGACGATTTGTCGACATTGAAGTGGGTGACTCATATCTGTCAAGTCGGACCTCTTCACAGGTGAGAGTGGGAAGAAAAGGAGGGAGAGAGAGCATGAGAGGGAAAGGTAGCAAGGAAGAGAGAAATATGAAAATGATGGAGAGGAGTAGATAGGAAGAAAGAGAGTGAGAGATGGTGGGAGAGGTAAGGAGATGGATGGGGGGGGGGATCTTCAGCATCAGGTACCTGGTGGATGACGATTTGTCGACATTGAAGTGGGTGACTCATATCTGTCAAGTTGGACCTCTTCACAGGTGAGAGGGGGTAGAAAAGGAGGGAGAGAGAGCACGAGAGGGAAAGGTAGCAAGGAAGAGAGAAATATGAAAATGATGGAGAGGAATACATAGGAAGAAAAAGAGAGAGAGATGGTGGGAGAGGTAGGGAGATGGATGGGGGGGGGAGGATCTTCAACATCAGGTACCTGGTGGATGGATGATTTGTCGACATTGAAGTGGGTGACTCACATCTGCAAAGTTGGACCTCCTCACAGGTGAGAGGGGGCAGAAAGGGAGGGAGAGAAATAATGAGAGTTAAAGGTAGTAAGAAGGAGCGTTCATTTCATGCCGATTCAAGTTTCAACCGATTGATAACACCTTGGAGAGAGAGGAGAGAGAGAGAGAGTGAATATTGATAATTAATTTTCTGAATGATCTGGTTAGTATTTGTGGAGACTATTAAGAGGGCAAAAATATGCAGGCTTAATATATATAGGGGAGGATGATATTAAAAGGAGAAAGATGTGAGAGCTGTTATAATAAAATGCACAGGAGAAGATAATGGCTTTTGTCTGATCTTTAACCATTAACGTGCCAATGGTACATTATTTCACCTTTAATACACATGGATCCCATAGACCAGCATTTTGGTTGGCATACAAAGGCTTAGCTTTGTAGCTTCTTCAACATTGTTGGCACTCCCCAACTGAACTCTTTTATGTTTTAATCCAGATACGTCAGTCTGTTCCGAACTGGGCTGGAGGCTAGGCGCACGAGAGATCCTCTGGACTTTGAGCGGTTGTTCTACCAGCAGAGCGACGTGTGCATGCTGAGGCTGTTTGAATCCTTCCTGGAGTCTGCCCCACAAGTTGTGCTGCAGCTCTACATCATGATAGCCACCAGTGATGAAAACTTCTGGACAGGTGTGTGCTTCTTGGAAATGTCTGTCTGTCTGTTTGTCTGTCTGTCTGTTGGTTATTTTGTTCTGTGTGATTGTAAGATTGCCATTTTTCAGTTGAGACTATCTTAGTCTTACCCCAATGTTGTGCTGCAGCTCTACATCATGATAGCCACCAGTGATGAAAACTTCTGGACAGGTGTGTGCTTGTTGGAAATGTCTGTCTGTCAGTTGCTGTGTTTGATGTATGGTTACAGAATTGACTCTTGTTAGTTGAAACAGCTCTATATCGTGATAGCAACAACTAATGATGAGAATTTCTGGACAAGTGTGTGGTTGTTGGAGATGTCTGTCTGTCTATCAGTTGCTGTGTTGATATATGGTTACAGAATTGACACTTGTCAGTTGAGACAGCTCTATATCATGATAGCAACTAAGTATGAGAACTTCTGGACATGTGTGTGCTTGTTGGAGATGTTTGTCTGTCTGTCACTTGTTCTGTCTACATTTGTGCTGGGCCCTAGGGGCGCACAGCCACAAGGACAAAGTCATTGAAACAACTGCATTACTACACAAAATACCAGTGGAATTATATTAACTTCACAATGTAATCCTAAAAAGACTGGAAGGCTGGAAAAACTGGAAAACCCGAGATCACGAAATTTGGCATGTGTGTGGAACATGTGATAAACAATGTGCTGGCGAAATGTTTATGTTAAAATTCAATGTATTTTATCATTCAAATTCATGTTAATTTATGCATAACTGACATTTGAATTAATATACAATAAATTAAAAAGTTTTGGAACAGGAAACTTGTTTTAATATTGTTGCAAACTTATTCTAAAAGATTCTAAAGCCACAATTTTGAAAATCTGTTTTATTTTCTTTTGTATTCTATTGTTTATTTAATTCCTTATGTATTTTTTTGTTTTTTAACTTTTGTTTTTTCTTGTTTTTTGTGGAAATTGTTGATGTATCAAATATCAGCAGGTATTACAGTAATTTTAACTATTATAAAGGCACACAACACAATTTCATTGCAAAATGGAATATTAGCTTAAAGACAGCCCATCCCTTTTTCAGATCACCACAAAACCATCAAAACATTGGCAAAACATATAGAGAAGTGTTAGCAAGCTGTATATTCATAATTTGAAACTGATACGTAGCGTAAAATTCAAATAATGCACGTAAACAACGTCTGATTAATAGTCTTTACCTCAGGCTATTTTGCAGTTTGTGTTGGAATATCTGCTATATTGATTAATCTGTTTATTCAATTATAAAACGCATTATGAAAAAAATTGTGCAATAGAAGGAATCATCTCCAAAGTTTGGTAATTACTCATAAAATTATGATTTCACACATGCATAATAACCACATAGATACTGTAACAAAGACGAATAGTTTTTTCGTAGTACGAAAAAAGTCGGTTTGAAATTTAACGGCTGAAATTTTTACATACACAGAAAGCTTCAACATGCTATATTCTTAGAAATGGTCTTGAATCACACTTTCTTCAATTTACGATCGTGATAGACGATTTCAAATTTTAAGCTTGCAAAAGGGACGGACAATCTTTAAAAGTCCTTTTCCATAGGTTTTTTGCGAAATTATTGCGAGAAATAGGGAGGGGGGGGGGGCCTTTTAGCCACCCCCCCCCCCAGTCTTTTTAGGGTTTAACAAAGTTGTTTTCCAATGTATGTTTGTGTATGGTTGACTATCCATCTGTAGGTGTGTCTGCCTCTGTGTCGCTCATCTCCCTGTGCTGGGCCTTAGGGGCGTACAGCCGCGCCCATCGGAAGGTGCGTCGGGACAAGAAGGTGGTGTCCTGGCCAGGCCTGATCCTGCAGACCGTGTGGAGGGTGGGCATGATCTCCTCCAGGGTCATGGCTCTGGTGCTCTTTGCCTCTGTCTTCAAGGGCTACATCTTCCTTGTCGTAGGTAGGTTAACACTCTCATTACCATTGGCATAATTATGTGTTGTACGCCAATGATGTTTTCAAGGCGCGGTAATGTAAAGGTGAAGAAGGCTAGAGAGTTAGCTTTGTGTTAGTGTTTTAAAGAATGTTCTCTGCTTCCATGTTCAAGGGGTACATCTTCCTTGTTGTAGGTAGGTTAACCATCTCATTACCATTGGCATGATTATATGTTGTACACCAATGGTGTTTTCAAGGCGCGGAAATGTAAGGGTGAAGAAGGCTAGAGAGTTAGCTTTGTGTTAGTGTTTTAAAGAATGTTCTTTGCCTCTGTCTTCAAGGGGTACATCTTCCTTGTTGTAGGTAGGCTAACACTCTCATTGCTTGATCACAATGCTCTTAAAAATTTATCAAATTGGATATATGAAGCAAAAGAAATCATGAAAATCACCCCCCAAAAATTGGGTAAGAAAAGAATACATGAGAAATTAAAAAACCCCAAATGATAAAATACATAAGAAGCGATTTGTAGTTTCAATTTTTTTTTTTTACATTGTTGATTATGCTAATCGGCATATTTAGACTAAATTTGACTTTCATGCCAGTTTTTCCAATAAAATATAAAGGAATTTGTAAAATATGCATCTAATTTGCCTAAATCATAATTTACACAAAAATTGATATTTTTCCCTAAAACAAAATATGCAGCTGCGCTTTTAACATGTTCCTTTATCTCCGTGCAAAATGTTGTATCGATTCAATGTTCCATGGCCAAAATATTAGTAGTGGGGGTCAAAATGCCCCCCCCCCCTCCCAGTCAAAAACCTTGTCTCAAAAAGCCCTGTCAGAATAGGGTTAAAGAATGTTTTTTGCTTCCATCTTCTAGGGCTACATCTTCCTTGTCGTAGGTAGGTTAACTCTCTCATTACCATTGGCATAATTATGTGTTGTACGCCAGTGAGGTTTTCAAGGCGCGGTAATGTAAGGGTGAAGAAGGCTAGAGAGTTAGATTTGTGTTAGTGTTTTAAAGAATGCTCTTTGCCTCTGTCTTCAAAGGCTACATCTTCCTTGTTGTAGGTAGGCTAACTATCTCATTACCATTGGCATAATTATGTGTTGTATGCCAATGAGGTTTTCAAGGTGCGGTAATGTAAAGGTGAAGAAGGCTAGAGAGTAAGCTTTGTGTTAGTGTTTTAAAGAATGCTCTTTGCCTCTGTCTTCAAGGGCTACATCTTCCTTGTCGTAGGTAGGTTAACACTCTCATTACCATTTTCATGATTGTGTGTTGTACGCCAATGAGGTTTTCAAGGTGCGGTAATGTTAGGGTAAAGAAGGCTAGAGAGTTAGCTTTGTGTTAGTGTTTTAAAGAATGCTCTTTGCCTCTGTCTTCAAGGGCTACATCTTCCTTGTTGTAGGTAGGTTAACTCTCTCATTATCATTGTCATGATTATGTGTTGTATGCCAATAAGGTTTTCAAGGCACGGTAATGTTAGGGTGAAGAAGGCTGGAGAGTTAGCTTTGTGTTGATGTTTTAAAGAACGTTCTCTGCTTCCATCTTCTAAGGCTACATCTTCCTTGTCGTATGTAGGTTAACACTCTCATTACCATTGGCATAAATATATGTTGTACGCCAATGAGGTTTTCAAGGCATGGTAATGTAAGGGTGAAGAAGGCTAGAGAGTTAGCTTTGTGTTAGTGTTTTAAAGAATGCTCTTTGCCTCTGTCTTCAAGGGCTACATCTTCCTTGTTGTAGGTAGGTTAACTCTCTCATTACCATTGCGTAATTATGTGTTGTACGCCAATGAGGTTTTCAAGGCATGGTAATGTAAGGATGAAGAAGGCTAGAGAGTTAGCTTTGTGTTAGTGTTTTAAAGAATGCTCTTTGCCTCTGTCTTCAAGGGCTACATCTTCCTTGTTGTAGGTAGGTTAACACTCTCATTAAATTGGCATAATTATGTGTTGTACGCCAGTGAGGTTTTCAAGGCATGGTAATGTAAGGGTGAAGTAGGCTAGAGAGTTAGCTTTGTGTTAGTGTTTTAAAGAATGCTCTTTGCCTCTGTCTTCAAGGGCTACACCTTCCTTGTTGTAGGTAGGTTAACACTCTCATTGCTTGATCACAATGCTCTTAAAAATTTATCAAATTGGATATATGAAGCAAAAGAAATCATGAAAATCACCCCCAAAAAAAAATGGGTAACAAAAGAATACATGAGAAATTAAAAAACCCCAAATGATAAAATACATAAGAAGCGATTTGTATTTTCATTTTTTTTTTTTACATTGTTGATTATGCTAATCGGCCTATTTAGACTAAATTTGACTTTCATGCCAGTTTTTTTCAATAAAATATAAAGGAATTTGTAAAATATGCATCTAATTTGCATAAATCATAATTTACACAAAAATTGATATTTTTTTCCAGAAAGAAAATATGCAGCTGCGCTTTTAACATGTTCCTTTATCTCCGTGCAAAATTTTGTATCAATTCAATGTTCCATGGCCAAAATATTAGGAGTGGGGGTCAAAATGCCCCACCCCCCCAGTCAAAAACCTGGGGGGCATTTCATCAAAGGACTTGTCGGACGTTTTATCCGACAAACTGTTATAAGCTACTGAAATGCTTGCATCTTATTGGCCGAGAGCAAACTTGTCGGATAAAATATCCGACAAGTCCTTTGATGAAATGCCCCCCTGGTCTCAAAAAGACCAGTCAGAATAGGGTTAAAGAATGTTTTTTGCTTCCATCTTCTAGGGCTACATCTTCCTTGTTGTAGGTAGGTTAACTATCTCATTACCATTGGCATGATTATGTGTTGTACGCCAGTGAGGTTTTCAAGGCATGGTAACGTAAGGGTGAAGAAGGCTAGAGAGTTAGCTTTGTGTTAATGTTTTAAAGAATGCTCTTTGCCTCTGTCTTCAAGGGCTACATCTTCCTTGTTGTAGGTAGGTTAACTATCTCATTACCATTGGCATAATTATGTGAAGTATGCCAGTGAGGTTTTCAAGGCGCGGTAATGTAAAGGTGAAGAAGGCTAGAGAGTTAGCTTTGTGTTAGTGTTTTAAAGAATGCTCTTTGCCTCTGTCTTCAAGGGCTACATCTTCCTTGTTGTAGATAAGTTAACCCTGTCATTATCATTATCATGATTATGTGTTGTACACCAATGAGGTTTTCAAGGCACAGGTGAAGAAGGCTGGAGAGTTAGCTTTGTGTTAATGTTTTAAAAAACGTTCTCTGCTTCCATGTTCAAGGGGTACATCTTCCTTGTTGTAGGTAGGTTAACACTCTCATTGCCATTTTCATGATTATGTGCTGTACGCCAATGAGGTTTTCAAGGCATGGTAATGTTAGGGTGAAGAAGGCTGGAGAGCTAGCTTTGTGTTAATGTTTTAAAAAACGTTCTCTGCTTCCATGTTCAAGGGGTACATCTTCCTTGTTGTAGGTAGGTTAACTCTCTTATTATCATTGGCATGATTATGTGTTGTATGCCAATGAGGTTTTCAATGCATGGTAATGTAAGTGTGAAGAAGGCAGGAGAGTTAGCTTTGTGCTAATGTTTTAAAGGGGTATGTCTTTCTAGTTGTAGGTTAGGACATGTACAGTTTACCTTCTTATAAATGTGTGTGTATGTGTGTTGGGGGGGGGGGGGGGTGTGTGGGCAGGGCTATGTATCGTCTTGGCTTTGGTTCTTTTTGCTTCCGTCTTCAAGGCATACTGTCATGTATATCTCTCTACTTTTAGAGTAAATGCTTAGTTCATAACCTTGCTTACCCTAAAAAAGGAGTGTGTACCCTCGGTGGTCCCAGTTCTTATTACCTAATAAGTGTCAAATCCCCCCGCCCCGTCCTTGAAAAGATTGATCTGACTCAATTGCAAGTGCAATCCATTATCTCTAATTTATAGAGTTATGATTGATGTCAATCGCAAATTTATTTGTGATCAATGGCAGGTTAATTTGCGTTCAATTGCAAGTGTTTATTAGACAGGACACTGGTAGAATAAATCTTGACTTATATTAATGATGGTATTCTATTTTGCTGGTATTATATTGAGTATTTATATGTACATGTGCTTTACTATCAGCTCATTAACCTGTATTACTGTAGGTGTCCACTGGGTCGCCATGGCGATCTGGGTGCACTTGCAGAAGACAGACTTCTGCTCGCATCCTGCCGAGGAGCGTCTCTTCAACGCCGTGGTGGCCGTCATCTACGTCTTCTGCTTCTTCAACCTGAAGGAGGGCCAGTCTCGGCGACGGGTCCTGGTCTTCTATCTGGTCCTGCTGGTGGAAGACTCGGTCCTGTTCCTAGTCTGGTACAGCTTCAGGACTAACTACGAGGCCTGGTACGGTGTGGCGGGGCTCGTCATTGTGTTTGGCGGCTTCGGCATTGGTAGGCAAACTTATTTATTCATTCATTTATCTATTACTTATTTATTCATCAATCATAGCTATTCAATTGTGTATTCATTTATTCATGATTTCATTTGTTCAGGACCCTATATCAAAAAGAGTGAGTCGCAATATCAACTCTGCAGTCAAGATTGCTATCTCTCGTAAGATGCTGTATCACAAAATCATTTTATGTGAGCTATTGTAATATCAACTTTGCAATCAATTTTAAAGTTGCCATTTCTTGCAGCTCCAGTATCACAAAACCATGACTGTATTCATTGTAAGTCCAAACCTATGCATGATTTTGCAATCAATCATATAGATCGGTAGATCCACACAGGCTACGGTCAATAGCAGTTACTTGCTGTGACTACTGGTAGTATCTTGCACTCAAATACTACAAAGAGATTCTAGTGGTTCTGCTTATATAAATTTTTTCTCCATTAATAAAATTGAAATATGTAGAGAAAACTCAAATAAAAGATTAAACGTACCAATAAATTGAGTGAGAGGGCAAGGACATGAAAGACATCATGCAATTAATGATTATTGAACTATGGAAAGAATTACTTTGTGACAACAGGTCCTTACAAGCTTAAATACATTTGGTTTAATTAATCCATGATATGAACATTGTTGGTAGCGACAAACTTTGATATTTAGTGTGGTATAAACAATCGTTTAAAATCAAAGAGGAGGCAATGTACCAAAAAGTAGCTAATAAAGTTGATTGCTGAAACAAAAGTTATACAAATTCTGACAGAAAGGACATACACCGGTAATCAGCGTGAAGGAAATCTGAAACAATACAATAAAACAATATTACAATGAGTGGGAACATTGATACAATGAATGGAATCGGGTTATTCTTGTATCACTCTGTTTTGCCTCTAATAGGCTGATAGGAGTTAGCCTTCCTGAGAGGGTAAGTACACCATCTCTCTGAGGAGGCTACCAGTCACAGAATATGTCGTTGTTTACAAGGTTTTGGCATATTTTGTGCACAACTGGTTTCTTCTATTATGAAGACTTTCAAGATTACTGACATGTAATGCCTCTGTACTATGTATTCCCCATTTCATGTCAGAAGGCAACCCATGATTCACACTGATAAAAACTACTGCAATGTCTTTTAAATCAACTTAATCCTGCAGGTGCTGTGAGCATGGTCCTGTACTACCGCTACCTCCATCCTCGGAGTAACTTCCGCTTCTGCGGAACGAAGCAGGAGAAGGAGGAGAAGGAGAAGTCGCCCTCTTGCGTCTCGATCCCATCCCAGGTGTCGTCGCCTAGTGACGAGGATGCTTTCTTCTCTCCGGAGCTGCACCGCCACAAACACTCCCCATCTCCCAAAAGGCCACACGGCCGTGATGTCACCAGGGGCGGCAGCCCTCTGGCGGAACCTTTATGCCAGGCAAGCGTTGCCATAGCAACGGAGGAGGGACGCAATGGCTCTCAAGCTACTCGGGTAGACAGAAGCGATTCCCTTCGGAGAGCTAAGAGCGATAGCTGCGTACTTCTGGCTCAAGATGAGAGAGCAGCTCAAGCGGTGACCACACCCAGTAACGCAGCCATAGCAACGGACGCCTACCAACACGAGATCTCCGGGTTTGGGACGGAGCTGGTCCAGCGATTTGACCGCTGGAAAACCCGGCTCACCACGTCGGCAGGCAACGAGTCTGTGTTGAGTGGGAACGGCAGAGGAGGCACCCTCTCTCGGTCTGTCGGTAGTATGCTGAACCAGAGCCATTTCTCCAGAGGTCTGCACCAGACCTCGGCCAGACAAACGTCTACCTTGAGACCACAGGCGGGTGATCATCATGAGGCAGTGGTCGAGACGAACGTCCGGAGGGTACTGTCCCCAGAGCTGGTCGAGATGCCTGAGGTGGCGGACTCGCCCAACAAGATCATGACGGCCCACGAGGCCCAGCAGATCTACGACAGCATCCTAGGGAGAGAGCACCCCCATAGGAGCTCTAAGCGGAAGCTCACATTTGATGAGCCGAAAGTGAGGCTCGGCCCCGTCAAAGAGGAGCAGGCTGATGGTAAGAAAGGTTGGATGGTGGATTTGAGAAGGAAGGTACTTGTTGGAGGGGGCGGGATGAGTGATGGAGGAGTTCATGGTAAGGGGAGGGGTTTTGATCATGATGTTGCACCTTTAGGAACGGATCCTACTCATAAAGCTCCCATAAATGGCAATGGTGCATGTTACACATGGGAAGGAAATAGATTAAACGGATGTGAAAACAAAGCTAGCCCTAGTAACACATCCATAGCAGCTGATGCTTCAGTGATGGCCTCCTCCCATCACGAGATATCTGGGTTTGGGACAGAGCTGGTGCAGCGGTTTGACCGCCAGAAAACCCGGCTTACATCAGCCAACGACTCCGTGATGGATGGATGGGTCACTGCTCAAGAACAGATTGACAGCTCTGCTTGCGAAACTGAAAGCATAGCGAGAAGGAAGTACACGGAGAGAAGCATGATTGATGATGTAAATAAAATTGCGACATCAATCAACTTTGAAGGACATTTAGGCTTTCAAAACCAGGTGGGTGAGGTTGTGAGTACCAATGGCAATTCAGGAAGTGAAATAGACTCTCAGATGATGCACACTGCACTGGCTGAGGATCTGCTGAAAGGGAAAGAGAAAGATGATTCATATAGAGGCGTTTCAACTTGCTACTCAAAGAAAGAGAGTGGGCTTGGCCATAGCCATGAGAAACCTGCCACTGTGGTAGCCAATGTGGGGTATGGAGGGAAAGGTTCTGACCAAGAAAATAGGAATGCTCTGGAAATAAGTCCACTGATGGAGGGAAAGAGGGACAAGGGGCGTGGGCGGGGTAAGACCGGCTCCACTCCCGCCGCAAAGGCTAAACTCAAAAGGGTGCGGAGCTTGAAGGAGAGTGTCTCACACTGCCCCGGTCCTGACGGCGAACATGGGGCAAAATGTGCGCAGGATGTAGAGTCTTGCGGCAATGGGAACAGCCCACATACAAGCTCTCCAGAGAAAGCACAAACGCTGATTGAAAAGTTGAGGGGAAAAATCAGACGTGCGCTCAGTGTGAGAGGTAGTGCACCAGCAATGCCTGATATTGAGGTGGAATTTACACAGGAAGTCGCAAAATCAGACACTCTTGACATTACACAAGAACAGGATCTGGTCCCCCAAGATAAGAATGCAGAAGGTAACATCCTTGAAAAGGATTCAGAGGTAGAGCGAATCTTGTCCTCAGAAAACCACCAAAATGTATCATCCCCTGTAAACCCTGATGCTCAAATCCCCATGAATGTTGATGTTGTGACTATATCTCCTGCAATATGGGACACTGCTACTGCACGTCCAAGTCAGAGAGAAAACCTTGTCTTGGCACAAATGAATTTGTCTCCTTTGAGAGAGCGTACAAAAGACAACGAGAAGAGGTCATTGAAGCCAGTTGTCCGAGGCGTACAATCCCCCGGTAGAAAGGAGGGCCTCTATCAGAGCAAATCGAGAGGTAGTCCACTGAAGAGTGGGGAGGGGGGCGTGGGGCTGGTGAAGACGGGTAGAACGTACCTGCAAGACAAGGAGAATCGGGTCTCCGGGGGGTTGCTAGGGGCTGGGGCTAAGCAGGGTAACAGTCAAGCGGTGGTGGTGACCTCTGATAGGAAACCGCCCAGGCGATCTCTGAACAGGATCCCAACGAACTTGGTGGCGGATAATGTGGCGCGCTTTGATAGTCCCACCAAGTAGGAAAACAATGAAAGGATGGGAAAAAGAGACATACTGAAGGCTAAAGCCCATTCACAAACAGTCTTAATCACTTACAATGGCATGCTGACCACCATCCCTCTTCCTTATGTTTATTCTCTGTGGTAAATGATTATATGGGCAATTCCACAGGTTTGGTTAAAGTCGTGTAACGTGAGTAACCAAAGCTTCTTTATTTGATTGAAAAAGAAGTTTCTGCTCTGAGGATATGATTGCGTGTCATGGAAAGGTGGACTGTTTGCTTCTTAAATAATTATTTCCATGATTTCTGCAAAACTATATCAGAATATAAAATGAAGAAGCTTTGGTTACTCATGTTACATGACTAACCAAACCTGTGTACTTGAATTATTACAATGTATCTTCTAACATAAAGTTACATGTATAATTTTGTAATGTATTTGAAGTTTTGACAATATCTTTGTTACCCAATTATCATACAGTCCATATGCACAATGAAGCTGACAAAATGTTTACATCAAGTTGCATGTAACATTTCTAGTTTAAGCTTAAAACATGTCATTGATGATTAGTATAGTAACGGCTGAATAATGATAGAAAACAAGGCCAACCATGAATGTTGGTGTGTTTATAAATCTGTACAATGTATAATACTATCACTAGGCTGATATTTTCTCTTGTGGTAGCTTTTAGCAATGATAAATTTACCAAATGATTGATTAATACATTTTGTTTTGTTTTTAAATATTACGTGATTTCATAATCAGATGAATATTTTGTTTTGTGGAAGCTCTTAGCAACAAATCAAAATACCTTTTGATATATTTATACTTATACAACTCATGCTCTCTTTTGAGGTAAATCTGCTTGCTGGCTGAAAATATCAGAATTCAACTATGCTTTTAAATGTATTTCCATCTCCGAAATGGTTGAAATGACTGAAATGAGAAAAAAAATGGATGAACTGGATGGCAGATAGATGAACTTGCTTTACTTTACAATTTACTTGTGTGTGAATACTCAAGAAATGTATTTCCTATCATTTGTTATTTTTTTGGTGTATTAATTAGGTGCAGGAGTGAAACCAGTGGTGGATTGTATTCAGTTCTTTTTCAAATTAACTATCAACTTCCATGACAATCTACAAATGATATTGGATAAAATAGGTTCAAAGAAAGGTTGACTGATTTCACTTTCACTTCGAGCCTGGTTTTTCCTCATGCAGACTAAATTTTGAAGGGTCCCTTTAAAATTTTGTCCGCGTAACAAAAGATCGTGTTCGTAGTGTTTGTGGCATACAGGTGTGTCTTGTCTCTAGAAATTTGTTAGCTCATTTGTTAATTTTGTACATTTTTTTGTATTTTGACTTGAACAAACGCACTGATTTTAGTAATTTTATGGTTTAGGCCATATAAGAGCATATATTTATTCTTGAATGCACAGAGAGAGAACGACTATAATGAGAAGGCAATTTACAAATGAAAATGAATGGGTGAAAGGAAATTGATTTATTTCACCTCGCAACTTTGCAGATATCCATGGATTATTTGTACTCCAATCACTCCAGTACCTCTAATGAATTTCCAATCTTTTTGTTGCTGTATCATGGGAAGCTCAAGTGGAGTAAATTCAGCTTGTTTTAAACTCAAAGATCAACTTAGAAAGAAGAAAATCTCAAAATTAGAATGGATGAAAAAGGAGACAGAAGTTTAGCGGATTTCACTTTGCGACATACTGGTGCATATTGTACTCTAGAAATACATTCCTATCACTTGTTATTTTTTTGTGTATTGTGGGTCGAAGAAGTGAGACCACTGATGTATTCAGATCTTTTAAAACTCATCTACGGTAATTGCATGGGTTGCCAATGCACTTCTAACTTTCGCAACATACTGTATATTTATAGCTACCATGAAAATATGAATTGCACTTATACATGCACATCTACAAGCCTTAATCTACATGCACATGTGCTTTAGTGAATTTAGATTTGTAATTTAGGGGAAGTGGCTAATTTTGTACTGTATTTTTAAATTATATCTAGCAATATACATGTATGCTTTTATATTAGTACCGGTCTGTTGAATGTATCAACATTTCCCAAAGTACATGTATTCACAGAAAAATGAGAAAATAGCATTAAATGTTTTGTGATGATAGAAGCAAATTATAATTGATGTAATTATTATGATTGATATACATTGTAATACTGTAAGGAATGTAATTGATGTAGTTAACATAAACGTTATAATTGATAACATGAACAATGTTAAACGTTATGGGTGAATGTGATTCTTAATATGTACTGCAGCATGTGACTTGTGATTTTTGCACAATGAATGTTGGGTTTCCATTGGTTTTCAATTTGTTCACCTCAAAGTGTTCTGGGAAGAAATTATGACAGATACTCGATGTCAAAACATAATCAAGAGACTAGATTCGCACGCTAGCTTGATTACTAGTACAGTACCATTCGCTGTCAAAAGTAGTGTTTCTGTTATGACAGAGTTTGATTAAAGGACCACTTCTGGAGTGTATTCTATATTTTTATATTTAGCACATCATTAATCAAGCTGGAGAAAGGAAGCCATGAAGACTATGAAAACGTGTAGCCATGTGTTATGTGTACTGTAATTATTCAGGAAAATGCTTGATTTATTTGTAGTAAGATTTATTTTAACTGATTTTTATGCAATATTCCTTAAAAAAGGGGCTTTTTATATGTGGCTGGAAATGTTGCATGTAAACAAATGTACCAGTAGTGGAAAACTGTTGTAAATATTTTTTTAGAATCTATCACTTGTAAAGAATAATGTAGCCAGCTTTATCAGTTATCACTTTAAAAGTACTTGCTTCTACATGTATGTGTATATCTATGATTTTACTTGCGCATAACTATAGGTCATAAATATGTCTGTACTTTTTGGTTTGTATTTAAGAGGATGATGATTTTGTTTATTTTTGTTTTAAATTCTTAATTTGTCCGGGATCATTGGGATGGTATACATGTACATGTACCCGGCGAGCATGCTACATGTTGTAGTTGAATAATTTGATGTGGGAAATATATATTCTTTTTTCAGAGAATTTGTAGCAAACTCTCATGAAACAATGAAAATACATGTATGTATACAAACAATCTATTTAGAGGCTGTCAACGCCTTTGCATTCTGTGATTTTATATTCTGCTGATATTTCATTTTCTTTCATAGTACTAGGAAGGCTAAAACCTGTACATAGCGCAATATACTTTTATAAGCTTTAAGTTAGATGTGGATTTATGTGTAGCTGATTTTCTAAAGTACCGTCCCATGCCTCAAGATAAGTTCCAACCTGTATGTCTTTGTGCTTATTAACTGTTGTACGTGTAAGGCTCAAAGCTTTATAAAGCACACTGTGCTATTTTATTTGTTACATTTATTGAAGTACTGTATGGATTTTTCAGCTAACCTGTTATGCCTTTTGCTATACTCTATTTCGATATTGCATCTTTTAACTGTTCATAATTATGGATCTTATCTATCCAATTTAGTAAATATATTTTTATTGTATTCAACTTGTACATGTACAATGGAGCTCAACTGAAACTGTAAAAAAAGCCCTCTTGTGCATTGCATGAACAAATATGGTCCTGGTTTGATCTAGCTTAGACAATATCTCGTTTGTGCATTATATGAATGTGTATGGTCTTGCTTTGATCTAGATCAGACAATATATAGCTTGTGCATTGCATGAATGCATATATGTATTGTTATGGTCTTGCTTTGATCTGGATCAGACATTATCAACCTTGTGCATTGCATGAATGCATATGGTCTTGCTTTGATCTAGATAGGACAATATCTTGGTTGTGCAATGCAAAAAGGGGTGTGGTCTTGTACATCATTGTATGTATTTTTCCATACTACAATACCATATTTACAAGCAGGACGGATCCTGCTCAGAGCACAATGTGTATACCAACCATTCCAGTCATTATTGTGTGTTTATATGTGTAATGGTAGCCTGGATTTCAGGCTGTTAGACATTTATAATCCAAACTATCACAAATTTACAATCAGGTCTAGTACAACAAGACTAATTCGCCTCTTCTCTCTTGCTGTCTCATGTTCAGGCTACCTGGGAAGAAGTAAAGAGTACTGATTAGGCTACTCCAACCAGACCCATTTATTGAACAGTTTGCTGTGGGTTAGAATTACATAAATGCTTAACAGCCTGGAACCAAAGCTAATAATCTGCTTTTATTGCCGTTATCAATAACACATGTACATGTAATGTGATCATCTCTGATATGTGCCAAGATACAATACATGCCTTGTAATACATGTACATGTGTAGGGGTCACTTTTATACATTCATGCCTGCAGTATTTCTACCATGGATTTTAAGTGAACTTTCATATTTTTTATTCCATTTTGATATATGTGGGACTAAAAAAATTGCACAATGCACCCAAACACTTCCAATTACAAGCTGAATCTATATATCTTGATTAAGTACTACTTTCCTGCCATGTTTCTACTTCATTTATTTTCTTATGACATATCTACTTAGCGTATACCTGTATACATCTAATCTATTTGCTGTATTTTAACAAGGTGCTTTATCATAAACTTGGTAATATCTACCTACTTTGTGTCATGGTTTATCTGAATCTGCTATTCCTTTGGTTTTGTATCGTATCCTTTAAGGATATGAACTTATTTGCTTATATGTTTAAATTTGTGTATTATTGCTAAATGCTTATTCTTTGTTGTAGATTTTTTATATTGCAAATGGAATGCATATCTCAACCAGGGACATGATGTCCCTGTCTCAACTTACACACACACCAAGTGAACAATTATGTGAAGTGTCATAAACATTTTTTTTCTGTTTATTGCATCCTTCAAATTTTTCAATAAAATACATTTATGTGAACTGTTGTGAATAGTGTGACAGAAATGTACCCATCATTAGTTACTGCTGTTGCTTTGTATAGTTCCTCTGTGTACAATTTCATTAGATTTTAGTGAGTTGTTTCTCAATGGAATCAGGGCTTCTCATTTGCAGGCCTAAAATATAAAGTTGTGTAAATGCCATGGCAACAACATTTAAAAAATGTTACAGTATCGTTGAAACAAAATGTATTCAAGCATTCAACTGGGCCTCTGGGATAGACGACTGTTCATGTGTTTAATATCTGGGTAAATAAACACAAGTTTTTATTTTTCCCTTTAGTGGTTTCCTTGTAAGCATTCAACTGTTGATAAACTGGGCAATACAATAAATATGCTGGTGTATTTATAAATAACCTATTCGTTTCGTGTGTCGATTATTGTGAATACTGGCATTCATTTCTTTGTTGGTGCTTCCATTTCGATATTGTCTTTACGTGGGCCCTCTTGCATGAAAATTACCATGGATGATAATCTTACTACTTATGGAAACTTTTATGGAAACCTTGAATTTGATTGACTGTCGAGCAAAGTTACCATGGAAGTTACCATTGGTGGCAGGGATATCATCAACAGTAAGTTTTATGCAACGGGGCCCTGGTTTTTGTTGGATTTGTAACAATGATGTAACTGTAAACTAGAAAATCATTCTAGTCATTTTTCGCTTTTTTTGCCATTTTTTTTCGCTACGTTTAGTCTATAGTTACACACGCACACCCCCCCCCCCTCTCTCTCTTGCTTTATTTCTCATTCGAGCTTTTCATGTTCAGCTTTTTAATCCTAAAAAAGGGAGCAGAGAGAGGGACGGCAGAAAGAGGAAGAAGATAAAGGAACGGATGAAAAGAGAGAGAGAATAGAGAAACAGGACGGAGAGGGAAAGAAAATAGAAAAGAAAAATGGTAGAGAAAGGGGGAGACAACGGGATAGGACAGAGAGATGGAGACCGAAAGAGAAAAGAAAGAAGTGAGGGGGGGGGGGTAGAAAAGAGGAAAGCGGGGGAGAAGAATGGAAAGGAGAGAGGGGAAGACAGAAAGAAAAAAAGACAAATGAAGATGAGAGAAGGGGAGACAAAGAAAGAGATATGAGAGAAGTGGGAAGGAGAGAAAGCGAGACAGATAGCCTAAAAACTATGTCTGGTAACACAGACTACGCCTTAATGACGTCCTAGCTCCTCTGGCTTCTTCCCTCTTCCCCTCTCGGAGGAGCGAGAAAGGGATTGGGGCATAGTCCGTGTTACCAGACACATTTGTTAACAGACTTGGTTGTGTCCATGCACTTCACAGCCTAGTACCTAGGCTACGAGAAAGAGAAAGGGAAACCCAAAGAACAAGGACGGGGGGGGGGGGGGGGGGAGGCGTACAAAAAGAGAAAGGGGAAGGGGAGATTATACGGCAGTGGGGAGGGAGGGGGGCAGACTGAAGCGTTCGTGCGATTTGCGATCATGTACATGTACTTATAAGTACAGAAACAATAACATCTCGACAGCTATGACACCACTCTGACAAGCGGAAGACTTTCGACTGCCTATTATGTTATGGAATAATGAGCAGATGAGTACCACCCATGCTCTGCTATCTTTCACTTTCTGTCCACTCAACAGAGACGGATGTAAGAGCTTCAAACTTCCCCAGCGACGTCGAAATCGATCTTATTTGGTAGTGAATAGGATGAAGAGAACGTTGATCCAGTCGCATACTGTAACTCGAATGAATCGGACGGCGGTAGAATGTTCTAAGAAGTGTGGACGTGGTGGATACGAGGGAGTTTATCTAATTGTGTTTTTACTGCTCGCTGACGATGAGATTACGAGCCAAACATTATTCTGTGATTGCTGACATGATGAAAGACGTCCCTTCGTTATCACAACCAGTACACGTATCGATCGCATGGAAAGCCTTTGAACTCGATTTAACTCGAAGCGTGTCATGCAGACAAACTGTTGCTTCGTCATGTCTGTGGGATATGTGTGCATTACAAGTGTAACAATACATCGATGGCGCCTTAAGGGTTAATATAAATCTGTTGAGGACATCCTTTTAACTGAACAATCCACATACAATGTGCAGCTGACGACGCAGCGACGAACTGTGGAGTTTAATCCTTTGAGTTCCAAACAAACTACTTCTCTTATTGGGTTTGTGTTTAATGCTTGTGAACGAATGCATAAGGAGTTAAGCAAGCGGACAAAGCTGGCAGTATACTTTTCTCGAAATGTTGGAAATTAATTGAAAAACTTAATCTCTGTATGATCTACGTGTATTACGAGTACAAGCATGTGACATTCGCGCGCAACAGGTTAAAACGTACCGTCTAAAATTGAAGTTTGGAAAACTGCTGACGTAAAGTAGTTTTAGTTTGCAACTCGCGGGGCTTTTTTTTTTTAATTTTCCGGTGAGAAAGTGATACATCCACTCCTTCATCTGCCTTTGTAAGTCTCATGCTTTTAAAGGATTTCCAGTTAGCTAGAAATGTGACATAAACATAAATATAGTTTCTTATCTTTATAATCCCGGGGTAAATACCTGCTATCAAAGACACCAATGCGAAGTAATCGGATATCAAGAATGCATTTCCTCGAACGTTCGACCGTGTTTTAATGTGAAACAGCAAGAAAGAAAATTGGACGACTCAACAAATCTGATTGACAACATTCGTGAATACTCAGTGCTTGGTGTAAATTGACGAGGAAATTGTATTAATCAGACTATGAGTAACAATGTGATATTCAGCAAAGATTGAAGAGTGAAAAGGGGGAAAGGGAGAGGGAGAAGAGGCAGAGAAAGGAAGGGGAGAGTAAGAAAAAGAGAGAGGACTTTATCTTCTCTATAGTTGACTTCTGCAGTTCTGCTATCGTGTCTTTGCACACTTGTACCTGGGCCTTCATTGACCGACGCGACATCGAGGTGGTAAGTACAAATCACGAAAAGGAGGATGACGTCACTGAAGACACTCAGATTTAGTCGGTCGGTCCGCCTGAAAATGGAATGCAAGCAGGAGAGATACACGAGCCACATGGGTTTCGACGGCGTGGTCGAGCCAAAGGATGAGGATGAATTAAACTGGGTAGACACCCCCCACTGCGTTGCCGAGATCATCACACGGTCCCCGCCAATCATTCCAATTTTGCTGCAATGCAGCTCCGTACCGATGACGAGCACGAATACGGCAACCATTCGGCCGGGCGATGTCGTGAAACTAACCCGCATCCAGCCCGTCGATGTCGTACAAGCGTCGCTCGAGGTCAAGGGCCTACAACGATTCGACGAACGCCAGGATTACAATGGGGTTTCGCTACCGTCGACCCTCGTGATTCCAAAATCGCTCACCAACATTCTGTTCGAGATCGTTTGCGGGAGCGTACGCTACGCCTTTAACTCGACACCGATGGGCCTCGGTGACTCCTCATTGTCGACTACCAAGTCGCATCGAGGGTCGTCCCCGATGCGGTTCAAGGGTGTGCGCGCGCTGTCGGATCAACTACCGAAGTTCGTGAAGGTGATCAAGGCGACTAAGACGATTCGGCAGAATACGAAGATCGTTGACGGGCACGTTCTCGAGGTCATGGGCGTCCATAGTCCCTGGGCTACAAAAGATAAATTCCTCAGGTAACATCGTTTTTCTTATCCTTTTGCTGAGTCCGGACGTCCGCTTTTGCCATTCACAAATGAAGGTTAGCCTCATGATACAAATTCTTCATAATCTCATGGAGGTACAATATTTATGTTTATAGTGAAAGCAGCTCTGGTATAAAGTCTCATGAAAAAAACGTAAGTCAGTGTGTATGTGTGTGTTCACGCGTATATATATACACACAAACAAATTGAATGAAAGCCCGGAGAAGGAAAATTATTCTTCACCTAGAAATCAGCGCCATTGCAACCTATATTCTTGTGACATATATATATATAGACACGCATATGTGTGTGTGTGTGTGTAGGGGGGTGGGGGGGGGGGGGTGTGCTTGTATGAGTGTGAATAAATCCTGAGTAAAATTTAAAGACTTATTGGATGGTGGAAGCAAAAGAATTTATCATTGATGGAAAAATTCACATCCTTAAAACCTATGCATTATCCAAACTAAATTACATTTCATCGTCAATAGTTGTTCTATCATGGCTGCCTAGAGAAATAAAAAAAGGTGTGTTTTCAATTTATTTGGAAGGGGAAAAAAATATTATGC
Organism: Arbacia lixula; assembly: GCA_963669155.1. Taxonomy (NCBI): domain Eukaryota; kingdom Metazoa; phylum Echinodermata; class Echinoidea; order Arbacioida; family Arbaciidae; genus Arbacia; species Arbacia lixula. The sequence continues at coordinate 10,096,353 of OZ022586.1, read as the reverse complement.
ACCAAGATTTTGGAGATGGAGGGCTCTGTAGGTGAAACTTTGATTTATTTGTTAAAACTCAACGAGTAATGTGGGTTGAGAGACTTCTGTATGGAGAAAAGAATAAGGCTTGCAAAAGGTATTTCGAGTGTATTTTCAGATCAGTAGGTGGTAGATTCATAATTGTAATTAAGATATAATTAAAGAGGCCACCTTTTTGTCTAAACACGGTAAAACGCATGGCAAGATCTTGAAGATTTGCGAAAGGGTGAGGATAATACTATTGTATTATTATATCATATATTATCTAATAAGTAATATTGCTTAAATAAAGGTAAGATAGTATACATTGAAATTTCTTCTTGAGAAATTTTATCAACTTTATCACTGTTTTGATGAAGATGATAGAAGACTCATTGCTTATGTTCAGGGGGTGGGGGTGGGGGTGGGGGTGGGGGTTGAATACTCGGGACATTACCAGTGTGTGTCGTACTTGAGAGGTAGTGTTTAAAAGCGGGAGATATAATTGGACGTTGGTTAACACGTTATCTCGCATTCACCATCAACACATTTAGTTCAAACTGTCTAGGAAAGTTGTTAGGTTTAGTGATATTCCATAGAGAAAGTTTGAAGAACATTTGGTGATTGATTTGCCGAAATCGTACATTTTACAAGTATGAGATGGTCACCATAACTTCTAGTTTGTTTGGGTCAGGGTCAAGAATGTGATATATTTTGATAAACTGATTTCATTCTTCCTCTTTTTGTCTTTTGAATGATTTGTATATCATTGAACGTTTGTGTGCGGGTACATAATAATCATAAGGGATGTTATAGAGGAGGAGAAGAATTTGGCAATTTAAGCGGACAGACCTACATAAATGTGAAACTACACAAATGAATTGACGTCTGAGAATAACATTGCAGTTCAAATTTGAATGTGAGCGAATAACCATAGTAGATATTTGTGTGTTTATGTGTGAGTGTGTGTTTATGTGTACGTTGTGTGTGTTTGTACGTGTCTGTGTTGTGCGTGTGTGTTTATGTGTGCTGGTGCTGTGTGTGTGTCTATATCTAAGTATTCATTTCTGGTTTCATTCTTTATTTTCCTTGACAATTATTTGTGTATCATCATTTGTGTTTTCAATCTATGTTTTGTTAATGTATATCGTACAATCAAGTGATTGTTTATGACTTATATAACTATGTATTGAATGAAATCACAGTAAAAAATACCTGAAAAACAAACAAATATATGTGTATGTTGTAGATACATGTAATAGCGAGCGAAATTGAATGCTCTGTTGCACATACGAATATAGAATAACACGAAAGGAAACAAATAAACTAGACATACTTGTGGACAAGTA